>JAOWCC010001589.1:88252157-88328080 GCA_030867875.1 Actinernus sp. WN-2022 | reverse complement strand
CTTGGCTGGGACAATACCAGGCCACTTCCTGCCTGTATCTACCACATGATGAGAACAAAGTTCCCAACTGCAGCTGCCAGAGGATACTCTTCTGCACAACAGCGACAGTAGTGAGGAGGCAGCAAGCAAGCTCATCTGAGCTAAAACAAATGGCTCTATTAGGAGCCAACAGATCTAATAAAGAAAATGATCATCATTGCTATCTTTAAAGTGCCTATGAAACGAAAATTAAGTTGATCTTATTCAGAAATGCTTTCAAAATGAGAAAGAATGATGTTTTACATTGATTAATACATTGTCTTTTTCCAGAGATTCAGGTTTTTGTAATATGCAAATGAGATGACCTGTGACATCGTATTGGTTGCACAATTGCACAGCCATTTAGAAGACATCACGAAATGAAGAGTATCTTTGCATATATTGGCCAAATACTACTGAAATTTTTCACATGTATGACACTAAGTAAAATACATGTCACTGCAAATTATGTTGTTGCCATGGAAGCACCCTTGGCACCAGGCTTCTTACATGGATACAACAAAATTCCCTAATTTCTCATTTGTTGAACACATATTTTTGTTGTGGATCCATACAAAGAGTTCTAACATTGTAACGTAGCTGTGAATAGTTCGATCAGTCTTTGGCTTCCGGAAACCCCACATCTGTCACATGTCCATTTGTTTCTCTTGTAGAATATTTTTTTGCTTCCCTTGACGGTTACAAAGTGGGATTCCACTTCACTAGGTGGTTGAACAATTTTCACTACTGACAAAAATCCAAATGAACTCTAATAGTAGCAAGGGGACTGCAATTGGCTGCCAAATATCCTCCCTGTGAGCCATACATTGCTTCAATGAGTTTTTTTTTTAAGTTATAGGCAAGCTTAGAAAATACACAACAGTTGTTCAAAAATCACTCATCATGTATTTTTGTCACTCTTCATGCTACTATTTTCTACTTTTTCTGGTTAGTTCTGTGCTGCTTTTGTATTGAAAACAGCAAACTAGTAGAACATTCTGTAAAACTAAACCAACATAGAATTTTTTTGTATTTGTTTTTTTCCAAATTTGCCCACCTGTAACTCTTGTTGAAACTAAGCCAAGAACAGGATATCATATTTTTGTCATCCATATTTTACACTTGCAAATTCTGTATGGGAAGAGTGCTCCATTTGTTACATGTATATAAATGGCTCTTTTAACTTGAAAAAATAGCTGCATGTTTCTCTGATACAATACCTAATTTGAACACTACATTATAACTACAAATTTTTGTACTCATGCTTACTTGTAGCTTACACATGCTTCAACAATCTATAACACTAAATAGAAAATTTCAGAAATGATAAAATATGCTGTCCCTTAATTTGTGCGAAGTTCAACTTCAGCTCTCATTAGCAGCATCATGGCAGCCATTTTTGGGGTGTCCTTTCAGGGGCTGTTTGCATGTCCTACATGTTGGAGGCTTTCTCTTTTTGGTGGTTCTGCTGGCACTGCTACTTGAGGCCTGTGCATGTAGCAATTCCTGATCTTCAGCTGTAAACAAACAATATTGAATTTGCTTACTTTTTATGCTGAGATTGTGTAATCTGTAGCATACTGTCTTCAATACTTTGATCCTTACACAAATGCCTTTAGTTAGTATGTACCCAAAACTAAAACATGTTGAGGAGGAAATGCTTTGAGACAATGTAAACTGTTATTATAATTTTTTTTAAAGAACAGAAGTGATTGCTCACCCGATGGACATAGTGACGTTTGCTGCTGTTTCCTCTTTGTATAGTTGGCTACAGCATCAGCTTTGTTCACTCTATCAGGGAACCGGGTATTCAGAGGAGTTGGAGTCTGGTTCTTGTACCTTGCCAACACTTCCTTGCGATCAGTCATTCGCATGGAAAAGACCAGTTTCTTCAGATCATCAACATATTCTGTTGCAAAGAAAAAATAAATGATATAAGAAAAATTGAATATACATTGCCAAGTATGATCAAGGTAATAGTCACAGGTATAGGTAATAGTCACAGGTCAAGGTAATAGTCACAGGTATATCCAAGAAAGCTAGTTTTTTTTATCAAACTGGATCCTCAGTGAGTTCTGGGTCTTTGGATTTCTCATTTTAGATGGATTGCTTTCTCTTAGGAATTTAAGTTGAATACCATATATGTATTTGAATTAAAATACCCTCTGAATTAGCTTTTTTTTTTTGCAAACCCTCTTTGGGACAACAATTGAAGGGGTCCATGTAAGAACAACGTAAGTGACTTTTGATCAAGTTCTAAATTCTCTTAGAAAACAAAGAATATCAAGAAGAATTTGGAATTTGATCAGAAGTCACTTACGTTGTTCTTGCAAGGTCCGACCCTTCAATTATTCAAATAGAGCCTAAGTGCTAATTCGAGCAATATACTTACTGTATGTAGGAGGGACTCTAATTTCTCTGACCAATTCCTCACCAAACTTGTATTTAGGATAAGTCACTTGGTAGCGCTCTTTACCATCCCTTGTTGTTATTGTCTCCCTATGGACATTCTCATTAAAATGAAGGCTAGCTAAGACATGCCTGCAATGAAAGATGAAAGCAAGAGCTGCTGCTCTGAGCTGCTAGCACATTTTATCTCGCTGACAAGGACAGTGGAATTTCTCAATGTCCTTTTTTTTTGGGGGGGGGGGGGAGGCACTCTGGTTTATGACAAATAGGTATGTGTGGTGGGGCTAGGTCAGGGTTTTGGATTCTGCCATATAGTATAATTTCTAATTGGGACAATCTAATGGGTCTATCTAATAAAAGGTGGGGGCAATCAGGGTTTTGGACCTCCATTTTGGGGTCAAACAGGGTTGGGGTTGAACCTTGACACCACACCTACCTATCTCCCCCCCCCCCCCCCCCCCCTGGCTCAATGTATAAATATAGTAAAAGTATAGGATTCTTTTCATCTTTGAGATCTGCTCTATTTGTGCTCTAACCATATTTTAATGTATTTTAACCCCTGACCTGCAAAATGTCCCAAGCCAAGAGAAGCAGATCATCTTGGGATGGAACTGGTTTAGGGTAGAGTGGAACCCTTCCAGGGAGCTTGTCTGATCTTCACTGGAGAGTCGTTTGATGTCATTCAGGAGTCTTACATCCATCAGTATCTTTTTTATCTTGTCATAGATATGTGTACCTAAAATGAACAAGGTTATAATATTTGCCCCCTAAATAACTAAAGAAATTGATTTATTCGAGAAATAATAGGTCAAAGTTTAAGCCAGAATTCCATAGAAAATGTATAAAAATTGGTTACAGTATATGCCACTCGTGGGCCACAAGTTGCCTGTATTAACATTTCTATGGCCTGCCTCTGCCCAGAATCAAATTCTTACTGCGTTGAGGTGCTGGGCTTTCTTTGGCTATGCCTTCCTGGTACTAACCAATTTTTATCCAGAATCGAGGGGCAAGTAGACCATGAACACACTTCTTGAAGAGTGGATCGGGGTGGTTGTCATGTTTGTTACACATGTGCCCAATCACAGATTTCCATTTTGCAAGGATAAGGTCTCCAAATCCAACCTTTGTGGAGATAGCACACCAATGGAGATGATTCTTGATGGACTTCTGCCATTGCATGATCCTCTCACATCCACTTTCTTTTCCTGCCTTTTGCAACTTCTTTGTTATGGACTTGGCTACGTGCCATATATCGAAGAAATGCTGAGTGCTGGGCTGATGTTCCCTGATCCACTTAGCAACAGACCGATGCCTATCTGATATAAATATAGCAATGCTAAGCCCTGCCTGCTTTAGGAACTTGAAGCAATCTTGTGCACCCTTTAGCTCCATGTCATTGCTGCTCTTCACTTGGTTTGCCTAGAGAAAAAAACATGGCACTGGATACTAAAACATCATGGACAAGAATGCTTACTTAATTTGCCCTTTCATTTCACTGAAAATATTATAATATGGACAGAAAGTACTCTTACTACAATATTCAGTGCATGAAAAAAGGGAAACTGATAACTATTTTAGTTCCAATGAATTCTACTCTGAAACAAAATGATGGAAAAGAAGTTTGAATGTCTTTGTGACTACTAAATTAAGCAATTTTTCTTTAAAACCTTTGTCAGCTATTTAATTTTTAGCCATTTTTATAGTTAGAACATTTTTTTCAAAGAGTGTTACTAATTGTAGCAGGTATTCAAATAACCACTTTTTCCGATCCTGAATTGCTAAATTTAGTAGTCAACAAAAATAGTAGACTTGAGTATTAACATAACGTAACGGTACATACCTGAATAAGTTCAAAATGTACAATTTTAGAAAGGGTACAGCACAGCATGGTATATGCACCGTATTTGGCAGAGTGTCCCATTGAATCAAATCTGCCATCCCCACTCCAAACGGCATCTTTCACATCCTTCAATTTGCTGAGCAATGAAGCTCTGTAGCTCTCCCAGTAGCTCAGGATGGCAGGGAAGAGGAACTTGCTCTGATGCAGAAAATATGTCCTTGTACTGTACACACACAGTCCCATATGGTGCATTACCAGTAGCACTTTGGTGACAGATGCACCAGCCATTAGTACTCCAAAGCTGAGTAGCAAGTTACCGGCAGGGTAGCGCCCAAGTACCAGAGGTTGTGACCTCCATAAAAATGACTGTGGCCCACAGTTCCGACAGTTCTGTGCCACAGTCACCATAGTCCCATTATTCTTCATCTTTACTTCCGGACTTCCCTCTTTACAGTTGAAACAAAATAGCGAAAAGATGGCGAGTAGTCTTGTATAAAAAACAATAAATTTAGGCTCACTCTGAACTGGTGTGCCATCATCAAGACTGGTGAAAAGAAAAAAATATATATGTTAGGATTAAACAGCTGAACAGCTAAATATCATGGCTATCCATGCTAGCCTAGCTGTATGCATTGTTTTGTTTTCTCAACACCCTCGCCTGGCTCAGGCATTCAAATTGCTTGAGTTGTGATAGAATGCTAGTCAGTTTGACTAAAAATAGCAGAACATCAAAATAAATATTTGTTAGTGACACTCAAAACAAATTACTTTTACTACCTTTTCTAAAATACATAAATGTTGAAATCACATACTTGACATTGTAACTAGATGGTTTATCCTGCTCCTGATCATCTCCCTCATCATCATCTGCTCCCCTCTCCTCCAGGCCTGCCCAGTCTGGATCGTCGTTGTCCAGAGTTTCTTCCTCGCCCAGATCTTCCAACTCGTCCTCCGGTTCTGAACTCCCCTCTTCCTCATGGCCATCAATCTCCATCCTCTCTTGATCCTTCTCTCCCTCTGCAGCTTCACTGCTGTGATCAGAGTCACCCTGGGCAGATATTATAATACAATATGACTTTATTGGTCATGGGTTGAAGGCCAGGGTAAAAAATACATATTTATTACAAGCAGCCTTTCAATGTACCTTATTAGCATTATTCATAAAATGTGTGAACATTTTTCATAGAGCCTAAGAACTTTATTTGCCCAAAAACTATCAGACTACAAAAAGTATCAGGGCTGATTTACCCAAAAAAGTTTTTACAAAGGACAGTGCCCCGACCTCCCCTCCCCAATAAAAGTTAATCCCCCCCCCCCAAAAAAAGATTTAAAATTAATAAAAACAAGGTAAGAGACGAGCTAAAAATATTTTGGATATTCAAGGAAAAAAACAACTCATGCACAGAAAAAAAGTAAATTAATCGAAGTGTGCTGGAAAATTTCGGTATAGGAACAAACTGTTATCAGTTATTTACCTGTTGCAATTTCAGAGCAGTGTTTTTCCAGTGGTCTTTCTGTGAACGCAGCCTACTGTTTTGCTTCTGTAGCTGTCTTAGTTTTTCTTTCCGTTCGTTGCATTTTTGGCACACGTAAACTCCTGTCTGAGTCGACTTTACACGGATCTCCATTTCTGTCTGGGCATACTTATTTACAGAATTGCTGCCTTCTACATGAGCTTCGTCTTCTGTTTCGATTTCCGAAGCTTCACCTTCGTCGCGATCCGCTGGAAATTCGTCGCTTTCATCACTTTCTGATTCTGTACATGTATCTCTCGCCGATGGCGATGCTTTTCCTCTGATATCGCGTAAAAACTGTAAATAATAGCAACAGAATAGGCTTACAATAACTATACTTTAGGCATGTGCTTAAAATACAAGTTTTGTATGTGTGAATAAATTTGACAACAAATATGCCACCCATAGATTGACTGCACCTGCGTTTTATTTCCGAACTCCCGTATACGTCAAACTCAGATTGCGCGTATTTCACGATTCATGATTACAAGAATGTCAATGAAAGCTAATACTAATACAAGGTAAGTCTCGTTGAAGTCTACTTCAACCTGGCAGAGCTATTACTAGTAGTAAAAAAGAAAGTAAAACATGCATAAACCAAGCAGACACATCATGGACTTACTTTCTTTGATCTCCTGCGCTCACGAGGACTTTCTTGTTGCATGGGAGCAGTTATCGCAGTGTCGATAGTAGGGATAGAGCCTTTCTCTAGTATTCTCTTTTCCTTTATACTTTCCGTATCTTCAGGTTGAAGGGTGCTCAAGCTCAGTCTGGTGTAGCAAGTTCTCTGCTCGAAGTGAACTGAACACAACGCCGATGTTGGAGACGGCGAAAAGTTCGGCCGATGTCTCCTAACGAAATGCGTCCACAGCATTCTGGTTCTCTCATCTTTCGGAAAAATGTGCATTGATATACCAGGGGTATAATTGCAGTTTGTACAGCTTATATTATTTGGGCCGCCGGCCACGCAAAACCTTCCACCGCGCTTCGCCATTTGTGAGAAATAACAGAGAGCCGTGAGGAATTCTCGCTCATGTCAAGCATGTGACGTCACATGCATATTTAATTAGAAAATAAAAGTGTCGCGCTCTCAGGGTCAAAACATGCATTTTCGAGTCCCGAAAATTCGCAAAAATATATATTTCCAAACGGTAAAAAGTACGTTTTTAGTTCGATCATATACTAAACCAACAATTTAAAGCTATATTATCGATTCTTCATATTCGTTTCAGTAGCACTTTAAGTAGACGTGGATGATTATAAGTAAAATCCTTCGACAGCTTGTACCGTTTCCGCTAGGTCAATATCCTCGCTGGAACGAAATAACTTGATCTCAATACTCTCTGAACCAACTTACGGTAAATTTAAATCTCTGACAGTTTTTAAGAGACTCGTAATATTGGTCTTGAAGTGCCTTCACCCAAAATAAGATGTTCTCCTCGGATGTTTTAAATGCAGCACAGCATTTTAGCTTTCCGGATCCTGGCCCCAGTTCACTGGCTTCAGGTCGTCGTACGGTGTCGTATATAAAATCACTGCCCATCTGGGTAAAAAACGCGGTCCTTCGGCTCCAACAATAGCGCCAGTTGAAATATCCTCAGCCTGTTGGAAGGCTTTCGCACGAGTGAAGTTAAATAAAACATTAAACGGGCTTACATTTGAGAGATGAGACTCCAAAGTAGAGAGAAAGTTCCTCGCGGGTCTTCCGCCATCTTGCTTTACTGTATTAAATTATGTAAATAAATTAACCTGGCGATTGTTGTGACCAGCACAGTGCAATCTGATTGGTGTGAATTTGACCTTTAACGCATGCGCAGAAATTTTGCGACACCCAACAAAAAAAAAAAAGAAAAAAAGAACGACTTGCATTTTAAGACTCGGTGCTGCCACAGGCAGCCCGAGTAAAAAGGTACAATGAGGAATTTTAAGGGTTGCTACTGAACAAATTCTCTAACAAGTAGCAACTGTTAACTAACTGTTAACTTTCCCTCCTTGTTATGACAACAACTTAATACTTACCAAGAACATTAATCAGTGACTTTGTTACCAATTGCTGGTAACGAGTCCTTCGGATCTACTCCATCAAACAAGAGTCGTAAAGTAATGAGCCTCCAAACAAGAATCGAATCAAAGTGTGTAAGAATGTTAGTACTAAATACTATTACTGTTGCCGCGTTGATGTCTGTAATAGCGTAATTAGCCACACAGCCAGTTTGGTTGGTGTTACTCTCACTTTACGGTTGATTGTCTTTGGACATTGTTGCTGAAGATGCAAGATGTAACAATTCTTGCCATAGTATATGAAGTAGAAATTCCTTCAAAAGTTAACGAAGGTATTTATTTAGCCACATTAAATAGTTCACCAGTTCAGTGTTTTTCTTTCAACATTTTAAATGAGGTGTAGAAGTGTTTGATTTATAACGTGGAAATTTAGACTCGCATTTAGTGAGTATTCAACACTTGTAAGAGCATCAAATGTTCAATATAATGAGATATAATTACCGAATATTGTCAATAAATGGGTGAAATTTGAGCTGGTTGAGTTGCTCTTCCAAACATAAAACAAATATTAGTTTTCTATACAATTGCTGTATAATTATGACTTGATTTATACAAAGGACAGGTAAGATTTTGAAACCTATGAACAGTAGGAAAGTAAACTTCACACACTTGTTAAAATATACACAATCTTGACAGGAAATTTGAGATTGTTTGGGTAAATATTTACTAGATGCCAGAGCTCCAACCCAGGCGGTGTTGGACACGTTTCACATGACTCAAGTCCGAGAGGACGTTGTATGTGCTTTCTTTTGTACCGTATCTGAAATATTTTAAATATCCTTACTGAAACTAACAAGGGAAACATGTAAACAATGCTTGGATGACGTTTCAAGAGAAGATAAGACATATCCAACACCGCCTGGCTCCAATCCTTAAGAAATTTCCTTATAAATCGAATACCTCGTCCAAAAATGTCGGGGGAAAACTCAAACTGGTTTATTGGGCGCTCAAATTTATTGGGCACTCGCCTAGGGGGCGTCCAAAAATAGATTGTGGCATATGCATAAATACACGTAATGCAGAAGGCAGAGGTTACAAAATCACTGATTAAGACTGAGTAAAGTTTTGAAATTGGGTGAAACGTATCGGGGACATGTTACAATAAAAAACTTTTGTATGCTGTGGCATTTGTCTGTTTCACTGTTTCTTTTTGCGTATAACTTCATCTTCATTTCATTATCAATTTCAAAATAGTTTATTGTCAATTTAAGGTTACCGTAGACCTTCGCGTCCTGTTTTCTCCAAAAAAAATTGTTCATTCCTTCTAAAGTTTATTAATTGTACTTTATTTCCCTGAAAAAATAATTCCACAAAATGAAGACTTCGCGAGATATTTGGAAAACCGTATTTCGAAGTAAAGTAAATACATAGCTTAGGCGTGATAATCCCTTTATTAGCGCCAAGCTCGCTGTAGATTTTTGCAGGAAACTACATCTGGGATGTGCTCTAGTGTTCACATGTTGGTAGACTATCGTTCATCGCTCTTCGAGTTTTCATTAGAAATATTGTTTCAGTTCGCTTTTGGATAGACAAAACGGAATCCCAGTCCTTTGGATGCCCTATGACCACATCTACAGCCGGAGTTCGTGCTGGCGTGCTGCGATTTCTCTTTGGCTTTGTCATGGCTTTCGCCTTCTGCATGTCCTTGAATGATACATGTATCTCAGGCTGCTTTTTTGTCTTACATCGCTGACAACACTTCTTTTCGCTAGGTTTCTTAGTTTGTAAACCCAGGTAATACGAACCATCACATTGCCCGCGAATTCTTGGTTCATTCACAACAATCGCAGGGGTCCTGTGTTTCATTGCCATTGGCTTGTTGGGTTAATATGTTGACAGAACCTTTGATGAAGTGTGAACTCGCTGTAAAAGTTCCGAAGCTAAAAATCATGACTTCATTTACTTGCTTATTCCCTATCTTTGAGTGAATTATACGTGTCTTAATAATTATCGGATCCTTGCGAAACTTGGCCAAAACTGAGATGGATATACCATCAAGGAACCAAAGTGTGTCGGGCTTTAAGCGATATTTTCGTTATTTTTTTTATGTGGCCTAGTGTCATATAGTTTGGAAGATTTTTCGACCTAAAACTCCAAGAAGGATTTGCATGCGAACAAAGTAAAATATAAAATCCCCGACACAGTTTTGGAGGCTGTTATCTGCTGATTGAGATGAAATTGAATGGATCGTACGCCCAAACGCGTACGCGCATAATTCACTGATCTTTATTTTAAACAATTCCAACAGATAAAATGGTTTCCTTTAAAAGCATCCGCGAAGGTCTACGATAACCTTAACAGTGTGTACTCTTGGAACTATCTGGCAAAATTTCCTGCCAATGTCGATATTCGATCAAAGCCCAAACTTTTATTGAAAGCTCAGTATTCTTCCTTCTCCTCAATTGAACTGATAACAGAGTTTCATAAATACGGGAGGCGGTCCTGACAATTAACCACACACAATTTAAATATTGTACATATACTTTATGTAACATACTTTATGTAACATACTTTATGTAACAAGATGCAACTACACACTGTGTTGCAGGGGCATAGCTTCCTGTACGCATATACGCACGTGCGTACACCGCTTTGAGACGAAAATTTCCTGTTTGGCCTTGTATTTTTTTACGAGAGGGGGCCCTTAAAACCGGTAGCTACTGCACTTGTGCGTACAACTTGAAAATGCCTAGCTACGCCCCTGGTTGGTGTACTCTGCCGGATATGAAAAACCACACTGAAATAATTCCACAGTACAGTATATAAATTATGTGGTAAAAACTTAGTGGAAATCTATTCCCCAGCCCAATGCAGGAGTACTGACTTCTAGGAGGGCCTGAATGGGGTTAACTGACTACTGACAAACGGCCTTAAAAATAACTGACAAATGACCATTTTTTTACTGACAACTGACAACTAAAAAATAACTGACAACTGACAAATTTGGTTTTTGTGGGTCAAACATTGTAAATTTTCTCTAGTAATGATTAATTAGGGCTAACTGACAACTGACAAATGGCCAAAATTTTAACTGACAACTGACATGTAGACCCCCCCCCATTGAGACCCTCTTCTAGGAGGTGAAGGTCTACGGTAACCTTAAATAATCTGATATTTGCCATCTATGCAGTCGACTTTTGCTATCTAGATTGTTCAACAAACACAATAAAGATAGCAACAGTTTGAGTCGTACTGCCATTTATGTAAAGCAATGACCAGGGTTAAAGAAAGTGAGAAATTCACGATATTCCATTTTATTGTATATCCATAATATAATTATCCATAATATAATTATCCATAATATTATTATAATGCATGCTCTGTTTGGCTAAAAAAAGTGTCTTATCAGAGTATATAACATACGTTAGCATGTTTTATAATTTCCATGCATGCTTAAATCTATACCATCAAGCAACTATATAAAGAAGCCTTAGCTATGCATAAAATGATAAAAGCACATCCTTTGGTTTTAAACATTTCTCCAATGCGTGTCATATTTTATGGCAGTATAATACATGGCTAACTTCTTTATTTTTTAAGTCAAACTGTCATATGAACCTGGTTGACCAATGTTGTCCATGCAATGTTTAATATTATTCCAGTGCAATGAACGGAAAATTAAGTCTTGGAAATGAGGAGGGGTGGTGGTGGTATTATCTCATTCAAGGTTTTGCAATATGCATCTGCAATATCACATGCTAGACACAAATCACAAAATGAAGAATAGAGCGGTTTTCAGTTGAGCCAAAGTAATTACATAGCCAATCACAGCAGCAAGTGAAAACACAATGAGCCAATCACAGCAGCATGCAAGTGAAAACACAATGAGCCAATCACAGCACCAAGTGAAAACACAATGAGCCAATCACCACTGAGCTGAAGTAATTCACGATTGATTTTACTTGAACCAATCAAAGTAAACGCAGTCGTCAATACTGTCGCTAAAACGGACCCTTATTGCGTGATTGCGTTTGGTTTTAGTACAGGTTAACCTAACCTAGGAAACCAGCCGACTCTTATCGCTACCGGCCCACTCGCGAAAGACTCTTTCGCGAGTGACTCAGCTGGTTTCCCAGGCTAAGGCTAACCATCCTCATTTTGTGTATTTGTCACTGATATTAATCTATTATTTCTTAGCAAATTGTGAAATAAAATACTTTTTGACTTGATTCTGCTGTGTATGCGCGCTCATAATACAGCTTGGGCTTCCTGTGGCTCAGGTTTGTTTGCATATAGCTCGGGTTTCCTGTGGCTCATCTCTAAAGTGTATTTTTATGTAGCGGTGTGGCGAGATGAGCTCTGAGCCCGAGCTATATGTAAACAAACCTGAGCCACAGACTGTATTATGAGCGCGTGCTAAATCAACACATACACAGCAGAATCAAGTCAAAAGGTATTTTATTTCACAATTTGCTAAGAAATAATGGATTAATGTCAGTGACAAATACACAAAATGAGAGGATGGTTAGCCTGTGGTTTTAGTTTAGAACCTGATTGGCTGTTAACTGCAGAACATTTCTCACAGCCAATAGAAAAACTAAGCAAAACCAAAGCAATCATGCACTTGTTGTTTTCGATACTCGATCTAAAACAGCTCAATCTGCAATTAGCGTAATCAAGCCACCAACTGTCAACAAATTCGCAATCTGATTGGCTAGGAATACACAGCATGCAGGAAAAAATAAACTAGAACATTGCTTATTTTCCAACGTTCTCACAGGTTTTCTTTAAAAAAAATCATAAGCTAAGTGGAAAGAACCGTAGCTTTGTTATGAGTTATTTCTATTGACTTTGATAATCCAACTATTATCCGTCGGAAAACTATTATAACAATAGCCGGTGTGTATGTCAATGGACTATCGGCTGTCAGCATAACCCAGCCGCCGTCTATTGGCAAACTCGCCATCTGATTGGCTACCCAGCCACCGTCTATTGGCAAACTCGCCATCTGATGGGCTAGCCAGGCGCCGTCTATTGGCAAACTCGCCATCTGATTGGCTACCCAGCCACCGTCTATTGGCAAACTCGCCATCTGATGGGCTAGCCAGGCGCCGTCTATTGGCAAACTCGCCATCTGATGGGCTAGCCAGGCGCCGTCTATTGGCAAACTCGCCATCTGATTGGCTACCCAGCCGCCGTCTATTGGCAAACTCGCCATCTGATTGGCTACCCAGCCACCGTCTATTGGCAAACTCGCCATCTGATTGGCTAGCCAGGCGCCGTCTATTGGCAAACTCGCCATCTGATTGGCTAGCCAGGCGCCGTCTATCGATCGATAGTCGACCGTGCACGCGCTGCTGACAAAATCACTTAGAAATTTATTCTTGGAAGTTTTTTCACAGTTTCCTCGATCGCTAAGAGAATAGAAGGGTTATGGTAAACTGCGCCACTCGTGAACCATCTGCCGAAAGAAACCTCGAGATCGTAGTCTAATAAGCAAATTTCCTCTTGTTTTCCGTGGTGTGGACTCTTATTTACCACGATTTACGTCATCACTGCCGTGCCAACCATAGTTAATAGAGTGGATGGTTAGGAAACCCAGCGACCTTCTTTATTATAATTATGTCTTTGTTCGCTTTTTTCAACCGTGACCGTGCACAAAAGACTTGGAATATGTTATCAATCAGCCAATAGAAACGTGTGGGTTCAGTCGTTCAGGGGACGCTAATGAACACTGACCGTGTACAATCTTGTTTTACCCCCTTACAACATAAATCGCAGCGCCTTTGTTAGTCCCTTTGAAGTTTGCCGGGTTTCCTAACCATTCCACTCTATTAACTATGTCCCAACCGAAGACTGAAGACAGAATTACGTTTCCGTTAATTTACCATCCATCCAATCTCCCTATCAAGAATATCATCCATAAAAACTCCAAGACCTTACAGAATGATCCAGAAACCGCCCTCATTTTTCCACAGCCACCACGGCTTATCTCTTTTAAGCGAAACAAGACCTGGTCAAGGGTCACTACAGCTCGATCATCAACCAGGAACTTTTAAATGCCCCAGGAAACGATGTAACACATGTGCTTTCATTAAAACTGCCACTCATTTCAGGACCTAAAGGCTCTCTTAAAGTTACTGACCATTTTGACTGTACGTCTAGTAATTTATTTATTGTATCACCTGCACACTTTGTAACAAAAACAGGGTGAATATTAGGAGATTGATTCCGCGAACAATTGCTAGATGTTAGAACTAACACCACTACACACATTTTCTCAAAGACATTTAATAACTTATTTCCTTTTTTCTTTTGTAAAATACATGCACTGTAATTAAATAATTTGTAAATAGTGTGCAATAAAGAATATTGAAGAATCTTGAATCTTGTAGCTCGCCACTTTAATCTTCCTGACCATTCAATTTTATTTATAACATCACTATATGCGGAATTTCTCTTCATCAAGGTACTACCGAAACCCGTAAATGCAAAGAACAGAACTATTTTTAGCCACTTTAGCACCTAACGGCATTAATGAACAGTTTTCGTTCATTTAATTTCATAATTCGCGTATTCATTCACACGTTGATCAGCATGTTTCTTTACTTTATTCATCGACAATCTTTATTGTATTGCGGCTATCAGCATTTCTTTTGTTGGCGCAATGTCGTCAGCGGATGCAAACTACAGGTGGCGCGCGCTCATTGGCTAAAAGCGATCACGTGATGTGATAGTTGTCGTCCGCGGATGCAAACTATCCGAGGCGTTCTAGTTCACCACAAAATTGTGGCGCGCGCTCATTGGCCAAGAGCGATCACTATCAGGTGTTATAGTTCACCACAAAATTTTTGCGCGCGCTCATTGGCTAAAAGCGATCACGTGACATGATAGTTGTCGTCCGCGGAGGCTAACTATCAGGCGATAGTGCCCGCTGAGCACGAAAGACAATTTTGTGTTGAACAATAACGCAAATAGACTGTGTCTGTCTCGGACCTATCGACTGATAGTTTCCCTTGGAAATTTGATGTTCTTAAAACTAGCATATAAGCCCTCGAACTTCGTTCTCGGGCTTATATTTGTTTTAAGAACATCAAATTTCCGCGGGCAACTATCAGCCGATAGTTCCTCGACGGATACAGTCTATTTGTATAATAGTGCCCGCTGAGAGCTGAAGACCATAAGATTTTGTGATGAATAATAACGACAAATAGACTGTGTTTGTCTCGGAACTATCGGCTGATAGTTTCCCTTGGACATTTGATGTTCTTAAAACTAGCATATAAGCCCTCGAACTGCGTTCTCGGGCTTATATTTGTTTTAAGAACATCAAATTTCCGCGGGCAACTATCAGCCGATAGTTCCTCGACGGACACAGTCTGTTTGTATAATAGTGCCTGCTGAGCACGAAAGGCAATTTTGTGTTGAACAATAACGCAAATAGACTGTGTCTGTCTCGGAACTATCGGCTGATAGTTTCCCTTGGCAATTTGATGTTCTTAAAACTAGCATATAACTTATAATGGTACTTAATGAACCATTGTATTCACAACGCCATGCAAAAATTCGAGTAATCACCGCCTGCGATTACGAACATCTCGAGGAATGACATGAAGAAATTACCATACTATGTTGTTTGGCTGGCTTCAAACGGATGTTTCGCAATGCTGAAAGCATTGTGTTGCAAAGAACAAGCTAGGACAAGAAGAACCTGCACTTGAAGGATTTGGTGTTGTGGTTGACATCGATAAAGTCAAGACTTGGAAAGCGATGTGACTGACATGACGGCAGATTCTAAATTTTTGACTCCGGCACACAATATGAAGAGGATGTTTGTAAGTTTAATGCACGTTTTTATTATTTTACGGCTTTGAGTTTGGTTTAATAATTGGGAATAAACAGTGGCTCGGTAAACAAGTAATGGTAGTTGGATAATATTATCTGTGTATCTCGGTAGTCTGCTGATATTAGTAAATTTAGTGCAAAAATTGATTATCTTGGGACCTTATGATCCGTGTACTTTTTGCTATCTGGGTCTTTATCAGTGGATTCTTATTAGGATGAACCTTTTAAATATTCTTTATATAAAACGTTCATCCTAATTAGCAATTCAACGAGAAAGCTGAAACATCAATAGAAATTCCAAGAGTCGCAAGGTGCTTATCCATTCTCTCAATCATTAACCCCGTTTCACCCTCGGACAGAATTCAAATTGCTTGTTTGCAACGCACCGAGGTATTGCCATGTCACACCGCTCATGCATGATTTGCATTGGCTCCCAATAAGGTGACGTGTCAACTTTAAAGTTATATTAATTACTTTTAAGGCGATCCATGGTCTTGCGCCATCATATGCGAGTGACTTGCTGCATATTAAGTCTTCTGCATATGGTCTTAGATCTTCAGAAAGTCGTAGGCTTGCTACTCCTACAATCAGAACTAAGACTACATTGGGAGATAGAGCATTTGTTATTGCTGCGCCTAGATTGTGGAACTCTACCTAAGGAACTACGCATGATTGAAAATATTAATACTTTTAAGAGCCATCTGAAGACCTATCTTTTTAAATTAGCGTATTAGTATTTTATCGACTTCCATTGTAATGATAAGTTCTTAAATTTTAAATTGGTCATTTTTATTATATTGTCACGTTGGATTTTTATAATGGTTTATAGTTTATTATATTTTATTACCATATGTTTAATGATTCTGTGTACATGTCAGTTTTTACTTAAAACATGTAATGCGCATTTGATCATTTTAATGTAACTTGCGCAATATAAGTAATAAATTATTATATTATATTATTATTATGCACGTGAGTGATTTGCTTCTTCTGATTGGACAAAATTTCATTAATTATTCATGAGATTTTGAAGACTTGTATATGTAGTAATCCATGGTACCAAGCCTGATATTAGCCAGGTATTATAGGAGACTGGGGCAGAGAGGAAAAAATGTGCAATAGCCCCGTTGTTCGGCTAAATTGCCATTGGCTGAAATCATTTGGTATGCTGTGGTGTTGTCAACACTTCCATATTTAACAATTAGACAGCTCGAAGTTTCTATTGGCTGACAGTTGAAGAGAAGCGTAGCTCCGATATTATCAGCCATATAAACTGAGAGCGAGTAGTCTAATTGAATGGCTGAATGCAACAAGGGCGTGACACCTGATCAGGTTCTAAATTCTCGGCTTAGAAAACAAAGAATTTGAAGGAGAATTTCAGGTAGAATGTGATCAAGACACTTACGCCCTTGTTGCACACAACCCTTCAATTATTTTAGTAGAAACCAACTTGTAGTTCAGTCTTAAAACTGCCGATCATGAAACTATTTTTTTGACATTATGACGACTTGGCAACCATTGTTTTGCTTTTTAACACCAGCTTTTTCGCTAATCACTTCACAATAGTTAGTGAGCACCTTAGCCAATCACTCGCACAGTAACGAACTCTGTAGGTTATCAACATATGAGACTTATGATTTATAAGTTTTTGAGACTAAATGTATTTTTGTTGTTCATTCGTAATTAGCACCTCGTCCTCTGGAGTTGTTATTTAAGATGATATTTACATATATTTTTCACTTGACGCCAACCAGTTTACACGTTTGGTTATCCGGGCCAAAATTTCTAGACATCCTCTGTAATCCGGCTTTAACAGCGTTTGTACATGGTGAGTAAGTTTTTGATGACGCTTAACCTCTAGGGGTCTCGGCGAATTCGCATTGGGCTAGTCCCCAAAAAAAACGCACCCCCCCTGTTGAGGAACCTTGGATTTTCAGGGGTGGGGTGGATTTTGGAGGTGGATTTCCAGGGAGGGGGCTGTTTTTTCCTCTGGATTTCCAGGGGCAGGGTACTTTTCTTTGGAATTCCAAGGGGTTAAGGCCTTTTTTAAGTAAAAACATGTGGAATTCCAGGGGAGGGGGTTTATTCAAGATGAAAATTCCATGGGGGTGTGTCATAATTTACGGTATTTTCGGAAATTCCAGGGGAGTGGTAAAAAAAAGGGCAATCCGAGGTTCCTCAACAGGGGGGTATGTTTTTTTTTTGGAATAGCCCATTGGGTTGGAGTATACGTTTCCAGAACATATAACTGCACGTGAAAATGCACGCAGTCGCCTACATTTCAACCGTTGTCTGAAAAAATACAACGTGAAAACCCCAAATTTTACGTTTACAGGCTACCCTGGAGACCCTGCACTATCTTCAAAATCACGTGACTTTTGGGCTGGCCAAATATAGTGAAGGGTTACATTGGAAGGACAAAGTTTTCAATATGGTGGAGCCACTTTCAGTCACAAGTACGAATAAGCAGCAGTTGTAATGAAAAGGCATGACTGATGCTGCAGCACTTGGTCGCCGAGATCGCAGCCATATTGAAACGTTTGTCCTTCCAGTACGAGCCATATCACATGATATTTAATACGAAACAAATAGTTGTTTTTGTTGTTGACTACATGGTCAGCATAATGACAAACCCCAAATATTATGACACAAAACTAATAAAAATACTAATAAATGGAGATGACAAAAAATTGTCACATTTGTTCAGCTTTGCATTTTATTGATGCCTTCTACATGCATACATGTGAAATTGAAGCTAGAAATTGATGCAAAAAGTTGGCCTAATAGAAATATAAGCCAGGAGAATACAAAATCTTGCCTAATGATTCCATACATTGGGAGCAAGCTTTTTTGCTGGCTAACATTAGCACATCACAAGTCACTTTTGTCTTTTCCTACAATCTTCAGCAAGTCCACTTCAAATATGAGAGTTGCTCCACCTGTAATGAGAATTGAATTATTCATTTATTCATGTTTTTCTACTGTTATTGACTGGTAAGTAGTGTTTACAACATGAGCAGGAGTGTTGTATCAGCCTTTGCTATTATTCATTTATTCATGTTTTTCTACTGTTATTGACTGGTAAGTAGTGTTTACAACATGAGCAGGAGTGTTGTATCAGCCTTTGCTATTATTCTTTTATTCATGTTTTTCTACTGTTATTGACTGGTAAGTAGTGTTTACAACATGAGCAGGAGTGTTGTATCAGCCTTTGCTATTATTCTTTTATTCATGTTTTTCTACTGTTATTGACTGGTAAGTAGTGTTTACAACATGAGCAGGAGTGTTGTATCAGCCTTTGCTATTATTCATTTATTCATGTTTTTCTACTGTTATTGACTGGTAAGTAGTGTTTACAACATGAGCAGGAGTGTTGTATCAGCCTTTGCTATTATTCATTTATTCATGTTTTTCTACTGTTATTGACTGGTAAGTAGTGTTTACAACATGAGCAGGAGTGTTGTATCAGCCTTTGCTATTATTCTTTTATTCATGTTTTTCTACTGTTATTGACTGGTAAGTAGTGTTTACAACATGAGCAGGAGTGTTGTATCAGCCTTTGCTATTATTCATTTATTCATGTTTTTCTACTGTTATTGACTGGTAAGTAGTGTTTACAACATGAGCAGGAGTGTTGTATCAGCCTTTGCTATTATTCTTTTATTCATGTTTTTCTACTGTTATTGACTGGTAAGTAGTGTTTACAACATGAGCAGGAGTGTTGTATCAGCCTTTGCTATTATTCATTTATTCATGTTTTTTCTACTGTTATTGACTGGTAAGTAGTGTTTACAACATGAGCAGGAGTGTTGTATCAGCCTTTGCTATTATTCATTTATTCATGTTTTTCTACTGTTATTGACTGGTAAGTAGTGTTTACAACATGAGCAGGAGTGTTGTATCAGCCTTTGCTATTATTCATTTATTCATGTTTTTCTACTGTTATTGACTGGTAAGTAGTGTTTACAACATGAGCAGGAGTGTTGTATCAGCCTTTGCTATTATTCATTTATTCATGTTTTTCTACTGTTATTGACTGGTAAGTAGTGTTTACAACATGAGCAGGAGTGTTGTATCAGCCTTTGCTATTATTCATTTATTCATGTTTTTCTACTGTTATTGACTGGTAAGTAGTGTTTACAACATGAGCAGGAGTGTTGTATCAGCCTTTGCTATTATTCATTTATTCATGTTTTTCTACTGTTATTGACTGGTAAGTAGTGTTTACAACATGAGCAGGAGTGTTGTATCAGCCTTTGCTATTATTCATTTATTCATGTTTTTCTACTGTTATTGACTGGTAAGTAGTGTTTACAACATGAGCAGGAGTGTTGTATCAGCCTTTGCTATTATTCTTTTATTCATGTTTTTCTACTGTTATTGACTGGTAAGTAGTGTTTACAACATGAGCAGGAGTGTTGTATCAGCCTTTGCTATTATTCATTTATTCATGTTTTTCTACTGTTATTGACTGGTAAGTAGTGTTTACAACATGAGCAGGAGTGTTGTATCAGCCTTTGCTATTATTCATTTATTCATGTTTTTCTACTGTTATTGACTGGTAAGTAGTGTTTACAACATGAGCAGGAGTGTTGTATCAGCCTTTGCTATTATTCATTTATTCATGTTTTTCTACTGTTATTGACTGGTAAGTAGTGTTTACAACATGAGCAGGAGTGTTGTATCAGCCTTTGCTATTATTCATTTATTCATGTTTTTCTACTGTTATTGACTGGTAAGTAGTGTTTACAACATGAGCAGGAGTGTTGTATCAGCCTTTGCTATTATTCATTTATTCATGTTTTTCTACTGTTATTGACTGGTAAGTAGTGTTTACAACATGAGCAGGAGTGTTGTATCAGCCTTTGCTATTATTCATTTATTCATGTTTTTCTACTGTTATTGACTGGTAAGTAGTGTTTACAACATGAGCAGGAGTGTTGTATCAGCCTTTGCTATTATTCATTTATTCATGTTTTTCTACTGTTATTGACTGGTAAGTAGTGTTTACAACATGAGCAGGAGTGTTGTATCAGCCTTTGCTATTATTCATTTATTCATGTTTTTCTACTGTTATTGACTGGTAAGTAGTGTTTACAACATGAGCAGGAGTGTTGTATCAGCCTTTGCTTAATTTCTCGATTGTTTAATATGCATAATTTGATTTTATAGCTCACTGGTTTTTGAGGAGGATGGAATATGATGAAGTACTGTTTAAAACACGAACAGCAGTGTTTTATCAAGTTTAAAAATTCGAGGGCAAAGCCCGAGAATTTTTAGACTTGATAAAACAAGTGCTGTGAGTGTTTTAAACGGCTTCAAAAACGCTTTAAGAATGCAATGAAAGAAAGACGCACATCTCAAGGGAATGGTTACTTAATGAACCACTGAACCTTTGTATTCACAACGCCATGCAAAATATTCGAGTAATCACCGCCTGCAATTACGAACATCTCAAGGGAATGACATGAAGAAATTACCATACTATGTTGTTTGAATCGGCGTTTTGCAATGCAAGAAGAACCTCCACTTGAACGATTTGGTGTCGTGGTTTACCTCAATAAAGTTCAAGACTTGGAAGGCGATGTGACTGATATGACGGCAGACTCAAAATTTTTGACTCCGGCACAAAATATGTAAGTTTAATGCACATTTTTATTATTTTACGGCTTTGAGTTTGGTTTAATAATTGGAACTAAACAGTGGCTCGGTAAACTAGTAATGGTAGTTGGATAACTTCATTTTAATAATATTATCTGTGTATCTCGGTAGTCTGCTGATATTAGTAAATTTAGTGCAAAATTTATTATCTAGGTACCTTATGTTCCGTGTACTTTTTGCTTTCTTTGGGTCTTTATCAGTGAATTTTTAATTAGGATGAAACTTTATATAAAATTTCATGTTCATTAGTATTCTTTATGTAAAACGTTCATCCTAATTAGCAATTCAATGAGAAAGCTGAAACATCAATAGAAATTCCATTGTCTCAATCATTAACCCCGTTTCCCTCTGGGACAGAATTCAAATCCCTCCGCGGGCCTTTTAGAATGATGAGATTTTATCAGGTATAAAGGAGCATGCACGTGACTGATTTGCTTCATTTGATTGGACAAAATGCTCATTAATTATTCATGAGTTTTTGAAGTTCGTTTTGTCAATATTCAATGACAGCTTATTCGCCGATAACCACTTATGCATTAATCTAAGATTTTCATTAACTCATTCGGGTCTTCTTATAAAATTAGAAAAAATGGGTTGTTTTGGATTTAATTTTGTTATGTAATACATGTATAAAAGAAATGAAAGAGACCCTAAGGTGTTCAGACATTTTGGGAGATTTTTCCTGTGATTTTGTTGCTTATCAATTAAAATGTTCATTATTATGACATGGCAATCTATAAAACAATATTATTACCTGGAATCTTGGGTGGAGCTCCCCTCTCACCATAACCTGCAAAATGAAAATAAAAAAACCGATGAGAAATGGAATCCAACTCGAATAACAGCATGTACTATTTTGGACAAAATACCCTTGTGCCATGTCAAACGACATATATAGGAAACTAATGTCTGAAATATCAATACACTGATGATGGAGACGTGGCATCAAGTTCAAGGATCTGCCATTGAACTAGCCTGCTTGCAGGCGGTGGAGGGTGTTTTTTCGCGCAGCAAACGGATCATCGCCGCCATATTGGCCGAGCGTGATTGAGACCTGGGATCGAATGACAAATGGAGGGGGGAGGGGGGTGGGGGAGAAGCAGATCTGAAAGACCGCCTGCACGAAAGTCCCTGGTTTTTGAGTACAAAAGTTAGATCCCGTCCACCAGCGGACGGGGTATATGATTGGCTGAAACGGTGTCAAATAAGCTTATCGCGACAAGTGTTGAAAGCAAGAACTGAAAGGAATATGTGTAGCCTTGCGAAGCGGCGTAACTAGAATAAGTGTTGTGTACTGAGCTTGCAGTTGATAAAATATGGCGAGTAATACAAAAGGCTTTGTCTTTTTTGAAGAGAACAGCCACGGAGAAAGAACCGCGAAGGCGGCGATCGGCGAACTGCGAGAGGTTTGTTGTCGAGTTCTCTTTTCGCAAGTTCGTAAACCGTAAATATCAGGCTCTGTATATAGCTTCCTCCTGCTCCGTTTTCAAAGTTATCTCCTTCGCCTTAACCCGAGTTCCAGAGGTTTTCTAGAGAGAACACAGCTGCTCGCTTCTTTCTCCGCGGCTGGGTAAAGGTACTTTGAAAACAGAGCAGGAGGAACTAGCTATACAGAGCCTTTATTTTGTCTTAGAATTTAACAACCTGACCCGCTGTGAATTGTGACCTGTACTTTAAACTTGCCGTTCTGGCTGTGCTTTCGACAGGCTTTGGAAAGAATATGATATTTACGGTAAAGAGAACTCGACAATTAACGAACCGTGACTTAATTCGCCACTGAAAACTACTGTTGTCGACCAAATTGCAGAGATGCAATCCGGCTATTGACTTCACGGCCGTTGAACTAGGAAATAATCAGAAATCCGCCTCAATACATTTATGCAACGGTCATCCATTTCTTTCGGCAAACATTCACTAAGATGGACTTCGAGTTGTCAGAGAAAGACGATCACAACATTTACCACGAGTTCTTCAATATCGAGTTCCAGACAAAACTTTGTTTGCATCTGAGTTTTCTTTGAAGTTTAGAGATTTTTTCGATCCTGTATTTATCTTTATGCGAGCTTAATTCTTTTAAGAAAGGAAGCAGCCGCTTGTATGGCACCTCTTCTGAGAGTGTCTTCTGGTTCGCCAGACTGCGGTGCTGGACAGCTTTTTGAAGTAGCTTGTATTAAATGTATGTATTTCGGAGGATTTGCAACATGAAACTCTTTGAGAGACTGATGGGGCGAACGCAACAAGCTAAAACCGAACTGTCTACATATATATCTAAAGTGGTACTGTCGCAGTCCTTTCCATGGAGAACTTTGGACAAAAATAGCTGGTTTTATTGAAATTTCCGTATCTGAGAACCAATTTTACCAACATTTTGCATTGCATTTGACAGCGAGCGAAGTTTGTTTTGAATATTGCACGCATTTCAATCAAACCAAATCAAAATTGGCAGGCTGTCACACGTCGACTCCTATTGGTCAATTAAGAATGAGTTACAAGTTAACGGAAATCATGTGCGTGGTGGGCGGATACTCAGAAACCAGGGGCTTTCGTGCAGGCGGTCTTTCAGATCTGCTTCTTCTCCCCCAACCCCCTCCCCCCTCCATTTGTCATTCGATCCTAGCTCTCAATCACGCTCGGCCAATATGGCGGCGATGATCCATTTGCTGCGCGAAAAAACACCCTCCACCGCCTGCAAGCAGGCTACCATTGAACACATGAAATGAATCGAAGAGCTGTGTGTAACAAGGGCATTAAGCTGAGTCCTGATCACATTCTAAATTCTCCTTCAAACTCTAAGGGAGAATTTAGAATGTGATCAGGAGTTACTTACACCCTTATTGCACACAGCCCTTTAATGTTTGAGCTGACAGTTGTTGGAATAACAATAGATAGAATGACAATAGATAGAATGGCTGCAGACATTACATACCTAAATCTGATGGGATGACAAGCTTTCTCTTTTCACCCTCACACATGCTGTTCAATGGAATAGGGAAATAAATATACATTTGCATTACTTGAAGGTAAGTTTGCTCATATCCTTAATATAATTTTTTTCATGTTTTGAGTGCTGCCAAAATTTCCTGACTAGGAAATTAGACTTCCAATTTTATTTTATTAAAGTAAATTGTAGGAAATCCCTTGAAGTAAAAAAGAACTCAGAGTGACTCAGTGTTACAAAATAACCTAATTCTGAATTGAATTCTGAATTTCTAATGGGACCTGAAACTGAACCATAGAGGCTGATCAATGCCAGGACTGGCTAATCCACAGATCAAATTGGGAGGAAAACCAGAGGACCTGGAAAAAAAACCTTGGAGCAAGGGTGAGATACCAACAAATTCAACTCACATATGGTGCCACGTCCGGGTATCGAACCTTGGGCCATAGAGGTGAGGCGAAGCGCTTAATCACTGCGCCACCCTGGCTCCTCTAACCCACATGCTATAGAGAACAGACTGTAGTATCATGTTAAGGGACTGGTCATAAATTAGCAGGGGGGAGGAGGGGGTGAAGGATCATAATTTTTGAACCCCCAAAAATGGAGGGTCATACAAAATAGGCCCTTCCTCCTTTTGCGATGAGCAAGGGGGGGGGGGGGGGGGGGGGTCATTTCATGCTTATTGTTGGGGTAGGGTTATATATAATTAAGTCTTATTGTTGGGGTAGGGTTATATATAATTAAGTCTTTTTGATTTCCTTCTCCCCTCCCCCCGCCAATTTATGACCAGTCCCTAACTTGCTCATAAGTTCATAAAAGCAATAAAACTCATTTTTCACACATTTTTATCTGTTATGAACAATAATAGTGTGTGTAGGCATAGTGCTCCAAAAACCTGAAAATCACTGTCCTATAGATGGTTTTCACATGACGTCATGGCGGCCATGTTGGTGTACCTTTAACAATAGATTCTTCGTTAGCTTCTTTTGTTAGGTACACTAACATGGCCGCCATGCCCTTTGTCATTTGAATCTCTAGGGATTGAGTAAAAACCATCCATTGGCTCCTAGCTGATTTTAAAGTTTTCTTGTGCCCTCTCGATCAACATCCTGCTTTTATGACAGCATGTTGTTGTGCATTCTTTACACAAGCCATTGGCTCGGGAGACAGGGCAATCACTCACTATGATATTAAAAACTTTAAATAATTGTATTGTAACTGTACAGCATGCAGGCAAAGACTATCATGGAAAATTAGTTTCAATTGATGCTTAATAGGAAACATGAGATGCATTATAAATATGTAGTGACAAAGTCTTTTGACTGTCAGCAAGACTTAGGGCACATTTCTTTGGGAGAATTCAAGGTCGGTACCAAAAGAAACAAAGAATCCAAAAATGGATTAGTTTGCCGTGGGACCTCTGATATGCAGTTAACACAAAAATGACACCATTGAAGCTGGTTCTTGTTTTTCAAGTAGATAATCTCTGGCACTTTAAGCTCAGCAAGATATTTCTCGAGTATTGAAAGGCACACCAGTCACTTCTAGTTAATTCTGGGTGTTAAATGTGCTATTTTGAAGACTGCTTTGCCACATGTACTTTTTCAAATCCTTTCCCAAAGAAATGCTGGGATCATGAATCCTAAGAATCCTGTTTTGGTTTAATCCATCAAATCCATTCTGAGTATGGATTCGACGGGTTCAAAATCCGTTTGAGATTCTAGTAAAGAAATGCAAGTCCATTTTTGGATTGAAGAATTCAGATTTGGATTCCCCCAAATAAATGCATCCTTACTTTAGAAGGCCTTGGTCCCAGCCTTTAATCACTTGGCCAGCACCAAGAGTGAATATAAATGGCTCTCCACGTGGAATACTGCTATCAAATTGTGTACCATCATCTAGCTTGCCCTAGATACAAAATACAAGCAATAGGAAGTAATTAAGCTGAGACCCAATGATCATACATTTTGGGATGAAATACTCTAAATTAGTCCAGGGGGGGGGGGGGATGATGACTTGCTATTTTGGCCAGAGTTTCAATAATGAACCCTAAAAGGTACACATAAATTAAGAGCCAAGAAAGTCAAAATGATTTTGACCCCTAAAAGGTATGACCATATAACGACCATTCCTGGGCATGTTTCCACGTTGACAAAAAACATTACTTGTGTTATTTTTAGTGAAGATTTGAGAAATGAAATGACACTGTAAAAGGTATGTAAATGGTATGGGGGTGATGGAGAGTCTTACCCCTCACCCTACCCCTAAAAGGTTCCTAGCCTGAATTTCAGCCATCTTCTCTAGTTCGTTCCTGATGTCAGAGTAGTTCTCATTTATTATACAAAACGTGCTGGCAGAGATAAATATTATTTTCTAAACAAACATATTATATGTGAGCCAGAGTTATATCAGTGATTTTACCAAATATTTTGTATAAATCAGAAACAGTTCCATTCACAAGGAGAAAGAAATGACCTTTTGTTGGCCTCCTGTATGGCATGCCGTAATAGTTTTTATTAGCATATTGGAAATAGAAACTTGCAACACTCAAATCAAGAAATATTTTACAATTCAACTATTTACTTCACGGAGAATCAATTTTAATGTTAACAAATTTGGGCTTTTAGGCACTTTAAAGGAAGACAATATTTTCTTGAAAGAATATTATAGTTATTTTAAAATATTTTTACAAGACTATAAGTTATAATAATTCTTCTTTCAAGAAAATGTTGTTCTCAGCTCTCGTCTTTGAATAATTATAAGAATCTAAAAGAATCTTATTTTAGAGTGTGGAAACAGTTAAATAAAGAATTAACACATAATTCTTTATTTAACAGTTAGACCTGCAGTCTGAATGAGCTACGAGTCAATAGCCCACGAGGTGAAGCCAAATGGACTATTTAACTTGTAGCCAGTCTATTTGTTTTAGTATAAACTAACTAGTCGGACAGTAGAAAATAATAGAAAGTTGAATTTTTTTATTATTTTGTGAAAATGCGTGCATATTTTCTCTACCATGGGCTATCACAAATAGACCTATAGTAGGGTAGCCAATCAGAATGCAGGATTTGTAATAGTTATATACCGGTACTATAAATTATGATTAGTCAATGACTGCATGCAAAAGCTCAAACATATTCAACTTTGCTGCGAGTTTATGTGGAAATTCGCCCGAAGGCGAAGTTTAAATAAAGATAATTCAATTAATTATTTAGCAATTATAACTGTACTAATATCACATCCCCTACATACAGTATAATGCATGTGCAGTGAATCTCCTTTGGTGGATCTCCGTTTACAATCCTTAACCCTTTTCTTCACTCCAATCTGAAGTTTTTTAGTCTTCTTTTTCTCCTCTGCCGATGTTCCTTGAGCCATAAGCACAACCACCACGACAATCAGTAGCACTAGCCACACTTTCATGTTTAAAACAAGATACCTTTAAGGAACAGTGTTTAGAAAAGCTGCAATATACTTTAGAATATAAAAATGAAAAAAAATTCACGTGTTCAACTTAAAGAGCCTGGGACCGATATTAGGCCGCGCGGCTTTATTGACCACAGGGAACCTCATTTACACAGAAATTCAGGTGTCCCAGGGATTTCGCCCCCCAGTAGTCTCACCCCTCCGATGGGCGAGATCACTAGGGATTTCGCCCCCCCCCCCCCCCCCCCCCCCGGGGGCAAGATCCCTAGTGATCTTGATTACTTAATCAATAAAACCGTCTATAAAATTAAACAAACTTACGATTGATCGATCGCGGTCCTCTTCACTGCGAACCATTGGGAACCAGACTAAAGTGAACTCTTGAAATACGATTGACTATATTACAGCGCTTGAAAAACGTAATAATCACGCCGCTTCATTAAAACCAAAGCTAGCGCTGTTGACATTCTTTGCCTTTGGAGTCTTCTTTTCGCTTTCTATACTAAAGAGAGGCAATGGTATTCGTCTTATTAGAACAAATCTGTAGAGGAAGGCCGAAAATGTTGCTGTTCATCTATTACACTAATTTACAAGTCGTGCTTGTGCCTGTATTAAAAACCAAGCGCGCCCAAAACAAAGAGGCGGGATTTCTTTGGATTGACAAAAAGCTCTGTCTAAATAAGCTATCTCAAACATTTGTTATCCTGGGCCTGACTCGTTTATTTTTCACAAAGCTCACAGTCTAATTGCAGAATTAAAAGAGCAACTAACTCAACTGTTTAAATAGCAAACAAATCATATTAATAGATCTACCTCAGTTTTACGCAGAGCTTTTTTAGTGACTCCGCAATGTTTCCTAGTCACTCATTTGTAAACCCACGCGGCATCAGTTATTAGTTGCTTTCTATACTAAAGAGGCATTTCTAGCGATTTTGGGAAATTCGACTTATTAGAACAAATCTGTAGAGCAAGCCACAAATGTTGTCGTTCTTCTGTTACACTATTTTTGGCTAACAGCTGTTAATTGGCTTTTGATTAAGTCGTGCTTGTGCCTGTATTAAAAACCAAACCATCAAAGTCCCGCAAGGCTAGAGTGATTGAGAGAGCACACAAAAGCGTCGCCATCGAGAATTACTGCAATTGCAAGTTATCAGAAGCGTTCAGCGACATGGTGGAGTGCAATCTGTGTGGTGACTGGTTTCACCAGAAGTGTGTTGGTGGCCAATTTGATACAAGCGTTGAGTGGCTCTGTAGTTCGTGCGCACCCACATCATCGAAGAGGCTTCGTCGAGAATAGAGCTTGCCACATTTAAATAACTGTGTATATATCACTTTAATTGTTTAAATAAAATTGTTATATGAGCAGTTTGCTTGTTTCTATTTGGTTGTTTGTTTCAACATGCACGGATAAAGTTGAAATGCGTCCAATTCTTATTTCAAAATATCAAGTCTTCACCAAAAGAATTACGATCGAAGATAAACGTTTATGAAATGTATCTAAGACTCGATATCCAACGAGTAAATACAGCGAACGAGTACGAGTATGACATCAATTGAATCACGAAAGCTGTTTCTAGCTAAAGCAACGTCGAACGAGCTTGCTTTTAGTACGAGAGAATTGGAGGGGGGGGGGGGGGGGAAATCCCCAGCTTAGTCTGTTTTCACTGTGGGGGCGAGATCCCTAAGGGGGGGGGGGGGGGGGGGGGGTGAAATCCCTAGTGATCTCGCCCCCCCGGGGGAGAGGGGGGGGGGGGCGAGATCCCTGGGGGGCGAAATCCCTACGACACCGGTGTCAATGGTACACACAATTTCCCAAACTGAATTTCCCGATCGAAAAAACGTTTACCATTTGTACACAAACCGTTCCAGATGAAAATCGCTCCGTATAAGGCCTGGAACTGGTACGACCGAATGGGAATTGTAAATGGTACACGATTTCCCATTCAGAAATTCCGGTTGGGAATTTTGGACTACCTTTTGAGACGTTCCATTAATTTCGGAAATTTTCTACGGGACGAATCGAAAAAACGTTTACCATTTACATTCCAACCGAAATTTCCGGAATTTCCGTGTAAATGGTAAACAACCCTGTACTCAACTTGGATGGAAAATTGATAGATAATTGTGATTTTCCTATAATATTCGCCGTGGCTACAGTAATACATAATTAAAGTATTAGCATCTGCTGACATAGGTTTCCCGGCTTGATAACCCATTGGTTCCTTTTAGGGCAAATCTTACAATTTAAAGTCAGTACATAGCTACCTAGAGTGAACAATAAATTGTGGTTGTTGTTAAGTCTGCCATCCGAAAGTCCGCCATCCAATAAGACCAATAATGCTTGTCATTTCACTAGACTTCAAGACTGCGTGATGACACTGTGAAATGGTTGCTACACAAGTTAACCGACTATCGACAAGAAATTATTATTTTCTGCCTTCAGATCAGAAACCCCTAATTTTAGTTTGGCAAGAATGAGGACTTTGTATAGGGGTAAATAGCTAGAGGCCCAGGGTAACTATGTTGTTACTGCCGCAGCGAGCGAGCCTGAAGCGAGCGAGCAAGGCAGCAGTACTGATTTGCTGTAGTGGAGCAGTTTGTTTGGCGTATTGCCACCGCATTGCATTGTGGTATCTGTCTGTATCTGTATCGGTTTATTGATCGGTAGTGGCAGACAGTGCCTTTACATATTTACAAAATTACATTCATCATCATCATCATTTATTAAGTCAGTAAAGCCGTCACACTAACTATAAACTAATAAATAATATATAAAATACGCTATTTACAATCATTATAGGAAATAATCTACTAAATTTAAAATGTCATCAAGCTATTTACAATCATATAAAAAATGGGTTAAAATATCTATAAATAAATAAGTAAATGCAGTCGAGTTAATACAAATATATGGTTATGATAAATAATAATGATATCATTGAGTCAGACATAAGTAGATATTTAACTAGTCATTATTATGCATTTATTTAGGAAAGCCATAGTTTTTTTAGAAAATGTATCTATGTTAGGGGACATAACTAATTAAGTCCTCTGGAAGAGCATTCCAGATGGGAACAGTCCTGGGAAAGAAAGATAATTTAAAAACATCGGTCCAAGTCGAAATATGTTTGTATTTGAAGTTGTGCTTACGGCGTGTGACTGACTTTGCATTTGATACAAGAGTGAGATAGTATCCTATTCTCATCGGTCTCACCCGTACTCACTGATTTTCGGATATCGGCCGGCGGCCAATAGGGTGGGTGGGAAGGGAAAGGGCCGGAAGCAGCCGCCATATGGAGTAGGATGAGGGGAGATGAGAAAAGGATATAGAGGCTGGCGAACTCCGTGCCGAATCCCGGGGGGGGGGGGGGGGGGGGGAACTCCCCATAAAAATAGACGGGGGTGCTCGACGTGAGAAATGAAATTCACCCCTAAAAGATAGCAATATGGGCGTGGCTCACAAAAAAAAATACCCCTAAAAGATAGCACTCCAAAAGACAAATTTGTGCAAACTAAAGGAAATAAGAGACAAAGGTCTGCCCCATAACCTCGTCTTTAATATTCGGATGGATCAAACTCTATATCGAAGCCGTAAATACCGATTCAACTTGTGGGGTCTCATGCTCGAGGATCCAGCGCTATTTTTTCTCGGCCACAAAAATTTGGGGTCTCGGAGACCCCTAAAAGATAGCAGACCTTTGGAAGACCCCTAAGAGATAGCACTGCTAACGATTTTAACCCCTAAAAGATAGGTCGACCACCCCCGTCTATTTTTATGGTTAGGTTGCGCCTCTTATTCGTACTTGGGTAAGACCACTGAGAATAGTATCCTGTTGGGAACCTCCGGTGACAAAACTGTTGGGGTCCCTGAAGGCCAGCATAGACACATCGTGGCCACTAAGCATAGAGCTGAGAAAATCGGCTATAGATATGTGGGTGTTACCAGCTGCCAACCATTGGGCTGCGCGTGCGTAAAGGGGTTGCCGTAATGCCGCATCCAGGCGAAAAAACGGTTGGTAACGCGAGTCGGGTCGAACCCCTGCATTAGTTCCCAGTAATGAAAGAGCGAGCTTGGCTTGAAATTAAACTAGACTCCCCTTTTAAAGCCGTCACCCTCGAGCGAGAAAATAAAAAAGGCGCGGCGAAAGCAAATGAGGTAACCCCAAAATTGAGGAATGCGGAGTAGTATTACCAAAAAAAGACAGGAGAAACTGAATATAAGCTGAAACACAGCTGAAACAATGGTAATAAACGGTAATTAACAAATGAATGCCAGGCTAGGGCACAACAGGAACAGCGGGACAACCAGTGATGATAATTGCAATGGAAAGCAAGATAACACCCAATTAGCGAGACGTACTTGACCAATGCACAATAATTGAAACTGTTGTTATGAACAAGCCAAATAATCCAAGTGTGTACCACGACGTATATCGTCGTATAGCCCATTAATATATCCAATGTAGCAGCAACCAGCAGGATTTTCGTCCACGGTTTGTTTCTCAAGTTTGTCTTCAATTTTTCATATATATATATATTTTTAAGCCAGTTCAATTTTGTTGAACTAGTTTAATTTACAAGATTCTAATAAGGAAAATGAAGTTTAAAAACTTTTTTGGGGGAGGGGAAGGAGGGGGAGATTAAAACTGATAAACAATCACACTCCTCCCCTGCAATGTTTTTGACGATCCTCCCCTCTCCCTCCCCTCCCATCTCATAACGCAGCAATATTCACCCGGAAAAATACCGCCGCCATCTTGTCTTACATGCTCGTCTGATAAGATGAAAACCTTCACAAAGACCTAACTTAGTACTGAGAGGGCAGGAGCGCAGTGCATGGCACTACGTATGGACCACTTTAGAAACGAGTAGGGGGCTGGGGCTAGTTCGGTTTGGGATCGTTACTGGGAAGAGTTATAAAATTGCAGAATACAAAGAATCAAAAGAAACAGCAAATATCGCAACAGGCCCTTTGCAGCTAACAAATCACGTGGTTGTACTGGAGAGTACGTAAGTAAGTAAGCGACTTTATTTAAGTGTCAATGTATTTAGCTTTGCAGCTAATTGGGGACACTAGTCCTACGGATTTACGTCCTTATCCGAGAAGGTCTAACCATTTACTGTATTATGTAAAGGCAGCACCTTCTACTCGGTTATTTTAAGACCCCGAGTCTTGGTCCGGCCGGGGTTTGAACCAGCGACCTCCCGCTTGACATACCGGAGCTTAACCACTGAGCTAACCGGGAGGGACTGGAGCTTAACCACTGAGCTAACCGGGAGGGACTGGAGCTTAACCACTGAGCTAACCGGGAGGGACTGGAGCTTAACCACTGAGCTAACCGGGAGGCGCAGAGCAAAAAAGTCTGACTTCATTGATTCAAAGGCCTTGTACGAGATCGGTAGTGTTATTAACAAATCCTGTTTGTAAATGCTATTTTCCACCTCCAATTGATTGTATGATCTTTCTAGAACTGCATTTTTTTAAAGATAGATTGCTCTCTAGCCGATTCATGGCAACGCCTTTTTCAAGGGGATCACGAGCTCATTTGTTAATAATTATATCAGCACGTGACTGTTAGCTGCAAAGGGTATATAGACTGTCCCAAGTAACGATCCCAATAGCAGTTTCAGCGTAATTTATCCGAACGCAACACTTCGACGTAATTAAGCACTATTCAAGAATAATGGTTTCAATGGCGCTTCATTACAGTTCGGGTCAATACCGGTGAATCTGATATTTGTAGACTCAACCGTAATATCAGCTATTATATTCAGTATAGAATTCCAGAAATTAATTGAACATTAGTAGCACATTAGTAGCCTGCGAATACAGCCATCTCGCATCGGGAGCCACAATCAAAACGAGTCCCCCCGAGAGAGATTAGAGACCAAAAATCCATACTGATGTCTGGTCGTGTGATTTGATTGCCTAGTATGCCTAATTATGCCAATCAAATAACGCTACCAGATCCTGGCCACAAAACGTCAGTTTCTAGTATATTGAACAGCTTTATTATTATATATTTGGCGTGACAATACATTTTTTTTAGATTAAAAACATTATTAACCCCTGCTAAAGCCTCGGAGTAAGAGACTTCTAAAACACCCAACAGGAGCCTCAGAGGGGTACCCTTGTCATTTGTTTGTCCATTATGCAGCATGCAATTGGAGGTGGGTGTAGGAAAATGTGGCAGACAGAAATGCAGTGTTAAGAATAGACTTCCCACAAGTCGACCACTTTCTTTTCTTTATTTTGAGCAACGAAGTCGCGAGACCCAGACTTGTTGAATCTAACTAAATATTCTAGCGCGAAAATTGATTGTGTGGTTTAGTTTTCATTTCTCATGTGTGATCATGCTTGAAGTTTTAAATGGATTGCTAAAGCTGTAGGAATTCATACCCCACTACGTTCCATCCTAATCCATGCTTTCTATTGGATAGACTGCTGCTATTGTCACTGGTAAAAAAATGCACTGGTAAATTTTGCTGCATTGCAAGTGGGAAAAGTCTTTTCCAACAAGCAAGCAAATGTTGTAAAGAAAATTGGAAAGGACTTTGAGAAAGTCTACGTTAAGAATGGCAATGGTCACAGTAGTTGGATGCATTTTGTGCAAACAAACCTGGTGGTTTGAGAGGTCGAAGAGGGTACTGTGTTGCATTCATGAGTGCACATTTTTGTTTGCTTTTAACTTTAAGTGCAAATGGGAAGAATACTTTGAATTGATTTCAAGCTCCTCGAAATTCACAAAAACCAAAAAAAGAAAATGTCTCCAAAACAAACTCATTTTTCTCCAAAGTTTGTAGACTGTTAAAAAAGCCTTTTCATATCACGAAATCAGTTGAGATCACATGCAGTCAGAATAACAGCGAGAGGCCATGGCCTAGTTTCAGTACTGTTATTCTGATACAGCGAGAGGCCATGGCCTAGTTTCAGTACTGTTATTCTGATACAGCGAGAGGCCATCGCCTAGTTTCAGTACTGTTATTCTAACCATGTGCTCTCATAGGCCTGTTTCTTGACTGATTTCCTGATATACAACAACTTTATTATAATACTCTGAGTCACATAAATATAAGTAGATACATCTATAACAATAGTAACAATGATAGGAGTATTGGGTAGCTGAAACAACCATTAATAGTATATAATCTAGGTCTGGTACCCATAATATTATATTAAAGGGAATATTTTGCAGGCTACAAACTTTGGAGTCCAACAAGCAATGTTATAGCTTGGTTTCTTTAGCCATTCATCAAATAATGTTGCATTATCAGAATTCCAGCACCTCTAGACTTGATCTAATATTTTATTGGAGTTCCCTGTTTTTATTAGGGAAGTTGCGGGCACCATAGGAGTCCATCTGTTTATGAGACTAAAACTACATGTATGTTTGGTAACAAAAATGTTACATTAAAAACATACTTCATACTTAATGAGACAAACACAGTGTTTGGTAGTTACACAAGTATTTTGCTACTCCTGCTTTTTGCCAACTTTGAGGAAACCAGCAGTACTCGAAAAATATTTGGCATTTGCATCAGCCACTTTTTTCTCTGCAGCTAGTGGATTGACAATCTCTAGGCCTTGCAAAGGAGTGAATGCGATGCTGGAAGCTGTACCAGATACAGCTGTGCTTCTACCACTTCTAACCGTAGATTGACCACCATAAATCTGGGCTTGTTGAAGACTCCGCTGTAAAAAGTAGATAAAAGTCACATTGCATTTATTAAATAATTCACAATAAACTTATATTGCCAAGTGTATCCGTTTTGACTATTCTGCAAATGTCAAGGTCAACTTCTCAAGACATAAATAACTATTAACATAGAGATTTTTTTCTTCATTACATGTATCGAACTACAGCATATGCACAGGGTTTCCAATAAGAACTGGTATTCTACTCTGGATATGTGTATTTGTACCAGCTACTTTACCCAAAGTAAGAATCTCTATTGAAAAGAGTATCAAAAGGGGAGGTTTCGAAGTTATTTCTACAGCTACTTTACACAGACAAAGTAAGGATCTCTATTGAAAAGAGTATGAAAAGTGGAGGTTTTGAAGTTTTTTCTACAGCTACTTTACACAGACAAATTAACGATCTCTATTGAAAAGAAAATGAAAAGGTGAGGTTTTGAAGTTATTTCTACAGCTACTTTACACAGACAAAGTAAGGATCTCTATTGAAAAGAGTATGAAAAGTGGAGGTTTTGAAGTTTTTTCTACAGCTACTTTACACAGTCAGACAAATTAACGCTCTCTATTGAAAAGAAAATGAAAAGGGGAGGTTTTGAAGTTATTTCTACAGCTACTTTACACAGACAAAGTAAGGATCTCTATTGAAAAGAGTATGAAAAGTGGAGGTTTTGAAGTTTTTTCTCTGGCTACTTCACAGAGCAGTGATGGCTATTGAAACCCTTGATGTATAGGTTCCCCCCTCATATACATTTATGTTACAGCACCAAGAATAACTGCCACATTTCAACCAATAAAATGTCATTTCAGAAGTTAACCTTAGAATTCCTATTTAATTCAATGTCATTTTGAGAAAAAAATGACACTGTTGCAAGACAAAAAGATACCTGAAGTCGCTTGGAGATAGAAACTTGGGTCTTCTTGTCAACAGCTGGAGTGCGAACTCGTCCTGTGTTCTCCTTTCTTCCTAATGTACCCACAGAGAAACCCAGATCTGTCTGGTACACATCTTCACCAATCTTCCCAAACTCAACCCTATTAGCTTGTCTTCGCATCTCAGTGACAGCAAACTTTTCTTTCATCTTCCTAACCCTACGACCACCTCTCTTTTTTCTTGGTGCATCATCAGGCCTTGGAAGTGCCTTGGTTTCTTTCACAGGGGCTGGCTCTACCAATTTATCAAATTTCTTTTCAATTTCTTCCCTGAGATTCTTGCCAACTGAACACTCTATCTTCTCATTAAAGCTGTCAACTCTGGATGCAAGGGCACACTTTGCAGCAACAATTCGGGCAGCCTTTTTTCGCATATCTGGGGGCATATTCTAAGCAGAATGGAAAAGTTTTATTAGAACTACATGTATAAATGGTTAAAACTAATAAATCTCAGTGGTAAAGAAGTTTAATCCCAAGAATGGACTTTAAAGAATAGTCTAACTATGCAGCTACATGTACATGTATGGAGTGAAGCAACCTCAACCTTAGCCATTGAAGCAGCATTTACAGATCATATCCTACCTCTGGGAAAGAGTAAAGGATTCACAGAAAAATCCCTGGGTTCCCAGAATATTACAGATCACAGCCTTAGGTAACACAAGGGGATTCAGGTTTTTGTACTGGATTCAGACTGTTGCAGGACAGCAGACTACAACAGATCATTTCACAGTTTTTTACCATGGCAAGACACTGGTCTGATTGCATTCTATTTCCTTCCATTCAAGGTTATCAAAAGAAGTGCTACTAAATTATTGTCCTATTGTTCTAACCCTATAGCTAGGACAATAATTAACAGATAGTATAAAATGCCAACAAAATCCCTACAACATACATGTAACAAGATCATTAGTAGAATCTTGAGACTCATTTTCATGATTTTTCTAGTATTGAAAAGAAATAAAGACCAAACTCTTGAACTTCTCAAACTTCATAGCAAATTATACCAGAAATATCATTATTGTATCATATACTTTAAGTTTCTTTTTAAATCGTAGATAGTATTGTAGTTACACATATTGTATTATAATTTTATATTGTAGTTTATACGATTGTAAGCACATTGAGGCAGGTCGAGATGTGCACTAAGAACTGTAATTATTGCGTTTGACTAAGGAGAACGCATACTAATCTTGCAGTGGACTCCCTGTGGTCATGTATGGGCTACCTGTGCTTCCCCAGGCGAAAGAAATCAAGATTCGTGTCCTCATGTGTGTTTGTACTTTTTAGAATAAATTATCTCGGCCGGGGAACTGGTAACTACACATACACGATGCGAGCGGCCATTTTGGTGAATGCCATCATGGTTTCTGTTTTGTTTCGCAATCGGTTAGTTACTTGCCTTATTTTCCGACAATGCAATGCAATGATGTTTCAAAGGTTCGCAAGTACAATTGAGCAAAGCCTGAGGAAAGTGTGTAGTACATCTGGAGGACCTTGAACATTCAACTCGGCCATAATTACTTATTTATGCTGAACCCGAGTGAATTCAGTGTGAGTTGTGAAGAAGCTTTTTAAATACTAAACGTGTACATCATGGTGGTTTAAGTCAAACATGGTCTGTTACGACACCAGCGAAGTTGAACAGAGAACTGAGTCAAATCAACTCACCATAATTTGTAAACAACCGAGTGAATTCTGTTGGCGTGCTCGCTGTACTGGATTCTGCTTTTCGCTGTACATACAGATACCGAAACTACGAACAGTAAGATGATCTGGCTGAAGAGAAACAAGGTCCAAGTTTTCTAGATACCCGTAATCGCTGTATCTTGTGTGAGTTACGACACTGTGTACATCTTGGTTATACAAATTAACGGATTCAAATTAATACTACATTCAGACAGAGAGTTAATCTATACCGACACTTTGATATGCCAAGGAACTGGAATATCAACACAGTACAAGGTGAGGGAAATTTAAAGTACTGACTTCATTGCTGTGTTCAATTAATCTACACTGAATTTTTAACAGACCTGAAACAAGGCTGATCAAAGCGATCAAAGCCAGGACCCGGCTACCAACATTGACCATAAATTATTCTGGAACTAACGATGGCGCTCAATATTCTGCAGCCAACCTGTTCTCACTTGAAAAATACCCGGGAAACATAATGTGAATGATCTGAATCGAAGGAACTGCATGGGCTGTACTTTATACACATGCATACATGTACCTATATACTTTATGTTCTAGGAACTGGAATTCAGTTTATACACATCTGAATAGTAATATTTATTTATACATACTTTATATGATCCCTTTATATATCCTGTAATATACTGTATTTTATATATCCTGTAATATAGTGTCCCCAATTAGCTTTACAGCTAAATACTATTGACACTCAAATAAAGTTCATGTATGCGTGTATGTATATAAATGTATGTAGCTATAGCCTGGGTTGATTTGTGTTCTACACTAACTTCAATTATTGCTTTACACTGTATACCACACAGCAAAATGTGCTACTAATTCTCAAATCAATGCCATAACCATATAAAACACACATGTATACATATAGCCCCATAAGCATCGCATCCAATGATTTAATGTTACACAAAGATAATTACAGTTTTATACCCAGATGCATCCCCTTGTATATTAACATATAAGTCAAGACATCAAAATTTTCACATTAGTTAAAAAACAAGCACTTTTGATCAGGATTACGTACACCGTCCACATCATTGCAGCAATTTTTCAGCTTTTCTGACTGTTACCACAGTGCTTTCTCTTTCAAAAAATATGTCGAATGCACTTTGATAATCTATGATTACTTCTAGTTATTAGTAGTAGTATCAGGACTACATACCTGCACAATTTCACTGTAGTAAATGAATCCAGAGTGTGGCATTATTGCTGTACTTGAGAACCCTGACAGTGTCCTCTTTTGAGCACCAAGAAGCAGCACATTGCATGCTGGCATCTTGCCAAGACCAGTCAGCCCTCCTGCCGCTCCCATGAGTTTTGCAGCAGTTGACGCACCAACGATAGCCGATGTATTAGGAGCAATGAAAGCCATCCTTGACTCCACATACTCAAAAATCTTGACCTTAGCATCTAGTAAATCTCTTACCATTTGACAAGCCTCAAAGACACGGACCACTTCGTCATCAACTAATTTTTCTCCTTGAGTCGTAGAAGCTGTTACACTAATTACCATCTTGGTGGCAGGTGGCAGAATATCTGTAAGGTCAACCTTGGTCACCTCAAGGTCATTTCCTAGCAGTTCTACTGTTCTGATGTAATCAAGTGCATGGGGTACCAAGGACTCAAGTTCAGGAAAGCGCTTGGAGTACAGGTCCCGCAGGTACTTATGAATAATTCCCACCTCGTTATCTATTTCTGCGGTGAGGTTATTGGCCTCAACTATCAGCTGATACTCAGGGTCGACCTCAACAGGTCCAAACACTTGATTACGAGGTTGGTTACTAAATTCTGTGATTTTACTCAGTACACTGGTCAACTGTTCACAGTCTCTCAGTTTAGCAACATGGTGTACTGACTTGGAGCTCGAGTCACCCATGTCGGTGATCTCCATGGCTTCTTCAATGTCATTATCATTGTCTCTGTAGTCTGCATCCACCCCTTCCTCTCCTGCTTCTTCGAGATCCGCTAACAATTCATCTGCCAAGGACATGGTGAATGTCTCAAATATGTAAATTTATGTCCAAGACACAAAAATGTGATTATTCGCGGCTGTCCCTTAAAATTTCGTAGACTAAGCTTCTGTTTACCTAATTTTCACGTTCCACGCTTTCCGTTAGAGGAAATAAAGTAAGGAATTATAAGTGTTTACCAAAGCCAAAATAATCCTAAAACACAGAAACACGTTCTCCAGTCGTTCAAAGCGTGGTCGCTCATTTGGTGTCCGTAACACCCAATATTTACCATGGTGCGCATGGCTTGCCCACTATATACGCGCCCGCGATACAGCGGTCTCAAGCAAGAAAACGATCGCCAACGTTGTCTTCAATTTTGGAAGGAGGGTTGTTGTAATCGAGTCATCATCTAGGCAACGGAATGGCATCGTTGTAAGTATTTGCTGTTTTTACCCACTATAGATATCCTGTGATTTGTTTTACGTGGTACTTGTTTCATCTCCCTAACATTTGAGAAGTTTCTTGAGTTTTTGTTTTGTTCTTGTCTGCATCGATACCATTTATTGGTGATAATGCAGACTACGATTGTGCGTCGATAGCAGCATACATGTATGAGCGTCTACTTTATTGGAAGCACGCGTATCAGATCTTGGTAATATTCTCTTTTCTTGCAAGCATTATTTCTAGCGAACGTGACACGAGCATTCTGTCTTCCTGAAATGTTAAAGTGTTAGTAATGCACCAGTCTGACAGTGGATTTCCCCCAGGGGAGGGGTATCGGGCATACCCACGGGGTAAGACTTTTACCTCAAAATTTTGGTCAAATGTTTCACCCTGGGGCTGACATTTGAAGTCGCAAAACATGAGAGGCAAAACATGATATTATTGCAATATTATTTTGAAAATAATCCTGTACACTCCTATAAAATTCTGATAGTGATAACATTCTCAAATCGTGAGAATACAATGTAAACATCATTGACAAGTTAACTCACCTCTTGTTTATTGTGGGCGCAAAGCACGAAAGTCCTGTTGAAGCTGAAAATACTGCTGACCAGTTAAACTTTCCAATTCCTCATTACCAAATTGCGTAAATGTTCCCGACTCTTGGGCCACGTAACATTGTCAAATTCCCTACCCAGGGGAGAGCAGTTCCTGTCAAACCCCATGGGTATGCCCAATATTCCCCCTGGGGGAAACCACTGACTGGTGCATAAAGGCTTATACAGGCACTGGCAGTAGAACATGGAATACTACATTTGTGTTTAAAAAGAACCATCATTGATCTTATAGTTTTGTCAGTGCAACTAGTTTCAATCTCCATTTCTCGATTGTCAAACATATTGAAATTTTATTTTCCAATTTCAGATTGAATAAACCCAAGTCAGAAATGACTCCAGAAGAGTTGTCACAGAGAGAGCAGGAGGAGTTCAACACGGGACCACTATCAGTACTAACACAGTCAGTCAAGAACAACACACAAGTTCTTATCAATTGTAGAAACAACAGAAAACTTCTCGCAAGGGTAAAGGCATTTGACCGGCATTGTAACATGGTACTGGAAAACGTAAAAGAGATGTGGACTGAAACACCGAAAGCTGGGAAGGGCAAGAAGAAGGCCAAGCCAGTGAACAAGGACAGATATATTGCAAAAATGTTTTTGAGAGGGGACTCTGTTATTCTAGTTTTGAGAAACCCTCTAGCAACGACAAAGTGAAACTTGGAGGACAAACTGAAACTGTTAGTAGACTTTATTAACATAAACCAACAGGAAATGCATTGGACTACATGTGCCAGAATGGAAAAAGGCATAGAATACAAAACTGTTAGTATCCCCCACATGCATAAGTAATGTTTTTGCTACCTTTTGGGTTCCCAAATATATCTAATTTTTGTATTGTTTTGATTTTATCAACTAAAAGTTACCAACTGTGGAAAGACAGCTACAGGTGACATATCAGGGTTTAGCCCTTCAGCAGAAAAAATCCTTTGAATTTCTACAGGATCTGAAACAACCATAAGGCCTGATCAAAGTCAGGACCCAGATAATACACAGATCAAATTGGAATTTTGTAAAGGCTTGGATTTCAAATATCAGCTGGACTTTGCTCCCCTTAGTAACTTTCATAACACCTGCAGCAAGGGGTATTTCCTGGAAAGTAAGTATTGGTACCTTCATCATCATAAGAAGCAGGGCTAGCCTATAGACCAGGACTAGTAGATTGTCCTGTCAGGAAAGTACTTTTTGTCAGTCACTTTCCCTACGGGTAAGTTTTCTAGAAGTTTATTAAAATGTTGACCAAAATTTGGGCTAATTCAAAATTGCCTTGAACATGTAAAACTCAAGCAAGCAGAAATTGTCTTTTCTTTCAAGCCCTGGAGAAGTCCAACCTGTAGCTTCTCACTGTGCCATCTGCTACACTCGTAGGCTCTACTGAGATGCTACCCTGTGTTTAATAACACTAGTGGGTAAAATCATTGAATGTAAGATTCTAGAGTATAGCTTGAAGTGAGAGTTGATCAGGCAGTCTTTCAAGACACATTTTTGTCTGCTAATCAAAGTAAACTTTACTGCACCTTTGTTCCAGCATCTACAGATATGTTAATGTAAACTACTATAACCCAGAGCCACTTAGACAACGAGAACCAATCATATTGCAGAATGAAAACAGCATTCCAACGTAAGAAAAAAATGTGTGGATGTGCTAGGATTTGGAATGCTTATTTTCGTTTTGCAATGTGTTTATTCTCTTTGTCAAAGTGACTCCAGTAGCACTAAGATTTATTGATAGGAGAAAACAAACACACTTAAACCAGTTATAAAAATAATGTGGTTTGGAAAAGAGAGCTGTATATCAACTCCCTACAAGTATGGTTCAACTGTGATGAGCTCTGCTGTCTGTATCTGCGCTAAAGTACCTTTCAGTTTTTTACCTTAGCTATAGTTGTATCCCTGTACATTGGTCAAATAAATGTGGTCTATAATGAGTATGGCAGCTAGTTAATATGTACATAACTTTAATTCTTGTTGGAGGACAATCGGCTGATAGTTTCCCTTGGAAATTTGATGTTCTTAAGTAATGATTCAGAAAGGATGAAATATTGGTTGAATTCTGGTGCTGCACCTGCACGCACACCGCTGAAACCAGGCGATAGTCTTGAGACAAAAACAGTTATTGTTAATCACAAAATAGGCCATTTGGACGATTTACGCACGCATCAGAAAGTTTGTTGGAATCTCGCCCTTGCTCCGAGAGTTTTTCTCCGGTTTTCCTCCCTCCGCAAAAACCAGCACGCTAAATTCCAATTCGATCTGTGGATTAGCCGGGACCTGGCTTTGATCAGCCCCCATGGTTGTTTCAGGTCTCGTTAGAAGTTCAGAACTATCGGCTGAGAGTTGCCCGCGGAAATTTCAGGGGCGTATCTAGCCTATAGGCTATTGCCGATTCCCCCTCGACCAAGGTAACACTTTCTAGCCTAATTTGTAGATCTGATGACAGACGAGAAGGTAAAAGAAGTAAATAAGGTACTAAGTACCTTTGCTAAGCAGAATCATTGGAAACTTTTATCCCATTCAAACATTACCAGTCCCTGTTTAAATTCTGGCGGCCTCCACCTAAATCACAAGGGTACTCATCTGTTATCTTCTAACTTATCTAATCACATCAACAATCATTGACCTGTTGAATTGTGCCGGGTAACTGCTCCAGACTCTAACTCTAACTTCGATACTATCAATGATGCTATTAAAATACCCATTGTGCGTGGCTTTAAAATGGCCAATTTAAATATAACTAGTTTGCCAAAGCATTTAGATTAGCTTAAGAGTTCTACTTGCCGATAATCCTATCGATGTGCTGGCAATCAATGAAACAAGGCTTGATCTCTCGATTAATGATTGTGAATTATCAATTCCTGGATACGAAATTGTTCGCAGAGACCGTAGTATCAATGGCAGATATGGCGGGGGTCTTTGTTTTTATGTACGATCTAATATAAATTATGCCTATCGCCCTGATCTAAACATTGATCAGTTAGAAAACCTTTGTATCGAAATTCGCAAGCCTCGCCGACCACTTGATTCACCCGTAGATAAATTTAGTTTTTTGAATCACTTGTTGGAAAGCTTGATGCGGGTGGTCTTGAATATTATCTGATGGGAGATCTCAATGTTAATCTAGCTGCGTCCCATTCGGATAATAATTCACGTTTACTAACTGGTATAACTGATCTTTATGGTCTCCGCCAACTTATCTGTGAACCCACTCGCATTTCTAATCTGACTTCAACTATGATTGATTTAATATTTACAAATTCTCCAAACAGGGTTGTTTGCTCCGGTGTCTCTCATATCGGCATTAGCGATCATAGTCTTGTTTATGTATTTCGTAAACTTTCGATCGGTCTATCTATTAAGGGGCATTCCATAGCTTTCGCCATGACATTCGTTTACAGGACTGGGAATCTATAAATTCGTTTGAAGAGCCCAACAATATGTGGCGTACCTGGAAAGACATGTTTCTAAGTGTGGTTGACAGGCACGCTCCTGTTCGCACAAAACGTGTTGGTGCCTCCAAATCACCATGGATTGCGTCACAATAAAACAGCACATGCACGAAAGAGATGTCTTAAAGCTAAAAGCGATTCGCTCCAACGTACTTACATGAAAAATGGGTATGTATGTGAAGCCAAGAGGCTCAAACCCTGACCCTGTTTGATCCAATCCGAGCTCCAAAACCCTGATTGCCCCCTTTTTGGGAAAAAAAACCTGATTGCCCCCTTTTTGGGAAAAAAACCCTGATTGCCCCTTCTTTAAATTGTTTTCAAAACACGGTCGGATATATATCCTGGCCGGAAGGTCTTTTTTTGACAAAGTAGCTAAAAAAAATGAACTGCCTAAAAAATACTGAACCCCGACTCTGGCTGCACCCAAATTATACTCTAATCCTGACCCTGATCTGCCCAAATCAGGTCAAAACCCTGACCCTACCTGCCCAAACTGAGCTCAAAACCCTGACCCACCCGGGCAGCACATACATAATACGTCACAAACAGGTGTACCCCCCCCCCCCCCCGGGGGTAAATGACCGATCTTACCAAGACTATTTTGATGGCCTGTCGTACGACCAGGCGATCTTTGCACTAAAACCAACAAATAGCTCCATAGTCCTTTCTTTCTTGACTAAACTTAGCAAATCTAAGGCAACTGGGTTAGATAAGATATCCGTTAGACTTTTACGTGAATGTGCCGATCTAATCGCGAGCTCCCTTTGTTCGATTTTCAACTGTTTGATCTATTGTCACCAGTATATTTCCGGAAGAGTGGAAGTGCTCTAAAGTAATTCATTATTCAAACAAGGGGAACGCGCTAATTTGAATAATTATCGACCCATATCGATTATACCGGCTGTGGCAAAAGTTTTCGAAAGAATAATTTATGATCAAGTTTTTGCCTATCTAAACGAACATAATTTAATCTCGAACCAGGGTTCAGGGTTCCGACGCCTCCATTCTACGATCACTGCTCTACTCGAGGCTACGGATAACTGGGCTTTTAATATTGATAGTGGTACTGTGAATGCCGTTGTATTTTTAGACCTCAAAAAGCCGGCGTTCGATACGGTAGACCACAATATTTTGTTATCGAAATTAAATTTGTATGGCATTAGGGGCGCCGAAAATATCTGGTTCAAGTCTTACCTGAACGATCGGAGTCAAAAGAGTTTTGTTAATGGCTGTTTTTCGGAAAACCGCTCATTAACTTGCGGTATTCCCCAAGGAACAATCCTTGGGCCGCTATTATTCTTACTGTATATAAACGACCTACCAAAATGTCTAAACTATTCGCAGCCTCGAATGTATGCAGATACTCATTTGACTTACACAAGTAATGATGTGTCTGTCATAGAGCTAAATCTCAATCAGGACCTTGCTAATATCAATGAGTGGCTTATTGTGAACAAACTAATACTTAATAATTCAAAGACAGAATTTATGTTGATCGGGTCGAGACAAAGGCTTAATACCTTTGACGATGTCCCATCATTAGTTATCAATGGGACTCCTATAAAACAAGTACCCGTTTCAAAATCTTTGGGTGTCCATATCGACGAAAATCTGTCTTGGTCCGTTCACATTGAATCAATGTCCAAGAAAATCGCCTCCGGCATTGGAGCCCTGAAGCACATTCGATCTTTTGTACCTCGCAAAACGCTGCAATTTATATTTAACTCTTTAGTTCAACCACATTTTGATTATTGCAGTGTTGTGTGGGGGAATCAGTAATAAAACCTTTAATATCTGCCAAACTTCAGAAATTACAAAATCGCGCATCCAGAGTATTAACCTTTTCAAATTATGACGCTAATGCCGATTGTCTTTTCGAGGAACTTGGCTGGCAAAAACTTGAAACACAACGCCATATCCACAAAGCTGTCATGGTTTATGAATCTATTAACGGACTTGTCCCTGATTATTTGTCGACCGAAGCAGCGTTTCAAATTATTCTTTAAGAGACACCGAGGGCAAACTTGCTGTTCCTTTCCCGCGCACTAATATTTTGAAAAACAGTTTTAGCTATAGTGGTGCAGTGATATGGAATAGCCAAGGGCACCCAACGAAGTTTTCGGTTAAAAAGCTGTTCGGGAGAGTAAGTTAGCCTAAAAATTTCGGATTTCAAAAAATTGTCCCTAAAAATTGTTTTCTGAAATACTGGCTAGAAAATTTGTTTTCAATCCCTAGAAAATTATAGAAGAAAAGGGAGACTAAAAGGTTTCCCCTAAAATATTCGTACGTCCCAATTCGTCTGACCAATAGAGTCAGAACAGGAAAAAAGAATCCCTAAAAAATTCGTACCTCCACAAAACTTTGCAACATGAAGTTACTTGGGCTAGAAAATTCTTCTTATGTTCTAGACTACTAACAAATTCGTAGGCCGGAAATATTTTGCCATAGTATTTTCGGTTGACGTGATTTCCACCTAGAAAATCCGAACAGCTAATAGCTTTCTAGAATACGTCAAAAGACATAGTAGGCGCCTTAAAATGGCTAGATAAGCTGTAGACAATTGGTTTCAAACGAATTTCAAAAAGTACTCGTTGGGTGCCCTTGAATAGCCTCCCTGTAGAATTGCGGCAAACGAAATATGATGGCTTGTATGCTAGTTAAGAACATCAAATTTCTAAGGGAAACTATCAGGCAATAGTTCCGAGACAAATATTTGTCGTTATGGTTCATCACAAAATTGTCTTCCGCTCTCAGCGGGCACTATCGCCTGCCAGTTTGCATCCGCGGACGACAACTATCACGTCACGTGATCTCTCTTGGCCTATGAGCACGCGCCAAAATTTTGTGGTGAACTAGAACGCCTCATAGTTCGCATCTGCGGACAAAAACTACCGGCAACTGTGTTAAATAAAGGTTTTATATTGTATGGACCCTTTGTTAACAATATATTCTTCGTTAGCTTCTTTTGTTCTGTACACCAACATGGCCGCCATGTATAGCCTGCGTTGCGGCTCTGGAGTATCGGAGCGCAGCGAGGGGAGATTAGTGGGATTGGGGCGAGAGAAAAAAGAGAGGGGGGACGGGGTGGGGATGAATCTCCTCCCCACCCCGTCCCCCCTCTCTTTTTTCTCTCGCCCCAATCCCACTAATCTCCCCTCGCTGCGCTCCGATACTCCAGAGCCGCAACGCAGGCTAGCCGCCATGCTCTTTGTCAGATTGAGTGCAAACCATCTTCAGTGGAACCTCGATTTAACGAAGTGCCAAGGGACTGGGGAAATTGTTCGTTATATCGAGGGTTCATTAAATCGAAAACCTCGTTATAACGAATTTGCGGAAAAGCAACCAAAATGTTCGTTATATCGAGGTATAGTTAATAATTGTTTTGTAACGAAGTTAATAGATAGAACTATTAAATAAGAGACAAAGAGGATAAAGCGGATCTGATGTCTCGATAGTGCCAGTGTCTGTACTGTTCTCTTGTTACAGGATTAAAGTTTTCATCGCTGTCATGTTGGCCTGTTCCACATTCATCTTTTGTCGCGTGTTGACATTTATTCGTTATATCGGGGTAGATTTTACGTTTGGGCTGCCGGATTGTGTTCGTTATAACGAGGTTCGTTATATCGAGGTTCTGTTACATACATTTTACTTAAAATTTTGCCGGGCTGAACAATATCGTTCGTTATACCGAGGACTTCGTTATATAGAGGTTCGTTGAATTGAGGTTCCACTGTATATTGCATGAATGGAATCAGATTTCGAGACAATGTATCGGCGGAATGGAGCATTAACTGTGACCAGAATGAGCAGCTTGGGAAGTAAAGCAGCCAGACTCTATTACTTGGCATACTTTTTCCTTGTGTACAGCTTAATCAGTACTAAACATGTTCGAGTGCCCTGAGGATATTAAAGCTCATAATTGTTAAATTTAGACGGAAAAAAATCATACATTTTCTTACATTTCCGCGCACGCGCGACCGCCATCTTGACCCAAATTTCTGCCAATGTTAAGTGCAAGATTATGTTGATACTTTTTCATTCCTTGTGCTTATCATAGCACGGCCAATATAAATAATGCATGTCACTGAAAAACAATTTGCATCAAATCTAAACATGCTGGAATGTGATATGATATGACTCACCGATTGGCCTTTCCAGATTGTGCTCAGTAGTAAAAATAGAAAAAGTTGCTCCAAAAAAAGACAAAAAGTTGCTCAAAAACTTAAAAAGCTGCTCAAAGAAATAAAAACAAAACAAGAAGTTGCTCCAAAAAATAAATAAAGTGTGCTAAAAAAATAAAAAGTTGCTAAAAATATCTTAATGGTTGCAACTTGAATTGGAAAAATGCTTGAAAATGAGTCATTTAAACACAAATTAAGTAACTGAACCTCTAATTTCTTATTTCACCTAATTTGGGGATGTTGTTCGTGGGCAGCGGTTTAGTTTTTTATAACCGCTGTTATGTTCGTGGGCTTCAATAACATCAAGATTGAAGGACACACCAAATTAGCGTTTTAATTGAAACAAGATTTGGTAAATGGCAGATATTGCATCAAAATTTCTCAAATTCAATTTAGCAATTTCATGCTCAAGATCTCCAAAAAGCTCATTTGTTGCCCAAATATTGCGCCCGGAAGGCGAAAGTTGCTCATAACACAAAAAGTTGCTCAAAACGCAAAACGTTGCTCAAAAGTTGCCGCGCACAATCTGGAAAGGCCTACTCACCGACACCGGAGGTTTTCTGTTTTCGCTGCTTCGAAGTTCGCCGAGGTTTACAATTCTCAGCCCAGACAGCTAATGGCGCATCGATAAGCTCTACCGAAACATGCACGCAAGCCGCTGGGGGTGTGCAGCGTGCATCGCGAGAGTGGTAGTATTACCAGTTATTTTATTGTCTGTCTGTTCCCCTTCTTCGAAGAGAGCACATACAATTGGCGTATACTTGGAATTATTTATTATGTACTCGTGTGATACAAAGCAACATGTCATTTTCCCTTTCAACATTTTCAATGCATGTAAAATTTATTCTTCTCATTCCTTCTCGAACCCTTAGGTATTGTGAGGGTTAATTCTGATTACTTTAATATATCGCACCTGTTATGATACAGCGATTACAAAACGTAATCGGTGGAAAATACCAAAAGAAAAAGTCCCCCAGGGGCTGCTTTTGTAATGTTCGTTCACAGTTCACCTTTCCTTTTGCCGAGGGGCATACCCAGAATTTGAAGTTGGGGGGGGGGGGGGGGGGGGGGGTGGGGGGGGGGGGGGGGGGTTCTAACCGCTAGGGGGTCCGGACATACCACCCGGCCCGGGAAAGTTTGAAAATCTAAGGTTTGAAAATCTAATCTAAGTAAGAAGCACACACGCTCTTTCTTAAATTGTTTTTATCAGTTTTTTTCTTTTATATATTTCATTTCTCGTCTGGCTTGGAAAAAGGAGAGAGGGGGGTGTATTCCTCAGGGAAAGGTGGAACCCCAGCAACCCTCCCTGGCTACGCACCTGTTTTGGTATTCAATCATTAACTGATATATCGCGATAGTAATGATTAGTATGAACACAGTATGTGTTTGTCACATTACAAGTTATTAGACAACATATAGCACTCTCGCCCTCGTTATTTTCATGTACACTACACCCTCCCCACCCCACCCCCTCTTACCACATTCACCAGGATGCCCGTGAGGTATATATATTTGGATAGTCATTTTAAATATATATATTTAAATAAAAAATCTTCGTAAGAAGAACAGTTCACATTCATCACTGCTATTACCCTCCCCAGAACGCCTGTGTATCCTATTTAATTTAAGGGAAATTGAAATGAAAGTCTCCGTACGGTTAATATAGTGTTTTATTACACATTTGGGGTTGATATCCGTGTGATAAAGCCGTGAATAAGTGTAATTTATGTTAGTTGAGGTACGAAATTCACAGAAATGAATATTTTGCTGGCACGAACAGAAGCCTGGGGAGAGTAGTGCTGAGAATTATGGGTAATGTAGTGTGCCATAAGTAGGTGACTGTTAAAGTGCCCCTACGATCAAATTTTGACATATCAATGTTTTTGCATATTCATAAAGTAGAGTTCATATATTATTACCAGTTCAAATTATTTTTCGATACAACGACAGGAAGTCTTATTTTTTTAGCTCCGAATATTGAATCTACACGTCCGCCATTGCTGGAAGCCGTGCCCTTTGTTCAGCTTTAAACAAAGGTTTATTCACCGGAAATGATGTCATACACTTAACTCTCGCCTGCAGAACACAACGCCTGGAGGCATATTTCTACTAAAAACGTCTTCACGTACATAAGAAGAAAGTTATATTTATCTTTGCGAGGTTGGCTACTTTTTTATGCACGCTATTTCGCGCCACGAGGTCGTCGTGTTAAGTATATGACATCACTTCCGGTGAATAAACCTTTGTTTAAAGCTGAACAAAGGGCACGGCTTCCAGCAATGGCGGACAGGATTTTACCGGTAAACTCTCCTAAAATTTGTGGTTTAAGATGCCCATTTGGGAATATTTTTTACTATTTCGGATATTTCTAATACTGATTGACCTATAGACACTGAAAAAGTGGCAAATCGAAATGGTAAATTTTCGTCGTAGTGGCACTTTAAGAGGTTGAATTCATTCTAGGTCAGCCTTGCTACCTTGCCTCATTTTTTTTTTTTTTTTTTTTTTTTTTTTTTAAATGATTGGATCGAGAAGCCGGAGGCATAACGAACATTAAGGGCTAGGTTAGAATCGACCGAGTTTAATTTAAATCGGCATAAGATTGTATTTATCATATCGGACTAAATGTATTTAGATGACCTCAGCTCCCAGAGTTGGCGGCACTGCATTGGTGGGAGTATACGTTCCCTTTTAGTCCACACAGTGGTTTTGGGTTTTCGTATCCGGCAGTGTCGCAATAATTAATAATAGTAATAAATAGAGACCAAAAGTTGAAGAAAGAATGCCTGTAAGCTATTATGAGCAATTATATGAATAAACGCTGTCGGGCTCGGCTGACCGACATCCCCAAGTATCCTATATGACTGTGTGTGTCTGAATTGTGTAGTGGAGGCAAAATAAAACATATCAGTGAAGTGATACGATATCACTTCACTGTACTATTGCTTTTAGAAATAAATTTTGTTTGTGTTATTGTATTCACTTTAAACCAAGAGACCAAACAAATTATGACATGTTAAGAGCCTGATATCGTTTTTATTCACTCGATTTTCGTCGACAACCTCGTGAATAAAAACGATATCAAGCTCTTAACGTGTAATAATCTCTATATACTTAATGTTTGCATTGCAAGCATTTTAACATTATGAAGTCAACGCGCTAGAGTTTGGCACAGCATTATTAAAATCGCTCTCTCAAGAGAAAGTGATGGCCGAATTCACGAGAAATATTTTCTAAGATATGACTTGAGAGAAAATGTTGACCTCCCTAAGATAAGTCTTAATTATAAGTGAACGATGTCTTAGAGCTCTTTTAAGATCAGCGTAACATAGCAGTCTCCTAAGTATACGGGTTTCGAACGATCTATAAACACATCCCCGTCGTAAGGCTCTTCGGCAAAAAAATGGCTGCCATTAATTTAAAGTTACATGTCTTACTAAGGGACCGTCGATATAACTGGACGATTAGGGGGGAGTGGATCCAGGCGAGGACGTTAGTCATTGTGGGCATTAAAACCAAAGCAGTAAATGTTCTGGGAACGAGCCAATGGCCATGGCTTCTGAAGTTGAAGCAAACCGTTTTGACTTTCGATATCAATCAATTACAGGATACATAACCAACTCCAAACATGCAGATGTTTCCATGGCGGTAACGCCGAGAACACAATCGATCGCCGATACATGTCCTAAAGCTTCGTGTCGACTAAACACGGTGTGATTTTCGACTAAGCTCTCGGTAGTTTTTATAGTATCGTACCTAAAACGACAACAAAAACAAAATGTGGTCGGCTTAGGGGGAGGGGAGGGAGGGGGCGACATGCATTAACGTCCAGTGGACATGTCGAGGGTCCCGCTAAGTTAAGAGGTCGATTTTTGATGTCCTAAGACATGTCTTGTTGATATCAGAGGTATTTATGAATACCATCTATTTCCTGAGATGTATCTTAGGAGACTCTTATGAGTTTATAAGCCGATCAGTACTTTCACAAATGCGGTCCTAACAAATTGTCACCTCGACCTAGAGCGGAGTCGCATACTGAAAATGTTTCCAAAGATTGCACTGATACTCTTTGTGGCTTTTCTTTATACAACCGAAAGTCGGTAAAGCTCAAGTCAAACGTTATCCTCTTCACACTGTTACTGGACAGGGTGACAAGGACACGAAATGCGTCGTCTTTTTAGGTCGCGTAGGAATTTAAATTTCTATTCTTGAATTCGGCCAATTAAGAACATACATATATGTGTACGAGTTTCGTAAAGCTAAAATGTGTTAAAGACGCTGTTCCGTCCCTCTATTGACCAAAGTTAGAGATTATCGGCTTGTCCCGGGATATGATTCAATAATCGGACCCTAAACATTAAGATTTGGTGTCCAGGTCGATGAACTCGTCTCCCACGTTACTGTAGGCAGGATTGGTGAACATCATTGCTCCCCCTTCGTAATTAACATTCTCGGCTTCAGTTTTGGCTGGTCCTACAGAAAAGATAAATGAGAAGAAAGAATAAGATTCAGACACACGGAGCGGGTTTGCGAGCTGTCCACCACTGAAGTATGCATGCACTGAGTTCAACAGCCTGGATTTCGTATGAGTGTACAATTTAAGGCAATCACTTACGGCACGGTACCGCACGGTATGTCGTGACATTGAAATGGTTTCCCTATTGTTTTTGTCCTGCTGATCCAATCAAATTACAGAGTTACAGTACGGTTACGCTACGGAAATGCCGTATTTTTGTCCCACTCTACGAAATCCGCTCTACTGCGTTTAACGTAGGACCGTAAGTCCGCGCCTTTGCAGTTCAACAACCGATTGTTCAAAGGGTGAATAACGCTATCCACCGTAAAAGCCCCTATCATTAACCATTAACCAAACTAGATTATTTGATCCACTGGACAGGGATTATTCTGGTAGATGGCGTTAATTATCCACCCTTATTTTTCGTCCATCGTACAGTCAGCCCGTGATATTGAATGAACTAAACTGATGTGCTATGCTGCAGTGTATGTGATATTGAATAAACTAAATGTGCTGTGCTGCAGTGTATGTGATATTGCCGAATGAACTAAATGTGCTATGCTGCAGTGTATGTGATATTGAATGGACTAAATGTGCTATGCTGCAGTGTATGTGATATTGAATGGACTAAGTGTGCTATGCTGCAGTGTATGTGATATTGAATGGACTAAATGTGCTATGCTGCAGTGTATGTGATATTGAATGGACTAAATGTGCTATGCTGCAGTGTATGTGATATTGAATGGACTAAGTGTGCTATGCTGCAGTGTATGTGATATTGAATGGACTAAGTGTGCTATGCTGCAGTGTATGTGATATTGAATGGACTAAATGTGCTATGCTGCAGTGTATGTGATATTGAATGGACTAAGTGTGCTATGCTGCAGTGTATGTGATACTGAATGGACTAAGTGTGCTATGCTGCAGTGTATGTGATATTGAATGGACTAAGTGTGCTATGCTGCAGTGTCTGCAGTGTATGCATGTGATATTGAATGGACTTAGTGTGCTATGCTGCAGTGTATGTGATATTGAATGGACTAAGTGTGCTATGCTGCAGTGTATGTGATATTGAATGGACTAAATGTGCTATGCTGCAGTGTATGTGATATTGAATGGACTAAGTGTGCTATGCTGCAGTGTATGTGATACTGAATGGACTAAGTGTGCTATGCTGCAGTGTATGTGATATTGAATGGACTAAGTGTGCTATGCTGCAGTGTCTGCAGTGTATGTATGTGATATTGAATGGACTAAGTGTGCTATGCTGCAGTGTATGTGATATTGAATGGACTAAATGTGCTATGCTGCAGTGTATGTGATATTGAATGGACTAAATGTGCTATGCTGCAGTGTATGTGATATTGAATGGACTAAGTGTGCTATGCTGCAGTGTATGTGATATTGAATGGACTAAATGTGCTATGCTGCAGTGTATGTGATATTGAATGGACTAAATGTGCTATGCTGCAGTGTATGTGATATTGAATGGACTAAATGTGCTATGCTGCAGTGTATGTGATATTGAATGGACTAAGTGTGCTATGCTGCAGTGTATGTGATATTGAATGGACTAAGTGTGCTATGCTGCAGTGTATGTGATATTGAATGGACTAAATGTGCTATGCTGCAGTGTATGTGATATTGAATGGACTAAGTGTGCTATGCTGCAGTGTATGTGATACTGAATGGACTAAGTGTGCTATGCTGCAGTGTTGATATTGAATGGACTAAGTGTGCTATGCTGCAGTGTCTGCAGTGTATGCATGTGATATTGAATGGACTAAGTGTGCTATGCTGCAGTGTATGTGATATTGAATGGACTAAGTGTGCTATGCTGCAGTGTATGTGATATTGAATGGACTAAGTGTGCTATGCTGCAGTGTATGTGATATTGAATGAACTAAATGTGCTATGCTGCAGTGTATGTGATATTGAATGAACTAAATGTACTATGCTGCAGTGTATGTGATATTGAATGGACTAAGTGTGCTATGCTGCAGTGTCTGCAGTGTATATATGCATGTGATATTGAATGGACTAAGTGTGCTATGCTGTAGTGTATGTGATATTGAATGAACTAAATGTGCTATGCTGCAGTGTATGTGATATTGAATGAATTAAATGTACTATGCTGCAGTGTATGTGATATTGAATGGACTAAGTGTGCTTTAATCAAGTATATTTTATATAAGACCTGGTCATTGACCGAAAAAAATTTTTTTCAGGTTTATGAGCTAGTAACTTCAACAAATATGTGAAACTTAGTGCATCAATAGAACTTCACGTGATAAAGAATCTTCATGGTTGCCACCCATCAGGCAAAACAAATTTGCCTGAAAACAATTTTCACTGATCATAATAAGACTGTTCGACATTCCTCGTCCAAAACAAAAGTCATTATCAAAACCTGTAGCCTCCATTCACAGACGTTTTGAGGTACGAAGAGCCCTCGTGGCAACCGGAAAAAAATTCTTGACTTTTCCCTGACTTTGACAAGAAATTAGAATTTCCTGACCAGATGCAAAATCCCTGACTTTTCCCTGACCTGTGGCAACCCTGATCTTAACTACTGATTTTGAATTTTGAGTGATCACGTGACCTGTTAACACGAATACCAAAGAGGGAAACTCCTTCTAAAATGGGTTAGCGAGCTTTAATCAAGTAAACAAGTTACTATATCCAGTACTAGTTTTGATTACTCATTTCTACAAACTAACGCTTAGAGAATATGACTATCGTTTACTATTAAGGGTATATTCAGTCACGTGACCACATCATCCTCAGTTTAATATCTTATCCCCTTATCAATAAAAACAAGATCTCTAACCGTGATTCTATTTGACTTGTTAAAGCAATCTTATTTTCATGTTCAATGTTCTCCGATGTATAAAACTCGCAGCCCTATCCTTTATGTGTTTCTCTTAGCTATGACGTAACTATCACGTGATCACCCTCAGAAGCAGTAGAAATGTCGATGAAGTCAAACCCAACAAACTTTCAAGTTATAATTTAAAAATAGCAACTATCAGTAAAACGATAAAGCTTTGATGGGGGTCTGGAGTAACACCTGACACTGACCTGGAGATGTAGGTTGGTTTCTCTTCCTCATTATGAAATAAACAATCACTCCACCTGCTATCACGCCAAGTACGGAAAATGTGACGGCAATGACGATGATCTTCGTCTCTTTAGCTGCGATATGTTTAACAGTTTATCAGTCTTTATTCACTAGTTAAAGTAAAGTAAAGCAACCTTACGTTATTAACGTCGGTATCTCGTGACGATTTTACGTCCGAATCCGAATCGAGAAGACGTGAAGGTCTACCCATTTTCAGTTCAAGTTCGAGTGTTATTTTACACATACTGTTAACCAGTGGTTCTCACTGCTAATACTCTTGAGTAAGCACAATAAACCACATACAAGAAATAGCATCCGTCGATATAGCTCAGGTCAAATAAACCAGTAGTTTATGCCATTCACAGCGAGTCTGTATACCGGTAGCTCGTCACCTTCCTGTAATCCCTCAGTACTGGGGCAAGCGATTTGAAATAAATGTATGAAGCTCTTTTATACGGCTTCGCTAAATCGGCTGCAGGCACTAATTAATTGATTACTAATTCAGTTTAACATGCACGCATGACAAGGCTATACCAAACACCTCACCTTTCTCGCGCTCCTGGTTTTCCCTTTCGCGTCGAGCCGCTTCGGCTGAGAGAATACAATTATATAAATAAAGGCAACATGAACAATGACAGTTATTCCTATATCTAATTTTTTACAAATAAGTAGTGAATCCGCAGCACCGACTCTTATTATATTTCCAAAAGCAATAGAAACTTACTAACCTTTTATCTCTTCGATTTGTTCGGCTGTTATATTCCTCTCGCATTTCAGTCTCTACAATATCAGCCGAGGGGGAATGGGTACAGGCATGTGTAAAGGAACAGTGGAAACATGAGACAAGATGAACTGCTGGTTCATTTTAAAAGTAACAAATATGAAGATCTGTAATTTATCGATTCTTTGTGCTATATGATGGTAGGACTGATGAAAGATTCCTTTATGGAGCTAGTGTTATACATGCACGGGGATATTATGCATAGGGATTATACACGGGGGATTGTGCATGGCAAGGAAAAAGAGAGGAGGGGGAAACCAGGCAACACTCGCATTATTTTTGCTATAGTGCGGCATTTTAATAGCGGTAATAACCATTTTAGTTTACAATAACAAACAATAAACTAAAACTACCGTTCCGTTACCGATATACCTATGTAAATAACAAGGAAGATTGATTTCTTACAAGTTACAAAATCAGTTTTTGGATGAGGGAGAATTATACATGGAGCTAGGTATACTGGACAAGAGTGGGGAATGGGGAGGTTATACGCGGGGCGGGTGATTATATACAGGGATTGTGTGGTATGAACCACACTGAGAACAACAACAGCAGCATGCAAGACAGTAATGCTCAGGTACAGGACTGGTATCTGTGACATGTGAAGCATTACCTCTGAAGTCTTTGTTGCAGTGACAAAAGTTGATACCAGTTGTCATGTTACAGTAACAGGATCCTGTACTGTGCAGCCGCACAGATCATGTCCAGCATCCCCTGCATAATCAACAGATGGACATTTGTTTATGTGGAGTGGAGTCGATCTGAGTGGGAGTGGTATGGGGTGGGTGCCCTAAACCCTGAGAGAGGGGAGCATGATGATCGAGGTGGGGTGAGTCGGGAAGGAAGGATGCATATCTCGAATGTTCCTATAGTTTTACATGGGTATTCACCACGATACATTCATCACACTTACATTGGTCACATGTCCTTCCCTGACCAGCCTGGACAGCAGTTACACGTAAACCCGCTGACCTGGTCCACACACTGCCCTCCGTGCAGACACGAGTTGGGTGTGTGCAGTCATTGATATCTGTCAATAAATGAAAAAGATACATATGTATTGAGCAGTTCCTCGTATCGTGCTAGTAAACTGTGAGGTAAAAGACGCTCAAAGATGCACATTAGTTGTCTTACAATCCTCCACGATACAACCCATGCGCACTAAATACACACAGATCAAGTTGTCTTGTATCGGTTATTTGGATATTCTCCGTTGCCGTTGGTTTGAAGTAATAGATAAACTAGGCATCAGTTTTTGCAAGAACTTACTTGTCCTACAGTCTTCCCCAGTAAAACCCACAGGACAAACACACGAATAGCTTCCCTTGTTATTAACGCATCGGTTCTTGGGTCCAGTACAGACACTCGGAGTCCTCTGACACTCGTTAATATCTGTGGAATAAACCAGATTATGAATGACAGCTGCACCCTCGCTGACACCGTCGCTATAGCAATCAGTCTCGTGTTACTTCGAATCCAGAACCTAAAAGAGATTGCAGCTGGGAGAATCAGCACAGAGGTGTTTAGAGGTCATCACATGTGTGTAGAGGTCATCATGTGTGTGTAGAGGTCATCACGTGTGTGTAGAGGTCATCACGTGTGTGTAGAGGTCATCACGTGTGTGTAGAAGTCATCACGCGGCTCACCTTCTTCACAGCGCAGCCCAGTGAATCCCTCTTTACATCTACACGTGTATGATAAGATGCCATCGTTACAAGTCCCTCCGTTTAAACTGCAAAAAAAGGAATAAAGTAAGCAGTGCTGATGGCGGAACTAGTACTAAACACTCTCTGTTTCTGTTTCATTACTTGAATGTAAAGCTAAGACGCTTTGATATCAAGGCGGTACGTTACGAGTGATACAGTACCGCTCGAAACATGTATTCTGATTGCTCCCATTATACTGTAGCTCCGATCTAATGTTTTTGGACTGCACGTTCAAAAGGTTAGGGTGTTTTGTATTGTTGGGTAAGCTAATGCTGTGGCTCGTTTCGAGTCAGTGGTACATGCCGGCTCTACTTTACTACATTTGTAGTAAAGCAATGTTTCATTTGGTGGAAATACGTTTGACTATTACCGCAATTCTGCGAATGGATTGGTTTGGAAGGACAAAAAAGGGTTGGGTCCATTCTCATCTTACGGTTCGCCATAGAGCAGATTTCATATGAGTGGGCAAGTTACGGCATGGCTTACGGCACGGTTACTGTACGACATGCCGTGACATTGAAATGGCTTTCCGGAAGTGCACACCGAATTCCAAAAGCTCACACCGAATTCCAATAGCTCACACCGAATTCCAATAGCTCACACCGAATTCCAAAAGCTCACACCGAATTCCAATAGCTCACAACCGAATTCCAAAAGCTCACACCAAATTCCAAAAGCTCACACCGAATTCCAAAAGCTCACACCGAATTCCAAAAGCTCACACCGAATTCCACAAAGCTCAATACAGCACTATACATCGCTATACAGCCCTAGGGGTCCTTGTTTTGCGCAAATGCAAATCACATTTTACATCGCTTGCCTTAAATTTATAAATTAATTAGTACATTTTAGTGTCATGTATTTTTTCAGTATCTATTCAATAGTTTTAGCTTTTATCTTGTTATCAATATCATTAATGTAGTATTATATTTATTGTAGTATTAGCATAGAAAAGCCACCCAGTGGAATGCTAATAAACCTTTATTTTTTAATTATTATTATATATTGTTAGGGTTAGGCTGTATAGGGCTGTATAGTGCTGTATAGCGATGTATAGTGCTGTATAGCGATGTATAGCGATGTATAGCCGATGTATAGCGATGTATAGTGCTGTATAGCTATGTATAGGGATGTATAGCGATGTTTATATCGAGTCATTTGCTTATAATGAAAAGATCGAGAGCTCTGTGTGTCGTCGCACTCGTTTGCTGAAGAAAGATAATAAGAGAATGATAGCCAGTCTCAGTTTGGAGTAAATTTGGCCACTATTATGACGATTTTATTTAAATCTCATTCCAACGATAGTAATGTACGTAAATGAACAATTTCTTCAGCAAAGGTGGGGAATACACGTCAGACTATCAGAAAGAAACAGGAATGTATTAAGACAGTCCACAGGCCGGTGCATGGGGAGGCGGCGGGAAATTCTCGCTCAGGGTATCTTAAAGGAACTGGACGCAAAGCTGTTAGAAAGGGCTGCGTAGTTGGAAGAACGTATTCTATATCCCATCTATGGGAACGCCCCAAATTCTAACTAGTCAGAAATGACATACGCCGTAAGATAAACCGAGTCCTGCGGGACTATCAATTAACACGTACAATATTGCGTATTGCCTCGACATAAATCACATTATGCTTTGACATAATGTTTGTTTTGGGTAGTGATACCACAGGGAGCCCAAAGTCAGTGATGTTGAGGTATTTGGATTTGGAATTCGGTGCTGAGCTTTTGGAATTCGGTGTGAGCTATTGGAATTCGGTGTGAACTTTTAGAATTCTGTATGAGCATTTGGAATTCGGTGTGAGCTTTTGGAATTCGGTGTGAGCATTTGGAATTCGGTGTGGAGGTTTTGGAATTCGGTGTGAGGTTTTGGAATTCGGTGTGAGCTTTTGGAATTCGGTATGAGCTTTTGGAATTCGGTATGAGCTTTGGAATTCGGTGTGAGCTTTTGGAATTCGGTATGAGCTTTTGGAATTCGGTGTGAGCTTTTGGAATTCGGTGTGAGATTTTGGAATTCGGTGTGAGCTTTTGGAATTCGGTTGTGAGCTATTGGAATTCGGTGTGAACTTTTGGAATTCGGTGTGAGCAATTGGGTGTGTGAGCATTTGGAATTCGGTGTGAGCTTTTGGAATTCGGTGTGAGCTATTGGAATTCGGTGTGAGCTTTTGATGGAATTCGGTGTGAGCTATTGGAATTCGGTGTGAGCTTTTGGAATTCGGTGTGAGCTTTGGAATTCGGTGTGAGCTTTTGGAATTCGGTGTGAGCTTTTGGAATTCGGTGTGAGCTTTTGGAATTCGGTGTGAGCTTTTGGAATTCGGTGTGCACTTGTGGGCTTCCGTAGGCTTCCATATTGTTTTTGTCTTTCTGATCCAATCAAACTACAGTCGGAGGTACGGTACATTAAGTTACGGTACGGTTATGGTAAGGCTACAGACATGCTGTATTTTTGTCCCACTCATACGAAATCCGCTCTAACGTGCGCCCATGAGCGTATTGCACAGCGGTTCGTCAAACACTTTTCAGGGTTTAGTCAAATAAGTTCTGAGTTTCGTTAAAGAGCCTTCCTGTAAAACCAAAGCTGCTGATAAGAGCGGTTTTTGATTGAGTGTCGAAAGCAGAAGTTATTGCTTTGGTTTTGCGTTTGCTTAGCTTTTCTATTGGCTGTGAAAAATTATTTGTAATTATCAGCCAATCAAGTTATAAACTAAAACCAAACGCAATCACGCAATCAAAACATGTGTTTAACTTTGCTTCGTGATAACCAATCTGGAATTACTTCATGCAGTTCGTGATTGGCTCATTGTGTTTTTCACTTGCTCCTGTGATTGGCTCTGTCATTTGCTTTTACAACACTCAGCTGAATACCACTTTAAGATTCATCAAAAGTCTTACTCACCATGGGTTTGGCAAGCCGTTTGGTAAACAGTCGTTGATTTCTGGAAGAAAAATAATCAAAATGTTATTGAATTTACATACTCAGTAATCATAGGTTCACTATGCGCTCAGTAACGTGAGAGTAACATATAACCTATTACTTGTCTAAACACTTGAATTGCTTTGATTGCTGCAAGACTACGTATACGTGGATGACCCCTTGTTAGATAGGCGCTGATAAGTACTACAGAAAATAAAGAAAAATAGCGTTACATGCATCCCTTTTTCTCTTTTCCTTTCTCCTATTGTCATTTTCACCTAACATTACCAATAAGGATCAGTCCCTAAATACGACGACTTACTTGTCTCGCAGTGTGAGCCGCGATAGTCAGGGGAACAGCGGCAGGAATAGTTGCCAGGGAGATCGATACAAACCGAGTTACTATGGTTACCACATGGATTAGTCCTACACTCGTTGATATCTGAACAGAAAACACAAACTACTGTTATTATTCATCCATCCATCCATCCATTCACCCATTACTGTATTCATGTATTATTCTACAACCGAGACAAATCTGAACAAATTTAGTTTCAAAACATATGTCCCATTTAAACCAGATTCGTTACCTTCCTTGGATTTTTCATCTTCCATTAGCAGTGTAACCTGTTTTAATCATAACAGATACTGATCTGCATGTATATTTCTAGGTAATACCCAGTGAACTAAATTCCATTCTTTAGAAAACATACTCCAAGATACCTGACAAGAACGTGTCATGGTAGTGCGTTAGAGTCTCTTGTGATTGCTGTGCTAGATCTATTTTAAAATATAGTTCAGGGGAAAGAGACGACCGGACAGATGTCGCCTTATAATATGTCGTCCTCTTCCCCCACTCAGTTGATGGCTTTGGAAGCCTCGGAAGGTACCCGTCCCTTGTATTGTAGCCGTGTGAATCACTCAAACTATTGCTATATCTCTCGAGATGCTCTGGTATATCCCCTATAATGGCATTTTGTACTGAAATGTAACGGTGGACTAAACGCCTCTCACCAAGGGGAATCCACTTTATCGAAACCAGGCACTTGGAAGGATTATTTATAGCCTTGAATTTTCTTAGCAAAACGATTTTGAAAAGCTTGTAGTTGGTCCATTTCGCCTTTGGAACCGGGCAGATCTCCCCACACCGCATCAGCATAATTAAGGTGCGACAGCACCAATCCATTGTAGAATGCAAGGCGCGTCTTCTGGTCCAGCATGTAACAAATACGATTGAACACAGAGAGCCGATGGTCCAGTTTCTTTAACTTCCCGCTCGTTTGCTCATCCAAGAAATATCAAACAACAATGTTTTCGCAACACTGTTACCTCGTTTGCCTTTAATGATTTCAAAAAGGCATTCTAGTCACTAACCTATTTCACAAAAGCGACCAGTAAATCCTGGATCACATCTGCACGTAAAGTTATCACCGACATCCGTACAATTCCCAGAGATACAGGGGTAAGGTTCACACCACGATGAGTCTGCAGAGAAAACAAGAGATCAAAGCTCTCACAACAAGTTGTCTCTTTTGTTGGTGTAAATTACTTATTGACTGAGTGAGACTGGGGCCGGACGGGACAATTGACGTACAAATGGACTTTGAGCGTCCGGTCTGACCTAACTCAGTTAAGAAGTGTTTTTTTATCATGTCATCACTTTCAAATGGCAAAACGGCAAGCAAAAAATTGAGCAGAGCCGGACAGCTTTTTCCGGCCCACCCACGTCAAACACGTACGACCCCCATCACGTGACTTTGGTTTGAAAAGAAAGCGTGGGAGGGGGGGGGGGGGAGAGGGGCGTACGGGTCATATGTTTAAAAACAAGATATCAAATACTTAAAACCGGTTGTTGGTGATTTGACGGAGATTTAAATAAACGTATGGGAATCTTGAATGTACTGACTAGAGCCCAAGTCCCAAGTCTCGCCAACATTCGTAATGAAGAAAAAAGATTTACATAAACAAGAAAAGGTAATTGGTCCTCGTAGCCAAATTAAGAAATAATTTTGTAAAGAAAAAATGCTTTATATGTGCAAAGGAATATTTTAAAAAATCCGAAAGATTAATATTGTAAAAAGGCAATGCGGCGCGCAACAGGAACAGTAGATACCCTTCTGTCCACCTTCCCCCCTGACTCATTGACACTCAGACCGAATGTGACTTACTCGAGGAACAGTAGATACCCTTCTGAGACCGAATGTGGCTTACTCGAGGAACAGTATAGATAGTTTACCCTTCTGTCCACCTTCCCCCGTGACTCATTGACACTCAGACCGAATGTGACTTACTCGAGGAACAGTAGATACCCTTCTGTCCACCTTCCCCCCTGACTCATTGACACTGAGATCGAATGTGACTTACTCGAGGAACAGTAGATACCCTTCTGTCCACCTTCCCCCCTGACTCATTGACACTCAGACCGAATGTGACTTACTCGAGGAACAGTAGATACCCTTCTGTCCACCTTCCCCCCTGACTCATTGACACTCAGACCGAATGTGACTTACTCGAGGAACAGTAGATAGTTTACCCTTCTGTCCACCTTCCCCCGTGACTTATTGACACTGAGACCGAATGTGGCTTACTCGAGGAACAGTAGATAGTTTACCCTTCTGTCCACCTTCCCCCGTGACTCATTGACACTGAGACCGAATGTGACTTACTCGAGGAACAGTAGATAGTTTACCCTTCTGTCCACCTTCCCCCGTGACTCATTGACACTGAGACCGAATGTGGCTTACTCGAGGAACAGTAGATAGTTTACCCTTCTGTCCACCTTCCCCCGTGACTCATTGACACTGAGACCGAATGTGACTTACTCGAGGAACAGTAGATAGTTTACCCTTCTGTCCACCTTCCCCGTGACTCATTGACACTGAGATCGAATGTGACTTACTCGAGGAACAGTAGATACCCTTCTGTCCAGGTGGACACAGACAACCGTAACCGTTCAACCGATCTCTACATGTCGATCCTGAGGAGCACTTATTGTTTGGAAAGCATTCATCTATTTCTAGAAAAAAGAAACGACAACTATTGTTAATTATAGGCATTACAGAAACAAAGTGTAAGCGTGTTCAACTTTCTTCGATGACATCAACTTAGCAACGCAAACCTTTCCAGGTGATTTTAATGTTATTCTTAATCATGTCAAAAAAATAAAGCTAGAAAAAAAAGTGAGCGCTTGACTTCAGAAAAACAAATAGGTAAAGTTAGTCTACATAAGAAAAATGATGCGTGCACATTTGTTAACTCTCAAGAAGGTAATGCCACTTCAGTTGAGAACGAGTTTCAGTTGAAGTAGCCTGCGTAGCAAACGTTTCTGGTTTTTTTCTCGGATTTTTGCTTTTTTGCCGCGCTAGAATAGAGCGAGCGTAAAAAATGGATTTTTTGTGCTCGCCCTAATTCTCGCGCGGCGATAAAAGCGAAAAATCCGGGGGGGGGGGGGGGAAGACACAGAAACGCTTACTACACAGGCTACAGTTGAAGTGGATTTGTGACTGTTAAATATGTAGTCGTTAGTTACCCTATAATTCAGCCCATACTGCATGCAAAAGATGTGAATATACATGACTTTGTTATTATTGTAATTGTTATGAGTGGTGTATATACAGAAAGTAAAAGTGGGTACTAATTCCCTATAAAGTAAAACATGTGTTTGCGAACTTATTGCCGGATTCAAAGGTCGTAATTACCGTTCTCACAGTTCTTGCCGGTGTATCCCGCGCAGTTCTTGCCGGTGTATCCCGCGGGACATGAGCACAGATAACTGGCGTTGTTAGTCTGAATACACTGACCTCCTCGTTGACATGGATTAGGGGTACATTCGTCAATATCTGCACGTCAACACAACAAGATAACGTTATCAAAACGTGCGACGTGAAAGAAAAACTACCAAACTTAACATGCATAACTTTAAAATACCTTAAGCAAATGCAACCCACTGGTAGCAGCTCCATACTCACCCACGTTACATTTAGTGCCATTCCATCCCGCGTGACATCGGCACGTATACAAGTTCACGCCGTCAACACACATACCGTGCCGACCACAGTATCCATACGCACCGACCGTGTTGGAATTCTCTTCATTCCATATGTTATTATTCGGATCACAATTATCGATATCTGGAAAACAATATTTATCAGTGTCGTTATGCATGAAATATCAATATGCTAGATATGCCACGACACAATACAACTCGACACGATATGATATGATAGGGTGTGAATAAATGACGATGCACATGCGATGCGACATGATGTGATGCGATGCCGGATGTGATGTGTGTTGCGATTATTACTTGACATGAAATTGACGTGGCATGTAACGACATAATATGAAAGATACGTTTCAGACAATAACCGCGAATATGACTTACTTTTTGTTTGAGGCAATTCACGTTCTCGGTATCGAGCCCCCTAGATATTAACTATTAGCATAAATCAGCCGCCATCTATTGACAAACTCGCCATCTGATTGGCTAGCCAGGCGCCGTCTATTGGCAAACTCGCCATCTGATTGGCTAGCCAGGCGCCGTCTATTGGCAAACTCGCCATCTGATGGGCTAGCCAGGCGCCGTCTATTGGCAAACTCGCCATCTGATGGGCTAGCCAGGCGCCGTCTATTGGCAAACTCGCCATCTGATTGGCTAGCCAGGCGCCGTCAATCGTTCGAACTGAGCAGCACTTTTTTGTATTTCAAAGGTAAACTGAAGAGAGCACGAGACCCAAACCAGTACATTTGTTTCTAACTAGCAACTGAAATAAAATACAGATTACGTCTCACCTTTTTCACAGTTTTTCCCTTCGTAACCAGGCCTACAATCACAAGAGTACACTGACCCTGCTTGAGATCGTAATATGCATGTGCTATTGTGCAGACAGGGTCCTGATTTACAAGGGTCGATATCACATGTGGTTCCATTGAACCCCTCTCGACACACACAGCGATAATGGCCCAGCTCATTAATGCACGTCCCTGCGTGCTGACAGGGTTGTGGTTCGCAGTAGTTGATCCTGTCTCCACAGTGACGGCCTGTGGTTTAGAGAGACATCCTCAAGTTCAGGTACGAGTAGTGATCATGACATATATTAATGAACTAAATGTTACATGGTCATATATTAATTGAATATTTAATCCAGAATCAATTTATAGATCGTTCCCTTTCAATTCCATTCGAACCGCTTTTTAGGTCAGTTAGGTTACTGTTTTCCTCTTTCGATCAGGCGGATAAATTCACAGTGATTCCAAGTTGGAAGAAAGGACGCTCCCAGATTTCGGTCTCATCCGGCGCCGATCTCGGTCTCGTCTCGGTCTCATCCGCCGATAGTAAATACTGAGGTAAGGGCTGTTGTTAGTTTAGGGCATAACTCCTATGTCTTGCGAGACTCTCTTTAATCAATGTCTAGTGTTATCATAGCTCAGTTTAGATATCATAACTGTGTGACTGTGGACCTACCTGTGTATCCTAAGGAACAGTTACACGTGTAGTTAGCTGTCTGGTCCACACACTTTGCTCCGTTAGCACACACAGCGAATTTACAATCATCAATGTTCGTATGGCAGTGGGTACCCGTGAACCCTAGCGCGCACTGGCACGTGTACGAGTTGATTCCATCATTACACGTGGCGTTGTTTTGACAGGGTTGGCCGTGAGCTGAGGAAAACAGTTTTACAATATAAACGTATGTGTGTAGAAATTAATACTACACTTCTGCAGGAGGAGCGTGTGTTTTTTCAACAGGCCTTTTGTGCAGGATTATAGTCTTCATCAGAACGAGACTGCATGCGAATCTTTAAATATAATTTTCTAGTTTGTTGCTTTTATCTTGAAACTATATCATTTGTTTATCAAATATAAATGGTTTATAAATTATTTCAGGCCCGACAACGGCGAAAACAAGGCAATCCTCTTCAGATTTCGGAAACATTGTGAGGCGAGAGTAGAATTCAAACACAATCTAGTGTTAATTCGATCAAGTTGACGATAATTGAAATAAGTTAAGCTAACCTAAAAATAAAAGATGTACTTATATTTAATTATACTAGTATTGATAAATAAACACTGAACTGTGCATTCCAAATAAAATATTAATTACTTAATTTACTCATTTCTAGCTTTGCGGCCTTTTTAAAACTGCGTACCATGATGTAGGTCCTGGTGGTGGAATTAACAGCATTCCAGGACTTCGCCGCGTGATAAAAAAACGAGCGCTGAACAAAACAAGTCCTACATTTTACGGTATTAAGATTGTCTTTCTACCTAGTTGCGTGAGAATGAATATCTGAGCGCTCGTATTAACAAGTTTACAACTCCGGTAACGTTGGTAACTAAGCACATCATAATGACATCGCGAAATAAGAGCAGGCCTTTGATTGAGAGCCATCCAAGTTCGTTGAGAAGAGGGGATATATGATCGAATTTCTTAACGCCTGTTAAAATGGGTGCTGCAAAGTTCTGTATTAATGGTAATATACACATATATTCTGCCTTTGTAATACCGGAACATACAGTAGCCAGTAGAACAGTTTACTAAATACTAATGAGTTGAGGATAACTAATTCTTAACAAAAAGTTGATTTCAGTCATTTTTTTCGAGGATGTCTGGATTTCATAGTGCCACAAACCAGCCCAAGCACAATCCCAGAAATCTTTGCGAACTGAGCAATCACCGTCGAGAATGCAATGCGAAAAGCCACCGCATAATGTTCCTTTGCCAATATGCCAAATATTATCTTAAGTCATTCAGGAAGTATTCATCAAGGTCACGAACGTTTTAGTGATGAATCGAGAGGAAGACAATGTGTTTTCATGAGTTTGACAGCGCTGCTATACGACCAATGCGCATCACTTGAACTGTGGAGTACGTACACAGTCGACGAAATCTTATATTAGGGAGATCGCTTGTTTATCAATGCACTCAAAAATCGACTTATTCCCGATGCATAATATCTGTCAATTGAAAACCTACCCGCTGTTCGATGGCCATTCAATGTATATAAGTTCGCCCGTTGAGGCATGTGGTCTTAAATGACCGACTTCAACACAAATAAGTCGCCCATTCAGGCACGTCGGTTTGAAATGACCGACTTCAACACAAATAAGTCAACACAAATCTGAGTTCAAGACACGTTCAAGTTCATAAAAAAATTATATATGCCTAAGGCAGGCTCGGAAAACTTATGACATAACAAAGTATAGAGACATGTTCAAAGTTCATTATATAACAGACGCATGTTAAGTTAATGTTATCAAACATGTAGTTCTGAAAAAGAAATAAAAATGTTCTGATTAACACAAATTTTAGTTTTGTATTAAAATTAATAAAAATCAGTCGTGTTCATATTAATTACAGATCACATCACATGTTACATTTCTAGAAAATTAATAACCTATTTTTCAATAATGAGTATCATGTATGTTCAAGTTTGGAAATCGTTCTGTCAATTATATATACATTTTCAACATATTATTTTTAACATTCTTTAGTCCATCAGACCAAACCAGCAGCATTTCACTTGACGCAGTAAAACCTAATAATACATTCTTGTTTTCTATTTATCTGGCATAATGTGGAAAGTAATGAAGAAGTCAGAGTCGATATGGTAATTAAACTGGTATAATCAACTAATCGATGAAGGTATGGTAACCGCCGTGGGAAGCGAGTAGCAGCTGACGTTTCACAATTTCCTTTGATCCCAATTGATCCGAGTACATGTTTCCTCAGCGGTAATCATGCACTCGACACTTTATAAACCGTCTCCCCACCCACAATTCCCTCTTTTGCTCTGACGAAGGGCTAGCGCTCGAAACGTCAGCTGCTACTCACTTCCCACGGCGGTTAGCATACCTCAATCGACTTTAGTTGATTCCACCAGTGTTTATCTTCCCCGACCAACACTAGTTTTTACAGGAACTATAGTTACCCATGGTAATTAAAAGTCAAACTAGAGTCAAGGATGACTCCTATATCCTTACACGAAGGAACAGGTATCAAGTCCTTTCTCAAAAAAGGTATGCATGGGTTAGAAATTTTACTGACAAACTGTCTTACTCCGAATAGTATTAGCTTAGTTTTAACAGTTCACCACGCCACAACACGATGAAGATAGATCCGTCACAAGCCATCTTCGATGTCCAACGACGTAAATGAGACACAGAGCATGGTATCATCAACATCAGATTCAATATCACAGTTTTTAATCATTGTGGGCTGATCGTTCATGTATAGTGTGAAGAGCAAGGGGCCTAAGATAGAACTCTCTTACACACCATGTTTTACGGCTAGAGATGATGATAGTGAAGGTCCTATGCGGGTGCTTTCATGTATATTCGCTAAATAACTCTCAAACTATGTAAGGGCGGGGCTTGAGGTACCAAGGTCTTATTAAGTAGGATTGAATGACATAATTATAATTATAATTTTATGCACCTCAGCACAGGACACTGGCTTAAAATAAAATAAGTCTTTATCTGGAAATGTCCTGGGGGTTGAAGTGGTATCAGGTATGATCAGATCATGACCCTTTGCTAGCTGCCTTGAATCAATGGCAGCTCTTTCGCCGACATATGTAAAGAACTCATCAGTTGAACTCGTTAGCTAGGAGAGACGTGTCCTTTGTGTACTGCACATGTTGGTTTGACTTATTTGCCAGGGCGCGACGTATTGTTTTCCAGATCGATCCACAACTATCGATGTTTGACAGGACTTCATTGTTGAAGTATTTTATGTTAGCTTGTCGTAAAGTGTGCTTTACTTTAGCCTCCCAATCATCAGGGGCCTTACTTTGTCGTGCTTTTTTGTGCGACTCATTTCTGGCGAGTATAAGCTGTTTTATGTCTTGCGTAATGAATGGATTTGATTATGCTTTAGCTTAACAGTTTTTACAGGTACACAATGGTCGACATAGGGTCTTTAAGTTTCTTACCAGCGCACTCATCGATGTTCACTTCACATCTTCTACTCGTGAAGCCAGGATTACACGAGCATGTGACATTGTTCACCGCGTCATGACACGTCCCTGTCGGCGCGCACGATGTTCGAGTGCAGTCATCTATGTTCGTTTCACAGTCTTTCCCTGTGTACCCTAACGGGCATGTGCACTACGGATAAGAAACAGGAGAACGGACTTTTAAAACAGGGTATGCACTGATCTTTTAATTAAGGGTTACGCCTGTATAGAGCAAAATTGCTTTACACAATGACTACAGGCGCATCTACGCCGGAGTCATTTTGTGCCCTAACTATAGCAGTGGTGCATGGACTATTTACAGCTCTGAGTGTTGTCACGGTTACCAGTACTACTACGTCTCTCTAGTATTTAGTTGTGAGTCTGCAGCCATCGCATTTAACTTGTAAACACGACAGAGGTCGACAGTCAGCTATCAGCCGGACAGCACAACCTGTGTTAACTACAATAGGTTATCAGCAGTCAGTGGCGCTGTTCGTGAGAGTATGGACTCGCTGTTAACTAGGTTATCAGCAGTTAGCTCAGGCGTTTTTTTCTTCAAAATGGCGGCCGTTTTGACTCCTCTGGGAGTGGGGCAAACCGAAGCATTGACGTCACAATATCCAGCCGCGCCTAAACGAAGAGCCTGGGGACGAGGTTAGACTCGCTATACGTACATTGTAATCCCTGTGCAGGTCCTGGCACGTGCCTCCATTCTGACACGGGTTAGGCTGACATTCGTCCGTCGCGTTATGGCACGTCTTGCCGTGGAACCCACTCACACACGTGCACCGGAAGTTATTCACCTCATCGTGACACGTACCTAGGAACACCCAAGGGGATGGAGGGAAGAGGGGAATACCACCATAATACACACCATAATTCACTAACAACCTATAAACTCAACTACGACTTATAGGGCGCGTTTTTTAAGACATTTCCGAGTATTCCGAAAACTAAAGGACTACACCAAAAAAACAATGTCGTTTACATTAGCAAACCCACAAAAATAATTCCCACAAGATGTAGCAACTACTTTCTACATTTCAGAGGACGGATATATGCAGGATTTTGAAGTATTCTATTTTCGGAGTAAGACGGCAATTTTACAATTTTAAGAGAGCCCTAAAAATAGAGGCCAACGTATCATTAATAAATTTGGCGTTAAGCTTCTAGACCGTTAACCTCGCACGATATATTTGAAATAGTGTTTATGTGTCAGAAGGAGGTCAAACAAAACAGCTGCAGGAACTCAATTATTGGCTATACTCAAGAGAGCATATAAAGTAAGAGAATCTCCAATCCGCTCGCTGTGCGATGATAATGTCGAATCAGTAAAATCTATTTTTAGTAACCGGAAGCAGTTGAAGCAAAGTGGGCGCGCGCGCGACAATTAAAAAAGCGGCGTGAAAATATTTTGCCGGCTTCTGACTGCCAATGTTTTCGCGCCATTTTTTAAGTTATCGCCGGCGCGCGCGCCCACTTTGCTACAAGATTCCCTCTCTTACTTATGCTCTTGTTATACTTGATTTATTTCCTAAAACATAAATTAATTGGTTAACTGAATTTCTCATCTTGTCCACTTACCGCCATTTTGGCATGGGTTTGCCTGACAATCGTCGATATTGGTCTGGCACTGTGTCCCACTATACCCCTGGACACACAGACACCAATATCTGTTAATACTGTCCACACAGGTGCCGTTGTTTTGACAAGGGCTTCCCACACACTCGTCTATGTTCGTCTCACAGTTACTACCAGTGAACCCAGGAGCACATGTACAGGTGTAGCGATTGAGAAGGTTCTACAAAATAATTCAACAAAGTAGTAGGAAAAAATTACGGCATGTCTGTAGCATTACCGTAGTTTTAAGTGATGTATATCGTTGCTGTAATAATAATATAATAATAATAATAAGGTAAACTATTTATAAAGCGCCGTTTCCCAAAGGTTCAAGGGCGCTATTTACAATTGAATTAAGAATGTCTACATTAAAAAATTCTACACTGTCACTGTCTTTAACTTCGTCGGGTAAACGATTCCAAAGTTCTGGGGCAGCTATGCAGAATGCTCGTCGTCCATAGGATTTTAGGTTTGAGGATCTCAGGTTAGGTATGTAGCGTTGTAGTAGTATACCGGGGCTTGGTCATGAAATGCCTTGTAAATTACAAGGAGGATCTTGAACTGGATACGATACTAGACAGGGAGCCAGTGAAGCTCAGCAAGCATGCATGTGATGTGCTCAAATCTGGATGTGAGAAGGACAAGGTGAGCAGCAGAGTTTTGCACATGTTGGAGCCTTTTAGTAAGATAGTTGGAAGACCGTACATTGAGGAATTACAGTAATCCAGCTTCGTCGTGACAAAAGAATGAATAACGGTCTTGGCAGATTCTGGAGTGAGATACTACTTGCGGATCCTGCTGATTCTACGTAGATAGAAGGCTGATTTACAAGTAGAAGTCACATGGGGAACCATAGAAAGACAATCGTCAAAGAGGACGCCAATGTTGCGCACATTTGTAGAGACTATTTCATCGCAGACTATTTGTAGAGGTGGTCTAGGTCGATGTTTAGATGGTATTACGAGTAGCTTAGTCTTATCTTTGTTGAGTTTCAGCTTATTGTACAGCATCCATATGTCAATCTCGAGTATACAGTCTTCAATTTTCGACTTGCTCATGTCCATATACTCTACAGAGGAGGTCTTAAAAGTGATGTATTGCTGGGTATCATCAGCATAAAGATATAATTTAATGTTAGATCTCCTGGCAATGTCACCGAGAGAAGTATAAAGTGAATAAAGTAACGGGCCCAAAACGGATCCTGTCGCACACCATATTTAAGTGTACTACGTTTTGAATATTAACCATTAACTTTAACAAATTGCGTCCGGTTGAAACCATTGAAGTACTTTTCCACTGATACAAAAACGATAATTGAGAAGGCGAGATAGGAGTTGTTTGTGGTCAACCGTATCAAATGCCACAGAGAGTTCTAGTAACAGTAAGATAAGTGCATGTTCTGACAGTGAATGATTCTGGACGCGGATGAGTGCTGTCTCAGTACTATGGTCTTTCTTATAAGCTGACTGAAAGATTTCGATTAAGTCATTAATGTTAATATATTTGATAGTCTGCAAAGCCCAAACGTTTTCAACAATGAAGCACAGCTGAAACTCTTGAATTCATCAGTGTCCAAAGAGGGTTTCTTAAGTCGTGGTGTTATAATGGCCTTCTTGGTTGAGTTGGGAATGCGGCTGATTCCAGAGACAGAAGAAGAAGACAAGATCTAGTTCACAAGACTTAATGAAGTAGAAAATACCATTCTACTGAGATAATTCATCAGGTGTGACACATTGGAAGGCCGGCGATATTAAATCGACTGCTGCTGGCACACACATCGGGTACAGGAGCGTTGTTGATATCGGGTACAGGAGGGTTGTTGATATCGGGTACAGGAGGGTTGTTGATATCGGGTACAGGAGCGTTGTTGACATCGGGTACAGGAGGGTTGTTGACATCGGGTACAGGAGCGTTGTTGACATCGGGTACAGGAGGGTTGTTGACATCGGGTACAGGAGGGTTGTTGACATCGGGTACAGGAGCGTTGTTGACATCGGGTACAGGAGCGTTGTTGACATCGGGTACAGGAGGGTTGTTGACATCGGGTACAGGAGCGTTGTTGATATCGGGTACAGGAGCGTTGTTGATATCGGGTACAGGAGCGTTGTTGACATCGGGTACAGGAGCGTTGTTGACATCGGGTACAGGAGGGTTGTTGACATCGGGTACAGGAGCGTTGTTGATATCGGGTACAGGAGCGTTGTTGATATCGGGTACAGGAGCGTTGTTGATATCGGGTACAGGAGCGTTGTTGATATCGGGTACAGGAGGGTTGTTGACATCGGGTACAGGAGCGTTGTTGACATCGGGTACAGGAGCGTTGTTGACATCGGGTACAGGAGCGTTGTTGACATCGGGTACAGGAGCGTTGTTGACATCGGGTACAGGAGCGTTGTTGATATCGGGTACAGGAGCGTTGTTGATATCGGGTACAGGAGCGTTGTTGATATCGGGTACAGGAGGGTTGTTGATATCGGGTACAGGAGGGTTGTTGATATCGGGTACAGGAGCGTTGTTGATATCGGGTACAGGAGCGTTGTTGATATCGGGTACAGGAGCGTTGTTGACATCGGGTACAGGAGCGTTGTTGACATCGGGTACAGGAGCGTTGTTGACATCGGGTACAGGAGCGTTGTTGACATCGGGTACAGGAGGGTTGTTGATATCGGGTACAGGAGCGTTGTTGATATCGGGTACAGGAGCGTTGTTGATATCGGGTACAGGAGCGTTGTTGATATCGGGTACAGGAGCGTTGTTGATATCGGGTACAGGAGCGTTGTTGATATCGGGTACAGGAGCGTTGTTGATATCGGGTACAGGAGCGTTGTTGATATCGGGTACAGGAGCGTTGTTGATATCGGGTACAGGAGCGTTGTTGATATCGGGTACAGGAGCGTTGTTGATATCGGGTACAGGAGCGTTGTTGATATCGGGTACAGGAGCGTTGTTGATATCGGGTACAGGAGGGTTGTTGATATCGGGTACAGGAGGGTTGTTGATATCGGGTACAGGAGCGTTGTTGATATCGGGTACAGGAGCGTTGTTGATATCGGGTACAGGAGCGTTGTTAACAGGAGGACATTGATCAAAGCCACTACGGATTTTCTTAATCTTGTTATCAGGCAATCAGAAGAGTGGTACCGGGACTTTATTTCAGGTTTCCTGTGTAGTAGTTTACTGAAAGTGGAGAACAGTTTCTTCAAGTCAGATTAGTTCTCAGCAATCATCTCAGAGTAGTATTTAGATTTTGACGCAGATTTTTAACAACAGCACATTGCTGGACACATCATTGACGGTCATTTAAGTGCATAGTTGAACGCCAGCACCTTTCTAATCGTCTTCTCTTTCTTTTCTCGTTTTTTTATAACCTCTGTATACCACGGAGCAGCTGGTCGAATTGTTACTGTTTTTTTAACAGGTGCATTGCTGTCAAGAATGGAGGACAGGACGGAATCATATCAGTGAACCACCAAATAGGAAGGTCGTCAGACGGACATTTGACCAAGGGAAGGGTCAATGATGTCATTCCTGAAACACTCAATGTCAATTGACTTCAGTTTACGAAACACAATTTCCATCCTGGCAAAACAAGGGTTGGTCATGGAAAGTTCGCAGTTGACTGTAAAGTGGTCAGATAATACTGACAGGATCATGAATAGAACAGTACTCAAGATGTGTTTAT
>JAOWCC010001589.1:87895343-88252057 GCA_030867875.1 Actinernus sp. WN-2022 | reverse complement strand
GAATAGCGTTTCTATGGTAACTACACGAACGTACCCTTTTCACAGTTAGTTCCTGTCCAATCTGGTTTGCACACACAGTCATTTCCATTAACACAAGTAGCTCCATCTAGAAGACCACCACATCGAAAGCATGCGTGAGTATTTACATGAATGTATCAAAATTAAATTTAGTTGGTGTGAATCGGGTATTAGACTTAGCATTTTGTTGTTTTTTTGTCGAAAGAGTTCACACACGTGGTTTCTTTCAGCCGGTGTGGGCGGGAAACTGGAGGGATGCGCGTTCTGGCTCATCAAAAGCGCATGCGCGTGACGTGTTGCCGCTGTGGGATGTACAACTTACCTGGAGAATTGCATCCTGTCTTCGGGATACAACTACCGCACAACGGCACCCTCCAACCGTCGCGACACCTGCCAAAACATACTTCTTTTAATTAAATCAGAAATTCGCAGAGGCGTCACACCCAGGAAGCGACTAATAAACATAACATTTAAACTAGTAATACATTAAATAACTTACCTCATAACATTTAAACTAGTAATACATTAAATAACTGACCTCATAACATTTAAACTAGTAATACATTAAATAACTGACCTCATGACATTTAAACTAGTAATACATTAAATAACTTACCTCATAACATTTAAACTAGTAATACATTAAATAACTGACCTCATAACATTTAAACTAGTAATACATTAAATAACTTACCTCATAACATTTTATAACTAGTAATACATTAAATAACTTACCTCATAACATTTAAACTAGTAATACATTAAATAACTGACCTCATAACATTTAAACTAGTAATACATTAAATAACTGACCTCATGACATTTAAACTAGTAATACATTAAATAACTGACCTCATAACATTTAAACTAGTAATACATTAAATAACTTACCTCATAACATTTAAACTAGTAATACATTAAATAACTGACCTCATAACATTTAAACTAGTAATACATTAAATAACTTACCTCATAACATTTAAACTAGTAATACATTAAATAACTTACCTCATAACATTTAAACTAGTAATGCATTAAATAACATATAATATGAAGTAGTTTTAATGGAACTTTAATAATATTGACACTTTAGCTCTTTAGAACAAATAACAAAATCTGACAAGAACTGTGGAAATCATTCCAGAGAACCTCGACATAGGACCGTGATTTCGTTCTCGACCAGGCAGTAAAAGGTAACTAGCCTACAGGTTCTGCACACGAGACCGCCACGCATCAATGTTGTTTATAACTGACTACGAAGAGCATTTGTTACTAATTCATGTTATCAAAATGTTGTAGTATTAAGTTATTAAGATATATTGTGTCGTGTTTAAACAAATAATCTATGTTATTATACATTCAAGTTCAAATAATCTATGTTATTATACATTCAAGTTCAAATAATCTATGTTATTATACATTCAAGTCACAATTTCGTTTCTGATTGGCTGAAAAGAGTCTGCAGTTATGACGCGAAACTGAGCACATTCACATTGTCTGTAGCTCTGACGTTGAAATTACGGAGAATATCGCATGATGCATACCCAGCGCGCGCGCGTGTGGCATTTTGCAAGTAGAAAGAAACTACAGCAAGAAAAAAATGTGAAAACTGAACTGAAAAGCAACGGACCTATACAACATAGTTGGAATTTGGTGATTTGGGTTTAGATTACCAAATGAATATCTTCCTTGGCTGAAAGAAAATGAGTATTCAGTGTACTTAGTGGGGAGCTGGGGTGGTACAACTGGTTAAAGCGCTTCGCCTCTCACCTCTGTGACAACAACAACTTTTATTCACACTAATTTCGAATTGCATTTCTAATTTTAAATTAAATTTACATTTATTTACATTAAACAGACAAAACTGTATACTAAAGGAGATTATAAGTGTCTAGAGGCTAATTGAACTGGTAGGTTTTCTAGTATAATAAAGGAGATTATAAGTGTCTAGAGGCTAATTTAACTGGTAGGTTTTCTAGTTCGCCTCTACACCTGGGTTCGATTCTGTGACCTGGTTACCGTTTAGCGCCACATGTGAGTTGAGTTTCTTGATATTTCGCCCTTGCTCCGAAGGTGTTTCTCCGGATTCTTCGGTTTTCCTCCCTCCACGAAAACCAAATACGCTAAATTCCAATCAGTTCGATCTGTGGTTTAGCCGGGTCCTGACTTTGATCAGCCCCTATGGTTGTTTCGGGTCCCGTTAAAGTTTTTCAGTGTGTGGTGCCAAAGAATGATGGGTTAGCGAAAACCAAACACAAGCAATGCTGCCAGAAGGACTAAAATTCAAGAGCGCCGTGTTCGGCGAGGAGAATCCAAACAGCTTTCAGAATAACTGTTCTTTGAGAGAATGTACTTCTTCTGTCTTCGGAACAGTTTTATATTCGGGCAGTTTTCACATGATATCTAAATTTGTCAGAGTCTCGGTCTTATCACGCGACTCATCCTCACACAGGGAGCAGAAGAGTACCATTTGTTTCGTTGTGGTATTACCGCTGTTCTGCAATTGATGAGCGCCCGCCATGAGCGCCCGCCATGCATGGCTCTACGAAGCCTCTATGAAGCCAGCACGAGGCCGAGCGCGCAAGGCACGACGGTGCCGAGAGAGAGAAATCGTGCCTCGCGTGCACCGTCGGCATGGCTCCGTAGAGCGGGCGCTCAAAATACAGTACAGCGGTAATACTACAACGAAACAAGAAGCCGGGTCTTAAAATGAACCAGCCGGCGCTGATGTACGCATGTCACTATTCTGCTCCCTTTGCCCTCATCCAATAATTGTTTACTATCAAGTATATTGTCCAGATCAACTTACAGACATGTCCCGGGTGTGGTACAGTAGCCGTGTGCTGAGCTACAGCCCGCCTTACAAATCGCTGAAACAACCAAATGAAATAAGTAAATAAACCCAGCTTAGACTTCATTGAATGTGAACATAGGAAGGTTCAGCGAAAAAATGAAATAACTGGAAAGAGACAGTGACAAGGACAGTAACAAGACACACCTGTCAAGCAATTGTGTCCAGTCCACCCATGTCGACAGATCTTGTTGCCATTATCACGATGACACGTGTAGTGTCCGTTACTACTGTCGTCACGTGGTACACAGTATGTACTACAGGTAGTACCGTAATAGTTCGTGTCACAGTATATACGGACTAACACCCTCGTAGAAGAACGACGGCCATTGATCTGAGGACAGGAACGAGGGTGCGAGCGAGTAAGTTGGGATATTTTTTTATTTTTTTATTTAGTATTAAACTTTCCAGGGCAGAGAAAGGACTCTGCCCCGTACCTTACAAATATACTTACTTTGTACTTATAATAAATATAACTAACTAACAAATGGTTGAAATAAATGACTATAAAATATAAATAGGTAAGGATTATTAACTTAGCGAATAAGCGAAAATTTATCATTCTAAGGCAGCCGCGCCATAGGCAGGTAAAATTAGGATTAAATTTAACGACAGCAAACTGCCCCGATGTTGGTGGAACGGCATTTAGGACAGACTGTCTTGAAAGTTCTTATGCGATGACTATCATAGTCATTGGCAAATTCGGAGTGCAAAAGCGAGTTATAGTGCGTCTCAGGAGCCCATTACCAGGAGCGTTCCTATGTCATGGGCTGGGGTCCCAGCACAGGAGTAGATGTGGCTATATTTAGAATTGCTGGTTTTCACTTGACGTCATAGCCGCCATGTTGGTGTACAGTTAACAATAGATTGCTCGTTAGCTTCTTTTGTTGGGGCACCAACATGGCCGCCATGCCCTTTGTCATTTGAATCTCTGGGGATTGAGTGAAAACCAGCAATTCGAATTCCCGCGTTGAAAGTGAGAAGAATGATAACGAATAATAATGAGAAGTGACGTTAGCTATCTGATTGGCTAAGACAACATGGCCTTTGTTTATTTCGCGCGAAATGCAATTCTAAATATAACCACATCTATTCCTGTGCTGGGAACAGACCCAATGGGGAAGATGGCCGCGCGCTCCTGGTAATGGGCTCCTGTACGTGTGAAGTAGTTTCTAAAAAGTTGCTATTGAAGTACAAGTCCTAAACCACACCGCGGCAAAACGTTACGCGCATGCGTATTTGCTATTTCTTATCGGCGCGCGGCCGCCCCCAGTTTCCCGCGAAACTGAAATGAAACAACAGGCACATACCCGTGATTTTAAAATTTCTGCGTAAAAGTACTATTTGTGAACTGTTTTGTCAAAAAATAAGAAAACTACTTAAAAGATAAGCCTAAGACTTTAACAGGTTGAAGTTTTCTTAATTTATAATTCACTGTGAGTTTACTAAGTTATAAAATTATTTACTAAAAAAGTTGAAACCCTCGGTAATTTGTATTTGATAGCAGAGCCTTCGTTCTTTTGGCCAGCGGAGCATACCGTTTTGCCGCGGTGTGGTCCTAAACGGGCTGTGTCACGGTAATAGACTATACATTCGCGTTCCGGGCCGTTATTTTCACCGATTTTGATATGAACTAACAAACCTCTCGGCCATGTGGGATGCTTAAAATCAAAGCAAATATGCAAAAATGACTAACAAATAGTGTATATAAACAGTCTCCAGAGAAAATATTGAAAATCCTTTCAATCAAGCATTGAGGGAGGGAAGCTTAACTGTTTGTATCCAATTAACAGCCACTAAACGAGCGATTACTGGATACATGCGCAGTACCATGACATAGCCCCTTTAATGTTAGATGGCAGAGAATTTATAGTACGAATCTCTAAAAGTAGATGTTTTACATAAATTAGGTTTGTAGTCTGTACGAGCGTGAGTAGTTCTCGTTGTTCTAGATGACTGCGAGTAGGTAGAACTTAACACTACTTATTAATATATAAATTACAGAGCTTAAGGCGGCATTTACAAAAAATACAAGATCTAAGTATTCCAACCAATATTATACGGAAGTACATTTAGCTTAATTAACCTATCCCTGTAGGAGAGATCTCCCAGATCTTTACATGGCGCAAGAATGAACTTTGTAGCGCGGCACTGTACATGCTCAATAAGCAGCAGATCCCGTGAGCTGGACTGCGGGGCTCACACTCGGCTGCCGTGACACATAATCGAGCGTACTAGTTAAGGAGATGTACAGCGCACGGCGCAGATCTGTGCTTAGTGAAGTAGGAGTGCTTCTCCTGAGAAACTCCAGGACCTTATTTGACTTACTGAAGGACTAACACAATGCCGGGATAGACAACTGATTGATAACCCAAAATGTATGGGGGTCTTCATGTACGTCGTAAGGCACTGGTAATGCTTTGACTCGCAATCAAAAGGACTAATCAACTTGCCATGACCCAACACGCTGGGGTGACAAGACGAGACAAAGGCGAAGAGGGGACAAAAGAGAGAGGGGAAGAAGATGGAGCTGTTTCCTTTATCTGATCACTTACTGACCGTGTAAGATCTTGGTGTTGAGCTTGAGAAGTCTCTCTGTGCATCTACGTTAGCAATATTGTAGAGAACTTCATCTATCAAGTCATCTGCACTTCCAATACTCATCCAGTGGCCGCTGTCATCGTCCCATACTTTTAATCTGATACCAAATGCTCTCTGCAATGAAATGTTCTTTTAACTGCAATAGACCTTATAACATGATTAACATTTCGCTGAAAAATAGCGCTGAAGAAAGTGTGTCATGTGTGGCCTAACTCAAGAGGACAATCTATATATACCAAGGATTCAGTTTACTAGCTCTCGCATACAGTAACAGTTAGGAAGTGTTCATTATTTATGGGTAGGGGGAGGGGGGTGGACATAAAAAGTTTCATCTACCATTTTAGGAGGGTCAAGAAAGTTTGAATAACAAGGAGAGGGGGTCCAAAACGTTTTATCCATATTTCACTGATATTATTAATTCCTACGAGGGGGGTTCAAAAGGTTTTTGATACTGGCATCCCCCATTTGCCAACCCCCACCCACACACACACACAACCCATAAATAATGACCACTCACTTAAAGCACAAAATGTACAAGATATGCTAGAATAGAACGCACGAGAGTCGACAAAACGAGTGTATCCAGTTGTATCTATCCAATGGAGCGTTTTCACGTGACGTCATAGCCGCCATATTGGTGTACCTTTTCGTTAGCTTCTTTTGTTAGGTACACCAACATGGCCGCCATGCCCTTTGTCATTTGAATCTCTGGGGATTGAGTGCAAACCCTCTATTGTAGCCTTGCTAAAATAAGTTACATTTCATTTTAGGAACAAGATTTATTATGATGATATAGCCCTCTTACATCGGGATCGCGCCACCAAGCTACTTTGGTCAGGTGGGGAGTACGCGGTATAATTATTATTAGTATAAACCAACTAGTGGACTATTACAAATCCTGCATTCTGATTGGCTACTCTACTATAGGTCTATTTGTGATAACCCATGGTAGAGAAAAACCGCACGCATTTTCATGAATTTGTTTCTTTCTATTATTTTCTACTGTCCGACTAGTTAGTTTATACTAAAACAATTAGACCTCTCGCCTTCATGGGCTACGAGTTAAATAGCCCATTCGGCTGCGCCTCATGGGCTATTGGCTCGTAGCTCATTCGGGCTGCGGGTCTAATTGTTAATTACTTATTGCTTTGTGACGCCTTTACTTATTCATCAAAGAACGCTACAAAATAAGATAATACTTACTGGCCATGTTCCAGAGAATCTGAATTTCAGCGGATTAGTTATTTGAGGTCCAATAGAATACCCATAGCCTGGAAAGTAAAAACTATCGTCACCGAGTACGTAGGTCTTCCATTTCGCCCAGGGACTCTTCGACCACGCGGCCGGATATGACGTCATCTGCACATCGAAGAAGTTCTCGCATTCGTTCGGGCATTTCCCAAAGATACTAAAGATTAAGTCGCAGCATCCATTGTGGTAATCTCTATGATTTGTATTGTCGTACTCGTACAGTTGGATTGTCACATACCCATCGGCAATAGAATACTGCAATAAACGTTTGAGGAAACTAGGGTTATTATGGCGACTTTATCAAGTCCTCGCTATTAAACACAATTAAGGACCTAAAGAACTTCAGAAGTAAGGAAGGATTGGCCTTCCAACCAGGGATTTGGTTCCCCGCGGATCGATCATTTTTAGACGTTTTACATAACTGCGTATTCCCGTAGATGTACAGAACACATTATCATTACCATGTGAAGAGCATGTCGACAAATCTTAAAGAGCTGTTAAGTTACAGTGATTTTTAATTCAATATTTTTTAGCTTATGTTATGTGTTTCTTATAAAATCAGTTGTTTGTACTTTGTTTAGGTATTTTCAGTTTTTAGATATTTAGTAATTTGTAACTGATGGCCACAGTTTTATTAGTGTTTTACACCAGTATATTTAGAGTTTACTCTCATTCTCAACATCGATTTAAAACTGCGGAACACAATTGTTAGTGTTAATCCAAATTATACAAATTAGAAAGCGGTTATTACTAACTGAATGAGTGAATACCGCTAGCATTTTGTTTCCTGCGAGGTTCGAAGATCTTTCTGGTGTTTTAGTTCCTCAAACAAAGGAAATTTAAAAAACTCCAGATAGCAGGACTTAGTCGATGCAGTAATCCCACGGAAATAGTATGAGCAGGCAATAATCAACTGTCGACATCTCAGAGTATTACTGGACAAACTGGTGCAGGTGTGTAGCGGAATGGGTTAGCGGTGCACGACACACTGAGCATCCGATCCCAAGTTCGATTCCTGTCGTGCACATCTGTACCAACTCTTCTATAATGATCCGAATAGCTTGTATAGCTTTGAATTTCCTTAATCGGGAGCTCTGACAAGGAGGGGGGTAAAGTTGAGTACACCGTCGGCCCCCAGGGGCTATACGGGGACGTGCCGCTGGTCAGGGTACGATTTTTGGCCTCTCTGTTCTGAACAGGGTATATAATTTCATGCGAGTCTGTCCTAAACAGGGTCTGAACCGGGTCTAAACAGGGTATTGATTGCACGATTATCCTCGTCTCACCGGTCTTTAACAGGTCATCAGTCAACATCAGATCATTGCAATTGCCAATTTAAAATTGTGTAAAACAAGACAGTCTGTATTTTGTCATTTGTCCTAAACAGGGTCGTAAACTAGAGGGTGTTGTCCTACACAGGGTAGGTATTTAGAGTTTTTCTGTCCTAAACAGGGTCAGGGTTTCAAACCTTCAGTGGCACCACAATATACCCAAACATGGGTCAAGTAAAAAATACTTTACTTTTATTTTACGTTTAACCAGGGAAAAACCAAACAATTTTATAACATGGAAAAACCATAGATAAACCATGGGAAAATGCCGTAAATTGGAATTTCCATATTGCCGTATTACGTATTAAATACCAGGAATTTCCATGATATTTCCATACTTGTCAATGATGTTGGAAATTGCAATTTACAGCATTTTCCCATGTTTTCCCACATCTTAAAAGAATACATGTACAGTCGAACCTGTATATAACGACCCCGTATTAAGCGGCCACCCTGTATTAAACGGCCAGTAGTAAAAGTCCCGAATTTTCTCCCAGTCAAATACTGTAAACTTTACCTGTATTAAGCGACCACCTGTATTAAGCGGCCGCGGCCACTTTTTTACAGTCCCGTTTATGTTATTTCTTGTTATTTTAACCTGTATTAAGCGGCCAGGCTAAATTTTTTTACAGAACTTTACTTGGTCCATATTAATGAAAACGATCAAGTACATACGTATTTTAACCATTTATTTCACAGTACAATGTGTTCTAAACAGTGTCACTTCACATCCAAGTTGTTTTCAATGAACTGACCGGAAACCGTATCTCTAAATGTTTGCTCTCTCTTTACTTGAACACAAATCCCTCTTGATTCAGCTTCGTCTTTAGCCAGACGATGACGAGAACGGTATAGATACAGTTAAGATGCCAGCTATTAGGTCATTAACAGAGGCCATGGCTCAGGGCAATAACCTTCGACATTTCGCCCAGTTTAATGGTTACCAAGAACTAACATTGGCGATATCTAAAGCGAATGATTTGCTTTGCCAATTGAAGATTGTAGCGTCTCAGCGACAAACGAATGTGACTGACTATTTTCGCAAGTGTTAGAACTGGCCCATGTGTTGTATACAGTATATAGGGCATATATAGAACTTTATATGCTCCTCTTACAACGTTGAACGATATGGCTGTTGCCAGTTAACACAATTTATCCCCAGTATGTTTCGTTCATGTTTTATTCTAGAACTAACAGTATTCTAGTACTAACAGTATTCAACATGCGTTATTACATTGTTCAATATGCAATAAAAAGTTGATTTGACCACGCACACAACGTATTTTTTTGTGAACCTGTATTAAGCGGCCAACCTGTATTAAAGGGGAACTCAACCCTAAAATCAACCCAATGAATATACAAACATGTATTCGAAATAAATAGGTTCTGCTATTTATTTTTTCTGTGTTGCGCGTCTAGCAAGAGAAAATCCGAAAACCTTACTCACAGCCTCCGCTATGTACAGACGGCTCAAGTCTCGTAATTTGTGACGTAGGATACGGGGAATAAATTAGTTTTGCCATGCTGTCCCCTACATTGAATAGCGGGACTAACGGCTTCTAATTGCGGACCATTGTGTTTTCTTTGTGCTAGAGGTGTGATCGTTCTTCCTTGGTATGTGTGACGTACGTTATGGGGAAATTTGCACTGAATTGAGCCGCCACACAATATAGATTTTTCAGCGGAAAATCGAACTTGGAGACTAATTTTCTCCTCATTAGAGGTGCAACACAGAAAAATAAAATAGCAGAACTTATTTCTTTCGAATACATCTTTGTAAAGACGTTGGGTTGATTTTAGGGTTGAGTTCCCCTTTAAGCGGCCACTTACTCATTCCCCGAGGGTGGCCGCTTAATACAGGTTTGACTGTACTTGTATTTATTTTACGCTAAATTGCAATTCGAACTGCTCCTGACTTTATCAGCCTCAAATTCAACTTTTTTTGCGAACTGTTGGGCTTTGTTCAGGGTGGCACAGGGGGGACGGCATCACGTTTCACGCATCAATATTTCTAAAGGTCACGCGTCACGTATAATTTTGAGACACATTCACGTCACGGTAAACCCGGAATTCACGAATTACGCTCTAAATTTTGCTATTTTCACGTATCACGCACTTATTTTAGCCCCAATCACGCGTCACGCGTAACCCCTGTGCCACCCTCTTCGTTTAGGACACGTACAGTAGAATACATCAACGTCGTGAGCGGAAAACGAAGAGACTCGTGTCTTGAAACTGCAATCTATGCAGTCCGAATTAGTGGACTTTCAGTGAAGGTGGAGAACATGGCTCGGGTTTGACGGGTGACAGGTAATCTTCGTCTTATTGATAACACGACGCAGATGATCCCAGTTGTTAGGTCAGTTATTAATATGTTGATGCTGTGTTCCTATTAAATCTGAGCCACTGATGGAGCACTTTGGCTGTGCTGGAGATGATAGAGATGATTCACACATCCGGAGGTCACATTTATTTTACTCATTTCCTCGAACATTCGATGGCGAAATCTTTAAATCATGCAACAAATTATTTCCGTAAATCTTTACCAAAACATTAAGTATCAAATTAAAGGAGTATAACTGATAATCCCTGTAGATTATGTGTTTCTGCTTAAAGTTATTTATGTCGAGTGTTAATTACCCAGCATTGATGTATTTAGAATAAGTTAAGCGAGTTTTCATAAAACACATTCAAATCGACGTTGGTAACAATACAGAAGAATAAAGTGTTTATGAAGAAAACGAACGAATGTTACTTGTAGAAGTGTTTCTGATAATCACATAACAATTTGCTACAAGCTGCGATTAAAACTGTTATCGACATCAAATTAATTCAAATCGACACGACGTCGTGCATGCAACCACTTACCTTAAAAGAAAGAGAAAACACAAAAGAACAGGCGATAACTTTCAGGATTATTCCTCCGTCGTCAAACAAAATCATGTTTTTGTAATAATTCTGGAATGAGCTTTTCGCTCTCCGATTCTCGAGTCTCTTCTGTCCAAATAAATGAATGAATTCCTATACACAAATACCTCAAATTCAAATGCAAATCCGTGACGACTTGAAAACTGTATATGGGTTGCAATTCTTCAATCAGTGGTTATGTTATGTTGAATTTTCTTCCAAAACAGATAACCGAAGAACTGAAGTCGTGGAGTGAATGTGATGATAGTACTGGATGGCACAGTGTTCTGGTAAATAAGCAAAGTGACCTCAAGGGACCACATCCAGTAACACACTCCCACTGGTGAGGAGAGAAAGAGGTCATTGAACCGAGTCAAGTGGCAGCTTCCAATATTAACTTCAGTCAGTGACGTCTGAAGTGTGTCATGGAAGACTGCTTGATGCTTTCAGCACATCAGTTCCCAATATAAAGTGATCATTAAAAAAATGTAGCGTATCGTCAGAGAATCTGTCTTTAATTCAAAATTAAATCAAGTTGGAAGCGAATTTTACTACGCTTTCATTCATTTGTAAGATCGAGGTTTAACAACCTTTTTATCGTTAAATTTCTCACAGGCAGCCCAAGCTCAAGTTACGAAAAGATAAGGGTTTGTATGGGAGCGTAGCGAAATCCGTTTACTAGCCAGAAATACTGTAAAATATTTGAATAAAATGACTTACCTTGCCACTGTGATGTCTTCTGTCGTGTTTCTCTCCTTGTTGGGTGGTTTTAAGCTGATTTCAGCCGGGGTTTTTTTCCGGAGCATTTCTGGCTAGTAAACGGAGTTCGCTACGCTCCCATACAAACCCTTATATTTTCGTAACTTGAGCTTGGGCTGCCTGTGAATTTCTCGGTTATTTCGGTTTGATTTACCAAAATCTATTTTATCTGACATGTTTCTATGAAAGACATTATTATTCCTAAGTATTTGCTAACTATTTTCAAGAAAGTTGATATATTTTCAAAGAACTGTCATCAATGGATGCCTGGGTGGCGCTGTAACAGGGTTTTGGTTCCGACCCGATTTGGTTCCGACCGGAACCTAATCCCTGGAGTCCTGGTTCCGCTCGGAACCTAATCCCTGGAGTCCTGGTTCCGCTCGGAACCTAATCCCTGGAGTCCTGGTTCCGCTCGGAACCTAATCCCTGGAGTCCTGGTTCCGCTCGGAACCTAATCCCTAGAGTCCTGGTTCCGACCGGAACCTAATCCCTAGAGTCCTGGTTCCGCTCGGAACCAAATCCCTAGAGTCCTGGTTCCGCTCGGAACCTAATCCCTAGAGTCCTGGTTCCGCTCGGAACCTAATCCCTGGAGTCCTGGTTCCGCTCGGAACCTAATCCCTGGAGTCCTGGTTCCGCTCGGAACCTAATCCCTAGAGTCCTGGTTCCGCTCGGAACCAAATCCCTAGAATTTTTGCCAAATCGTGCCAAATCGAGCTGGGGCACTCCACTTTCTGTTTTTTTTTAAATGTGGTCAGCTGGATTGATAACGATGCAATATAAGTCGATAGTTGATTGTTAATACTACTGTGAAACTGTTAACTTTCGTAGTATTACTGCGTAAATAAATCTATTTCAGCTAGATTTTGAATGAAACGAGAATTTCACAGCACGTCTCGAACCACTGGACCGGAAATAATGTTTCCGGTGTGAAATTTATAACCAGTATTTTTTTAACCTTTATATGGCAAATTACTCTAGCTCTGTAATTGTATCTGAGGTAGAAAACCTAATCAAATGGGCTTTAAGTAAGTACGATTTGTCCAAGACTGACAAATCCTAACCTGAACCACAAAACGAACCCTAACCATCGAACGAGTCGAGTTCTCACCTGGCTAGGGTTCACAGGTAAACAAGAAGAGAAGGTAAACGAGAGGAAAAGTTTTTTCGAGCGGTCCTACTGGGGCTCGAACTACGTTTTCGTGTAGTGCAGACGTCACTCATGACCACTTCACAACACTCGACTAGTTCAGAGTAATGATTATCATTACTTTAAAGCGATTTGAGAGATTATCATTACTTTAACTTCGAGATCGTGTTGAACACACGCCACGACACGTTTACCTTCTCTTTAGAGCACCACGTCATGAATGCGGGAGGTCGTGAATTCGAATCCAGCTCCGGCCGCGTCCTTGGGCAGGGACGTAAAAGCTGTTCGCCTTGTCTCCTAACACTTTCTCTTCATAAATGGGGGACGTTAAAGAACCTGTTGTGCTACTCGTCACTCAGTGAAGAGAAGGGAATTGTTACCCGGTACAACAGCCTGCCCCCCTTTCAAGTACCAACCTCGGTTGTATATGTCTCAAGCTTTACCGAGTATCAACCAGAAACAGAAACAACGTAGCTAGCGTCTAACACGCATGTGCACATCCATATAGGCCGCGCGTGCAGCTGGAACAATGGCTATCTGTTTTAAATAACAAAAGAACGAGTCTTAGCAGCTCGCGTCTATTGTTCTACTGATGCGTGCGCAACATCGTCAAAATGGCCAATTGCACTACCAGATCCTCTTCGGAGAGATCCACATCGCTATGAACATTGCTCACATCTCCAGCTCCCACACGTGTTAGCGTGGTGACTGGGGTTTAAAACAGCTTTTAGCTCGCCCTTAGTGTCTTAGGACACAAAAGCCTCCTAAGATGGACGTTATTCACGAACGTCTCCTAAGTCTTATGGCGTGTCCTAAATTTAAGAGGTCAAGGATATGTCCTAAACACAAAAATAGCGGCCATGTTATTGGCGCTCCCACGTCGACGAGCGTTAAGACGGGAACGAGTCTTTTGAGATCGCGCCAACTGATCCCTTGGACTTGGAAGAGGAAATCCTGTTGAGGCAGTATCGCTTTACTAGACAAGAGATACCCTCTCCCATGCGCGTTTCTTCTGAACATTTGTGTCCGTGTTATTTAAGGAGTTAAATAAAATTTGTTTCCTACTTTGTACGGCTTCTTCCAAAACCGCTATTTCTTGTTCGTTAAAATTGGGACTTCGCCTCTTTGCGTCCGCAGCCATAACGACTGATTATATTTAAACACACAAATATTAATTGTCAGTTCTCAGTTAGCCCTAGTTAATCATTACTAGAGAAAATTTACAATGTTTGACCCACAAAAACCAAATTTTTCAGTTGTCAGTCAAAAAAATCGTCATTTGTCAGTTATTTTTAAGGCCGTTTTTCAGTAGTCAGTTTCTTTGTTATTCATAGGGGATTTATCTATACGATATAGACCGCTTGAACAATAGAAGAAATCGAAGCCAGGGGAGGCATTTGATATTCAGCAGGGAAAAGCGGGCTTCAAATCTCCCTGACTATATCAAAAGTTTAAATGTATTTTCTTTCTCAAAAAGCATAAAACAGTATTTAATTCAAAATAACTATCTATAATTGCTCAAATTGGTACTTATATTTTCGTAATTAGTATTCTAATTCTTAGTCTTTTCCCAATAATCTAAACTAGTTTTTAAATTTCCTTCCCGATTTCCTTTCTCCTATAATAATTTTCCCGAAACTACCCGCCTTACTGAAAACCACGTGATTTCGATTCTATTCAGAATGAAATCAGTTCAGATTCGTCTCAAGAGTTGCATCATCTCGTAATTACTTAAACTAACATTGTAATGCTTCGAAAAGAAATTAACTAGTATATTTAAGAACGCCGGGCTCTTTGTTAAAGTGCACCTAACCCTTTTTGCAATTTTTATACATATGAATCTTTGAAAGGTTTTGAGTACTTCTGCGAAGAAATTTTTGGCTTAGAGAGAATATTCTATGTTCTAGACTTGTTTGAAATGGTGAAAATTTGACCTTTCCTGACCCATGACCGCGTAAGAAAAAGCCTGGGTCGATTCTGGATCTTACGTCATCTAATTCATTTGACTTTGCAATAAGTTGAATAAATGTTTAATATTTTGTCTAAAATAACTGTTTTCTTTGCTAACAACTCACAGACCGTATAAATTATCTATATATCGATGTTGTTGTGATAGTAAGGCGCCATGGAGAATAATGCATTACTCCGCCGGGGGTCCAAAACAAGCTTTTGTTCGTTAATTCGCAGACGGACTTAACCGGGGTTCAGTTCGGATGCGACGCAGGCTAGAAGTCTGGTAACAATGGCATCAGAGCGAGGCCCGTTGACCCAGAAATCGCAAAATTGGAGTCGGCAGAAATTTCTCAGTTTCAGTTCAGTCATACCGTACTGTTGTGTTCTTTTGTTTTATAGAGAAATTAACGTTATTGTCTGTCATGGACTGTAAACAATCTTTGTGACGTCAGGACAACTTGGCACGCTTTGATGTCTTTATGAACAAGGTCAACAGAATGATTGCACATGACATCACGGCGGCCATGTTGGTGTACAGTTAACAATAGATTCTTCGTTAGCTTATTTTGTTCTGTACACCAACATGGCCGCCATGTTCTTTGAATCTCTGGGGATTGACAGCAACCTTGCTGAAATGAAATTTTAATTAACAATAAGATGGTTAAAACAGAAAAACAAATTATTGGCTTCATCATGCTGTTAATATTAGACACTGAATAGTAGATTTTGTTTCACGAGTGAAGTACAGCTAGTCTTTTATGTTGATTTCTCTAGACAGCAAAAGGGGTTATCAGGGAAGAGAGGGTTATGTATCGTAGTGGTGGGTGCGGAATTCAAAATCCTTCAAAACATTCTCCGTACCACTGGTATTCATCGTATTTTCTTTGCGCAATTACGGCACATGCAGAGTCGATGAAGTTTCGCGGACATCGGCAGGTTGAAGCTTTCGCATTACTAGGCTTTGAAAAGTTTTCATTTTCATAGTTTCTGCGTTCTCCAAGAGGGTTGGATTTTTCACCTAAAGTAAAACTGGTCTTCGTGTTCGTGGTACTTTTAAGTCAACTGCCAACGATATTGTGGGATTACTTGAACGGAGTTCTCAAGGTATGGAATTGCGTTCGCCATTGAAGTTTTCTCCCTTGTATTATTATGTACATATCACACTTCTCCCACTAAGAGTCAATATTTTACTCGAATTCTTGCAATTTAACCACTTAGTCTTTATTTAACTCTAATTCGCGCAAATTGCCACAAGGTTTTCGTTTTCAGTGACATTTGTAACTTTACGACCACATTTCTTCAGGTAAATCATGTACCAAATGTTTTAGTGGGCTCCCTGTGTCTATACGTTTACGAACAGCATTCTGAGACTCTTACCCAATGATTAGAGCGGTTTCGGTATATACTTCATGGTAGTGTTTCGTTCCATATACTCTCCCTGCATAATCATTTCCTCTACTGTTTTACAGTATTATGCAGGGAGACTATATATATGGAACGAAACACTACCATGAAGTATATACCCCTAACGTTGATTAGCTTAATCGAACAACCGAGGCCAGGTCATCCAGATTGGGGGCCGATTCAATCATAATGGAGCGGCATATTTACCACCGTTGTCATTGCTACACGATGGCGCAAGACCAACGTCTCGACGTGGTCTACACGAGGCGCTATTAATCGTCAACCCGTCCGTCAACTCACTTTGTATGACTGACGGCGGTCTATAATGGCCACTGCACTCACTTTGTATGACTGACGGCGGTCTATAATGGCCACTGCACTCACTTTGTATGACTGACGGCGGTCTATAATGGCCACTGCACTCACTTTGTATGACTGACGGCGGTCTATAATGGCCACTGCACTCACTTTGTAGGACTGACGGCGGTCTATAATGACCACTGCACTCACTTTGTATGACTGACGGCGGTCTATAATGGCCACTGCACTCACTTTGTATGACTGACGGCGGTCTATAATGGCCACTGCACGTCGTGTCTCGCGCCATTACACATCCTATATTTCATGGCAATATCGAGGAAATACAGCGTTTTCAGTTATGTAGTAGTGCGACTACTGAAACACTTACTGATTGGCTCAAGTAACCGTAAGTTGGAATGCTTTGTTTTCATTCTGCAATGTGATTGCTTCTCGTTGTATAAGTGGTCCAATGTGATTGGTTCTCGCTAAGTGGTCCAATGTGATTGGTTCTCGTAGTCTAGTGCAATGTGATTGGTTCTCGTTGTCTAAGTGCAATGTGATTGGTTCTCGTTGTCTAAGTGGTCCAGTGTGATTGGTTCTCGTTGTCTAAGTGGTCCCATGTGATTGGTTCTCGTTGTCTAAGTGGTCCAGTGTGATTGGTTCTCGTTGTCTAAGTGGTCCAATGTGATTGGTTCTCGTTGTCTAAGTGGTCCAATGTGATTGGTTCTCGTTGTCTAAGTGGTCCAATGTGATTGGTTCTCGTTGTCTAAGTGGTCCAATGTGATTGGTTCTCGTTGTCTAAGTGGTCCCATGTGATTGGTTCTCGTTGTCTAAGTGGTCCCATGTGATTGGTTCTCGTTGTCTAAGTGGTCCCATGTGATTGGTTCTCGTTGTGTAAGTGGTCCCATGTGATTGGTTCTCGTTGTGTAAGTGGTCCCATGTGATTGGTTCTCGTTGTGTAAGTGGTCCCATGTGATTGGTTCTCGTTGTCTAAGTGGTCCAATGTGATTGGTTCTCGTTGTCTAAGTGGTCCCATGTGATTGGTTCTCGTTGTCTAAGTGGTCCCATGTGATTGGTTCTCGTTGTCTAAGTGGTCCAATGTGATTGGTTCTCGTTGTCTAAGTGGTCCCATGTGATTGGTTCTCGTTGTCTAAGTGGTCCAATGTGATTGGTTCTCGTTGTCTAAGTGGTCCAATGTGATTGGTTCTCGTTGTTTAAGTGGTCCAATGTGATTGGTTCTCGTTGTTTAAGTGGTCCAATGTGATTGGTTCTCGTTGTCTAAGTGCAATGGCGTGACCCCGGTTTCAGTAGTCGCATTATGACAAATTGACGCAAACAACAGAAATTCCCACAATTCTGCCAAGTTGAAAGTTAATGACAAGTTAATTGATCCGTTAATTTTCCCGTACCATGTTCTTGTTCTTTGCAATGCCAGAAAATCATCACAAATTTCGTTTACAGGCAACTCTCACTTGTCTACCATGTTTGTCTTATTTTCATGTTATCATCTCCTTACAGTCTCAAGTTAGAAATGTTTGTCTGTAAATTCATTTTCGGAGCCAAGTCTATCAACTAAAACAACTGAACATGACTGCTAGGTAGGGGGAGCCGGTAGTTCCCTTCATGAAATAAATGTACGTTGAATGGCAGTGGTTTGGATAAAATAAAAAATAAAGACTTCTGCCTTTGTCGATTCTATTTCGTAAAAAAAGTGATTCGTTAATTTACTTCTCTAAATTTCAACCTGGCTGAGCTGAGACAAGTTTAATAATTTCGCGAAAAACCACTGAATTGTTTGCAAATTAAACTATAGAGTTCACTTAGGGTAACGTTGTTCAAGCTGTTGATATCAACTCTCTGTAGCCCGTTACGCTTAGCGCGACTCCAGGGAGAAAAACAGTTGCCAACAATAAGTGTTTGTAAAATGAATATATGACAGAATACAGCCGCTTCTATCTGTCGCTCCAGCGGCATGTGCCATGTAATGAATCACTTCCGAATTTGACAAATGTACGCAAAACACATTTTCTTCCAGCACGAACGTAACTTTGATTCTAGTTCTGCAATGCAACAGAAACGGCTCTCCAGGTATACTCCACATGAAGAGTTTGTATATGTTCGATCTAACGGGAGGCAATATAAAAATTAAAGGATTTGGGGTTATTAGTCGACTGTGTATTTTATATGTCATTCCTACGTTGACTCACCTTTTGTTTACTATATAAATCAGCAAAGAAACCATGGCAACTAGGACGCCATTTAAAAAAGTCTTGCGTTCTTTGTAGAGTTATATAATAAATACGTCTGCTAAATGGTACAACTTTAGAGTTTAGTCCGTGCTATGCATACTCCATTGCGAACACTGTTGACCAGTGTGTTCAATATATCGTTCTAGCCTAATTAGACCCAACAGAACAGTGACTGAAGCGACGTCTTAACTTAAAAGACAGTATGCTGATGCAGCTTGTACTGAGTATAGCTCGTACTGAGTTTCAATTTTTTTTGATTTCTCATTTTGGCGCGAAGTTGCAGAGAAAGAAAAAATAACTACCTAAGAAGTTAAGAATATGAAGAAATATGAAGAAAAAGTAGGATGTAGCATATTGCTGAAACATCATATTAAGCAAGAGGTAGCAGAAAAGTAACAAATGTTATTTTGTTGCCTTAAATTTGATCTTTAAATCCCTACCTACTCAGTCTTCTTCAGGTGAACACCCATTCACACTAAAGCTTAAAGTGTATATCAGGTCAAATATCATTAATATCAATCCTACATCAAGTAAATAGTAGAATATTTCTCGATCATGAGTTAGAGGTTTCTATTTATAATATATTCAAGCCGGTGACGTAAAACCAGTCTTCATTTATTATACAAAAACATACTCGTAGAGAAAAATGATCTTTTGTAAACATCTATGTTATATTTGAAGCTTATTATAAGTAATACCATGGCACCGAGGGAAATTAGTGATTAAATTTCCCCGCGAGCCAAGGGAGGATTTGTAAAACTTTTACAAATCCTCCCGAGGCTCACGGGGAAATTTAATCACTAATTTCCCTCGGTGCCATGGTATAACTTTGTAATACAGTGGAACCCCGCTATCTCAAACTCTCAAGGGAAATGGAAAATAGTTCGAGATAGCGGTGGTGTCAAATATCAAAAAATTATTATTAATTATTAACTCAATACAATTGCTATTTTTAAAAAACAATTACATCAGAAGTACGATAAACCCCACTGAAATGCGTTTCTACAATAAACACGGATATCGAATTAATCATAACAACAGGTATTTCAAACGTACGCACTTCAATAATAAAGTGTTTGTTTTCTGTATCTACAATACTGTACATCAAATGCAGTTGATGATGCTTAACCGAGTGTCTGATAACAAACTCCCGTTACATGTTATCCATGTGCACATCTACAACATCACGTCTAACAGATCCGGACGTCGTTGCAGTTGCCATGAAGAAAGGTTCAATCGTCTGCTGTTGTAGATTGCGTCTGACGGTCTTTTGAATGAAAAACGACATTTTATTCACTTGTTCTTGGATATCTTTTGCGGCGTTTTCATCGAGAAACGGACTGAAGGTAGAGAGCGTGTCTATTGCTTGTCGTATCTCGCTTAATTTAATGGCATTAATTTCCTGTTAAAATGTAATTTAAATGATAAAGATTTGCACTATAACAGCTGTGATTTGTTATTTTTAGTGTTGTGTTGTTTGTCAATCGTCTTAGCAATTAGAGTTCGAGATAGCCGGGGTCGATTTGGGTCAAGGGAAATCACAAACAGTCCGAGATAGCGGTAGGTTCGAGATAACCGAGTTCGAGATAGCCCATAGTAAATAACTGAAATAACAGGGGCAAAACCAAGGGAAATGAGTTTTAGTTCGAGATAGCGGGGAGTTCGAGATAACCGGGTTCCACTGTACTATGATCGCCACGGAAATTGCCCTATATCATTATGACGTCACGGCTTGTTTATGAAGGGGACAGAATCAGCATGAACAATAGAATTTTGAACTAAATCTGCTCTGCTGAGGAAAATTTAACTTCGAATTGTCTGGTTTCCAGATATCAGCTGTATCAATGTTTATCTCACAATATTTACCGTATTTGGTGGCTGTTACCGCTATTCTACGTTCTACAAAATGCATTTGATAGCGATTTCCTTTGTGTTGTTGCTGTTTTGTCCCCCTCCCACGCCCGTGATCCTTAGCGTTTAAACAATATATTGTTTTGATTTAACGTCTTAATGATATAGGGCAATTGACTGTTTTGAGAGTGCTTCTGTTTAATTATGTTTGCCGAGTCATGGCACAGGAAGCACTACTGCAGTCTCCCTTGAGACGCATTTCTCAAAACTACGTTATAAAAACTTTTATGCATACAATCAATCATACAATTATTAATTCGTTTCTGTCAAAAACAAACTTGGAAACGAGACTGTGACGCAATTGATGTGCTTCAGGTTGCGCATGCTCAAACTGCAAAAGCGTCCCACATGGATAAAACCGTGGGTTTATGACCAGTACTCATTTCTACTAGTGCTGCAGGGGTAATAAAGTACTGTACAGGTCCGCAAATGATCCCGGCCCGCAAATGATCCCCAAAGTGGACCGCAAATGATCCCGCTCTGCAAATGATCCCGTGAAAAAATTTAGAAGGGCATGGATTTTTGCCGCTGGATAGTGGATCTAAAGTATGAATGAAAAATGAAGAACAGATTTTAATAATGATGCAATGATTTTTAACCATTGGCTCCGGCAGGGAACCCCCTTTAAAACATGTCCATCAAAATCTCCATGTCACGCTATCGACCCCGGATCACACCTGTCCATAAAAATCCTATGTCGTCAGGGACATGTCCAATCTTGACAGCCTTCGCAGTCTCTTGAACAAGGCGCGATTATGCTCGCTCCTGGCTGTTACGCTTGTTATTACTTTTGGTATTGCTTTGAAATTGTTTCCTTGTGTGTTGTAAATAGGAGATACTGACAAGCAGGATGAGATATCTGGAAATGAAAACAAAATTGAGTCAGAATAATTGACCCGATGATTTAAAAAAAGGCTAACCGGTTTCTGGTAATAAGAACGGTCGACGAAGGACTCGGGGATTAAGAACTCTGGATTACTGAGGAACTCGGGAGTAAGAAAAACATTTAAAAAAATCAAATTCCTTTTTCTTTTTTTTTCCAAAGCATATAATTTTCTTTTTTTCCCCCAACATTTTTTTGTTTGAAAAAAATGACTCGGGTAAAAAAAAAAAAAACATTTTTTTGAATGGCCAAACAAGGCATATATACTACGGGTTATTTATTCTTAACTTTAATTTCTTTATTTTTAACTTTGAGTCAGTATATTCTGGATTAAAAAAACGTCTAAAAATTGATGAATTAAACCAGGATTTGAAAAATAAAAGGAATTGGTCCTTAGAGCCGCCGTAGAAGTACCGGTACCTTACTGTTTGTATGAAAAAGAAAACTAACTTGATGCGAATATTTTGTTTTCTAAAACATTGAATCCAACGACCAGATTCCATGCCATTCCAATTTTTTTCGCGGTATAATATGTGGTCCCCAATGGGGATCATTTGCGAGCCGGGATCACTTGCGGTCCATTTTTGGGAATATTTGCGGACCTGCACAGATCCACTATCCAGTGGCAAAAAAATATATTTCATTCCATGTTTTTTAACGGGATCATTTGCGGTCCCCATTGGGGAGCATTTGCGGCGCGGGATCATTTGCGGTCCATTTTAGGGATCATTTGCGGGCCTGGGATCATTTGCGGCCCGGGATCATTTGCGGACCGGGATCATTTGCGGACCTGTACAGTACCGCTGTCCAGCCTGCACTTGGTAGACAAGTCGTTGACTTCTAATTTTCCTTCATGAATGTAACACGAGAGAAAATGCTAAATTTCCCTCCTGTAATTAACATAAGGCAAATTTAGTTTCTAATTTGCATAAAAACATGAGGGAAAATTAGAAGCATTCATCCCTAACTTCCCTCGGCAAACAAAGGAATCCGAGGCGATCATGGTATTATATGAGTAGCAGATATATCAGCAAATACCGTGAACAAAAATACAGCCAAAGAAACGTTGGATCCGAAGTGAGGACCTATACAGCCTAAAGATAAACAATTAAGAATGAAAAGACTACAGCAAACCTGATATACAACGTAAAATTCTAACACAAAGCACTACCGTTTCGACATTTGAAATTTCACTCGCATTTGAAACCCCCATAGAATCCCGTGACTCGGATATGAAACATTACTTAATGATAACATTTGTTGACCTCATATACACTTTAAACATGTTTAAAAGGTGTTTAATTAAACTACTTTAAAACAATATATTTTCAACATTGTAATGTGCATTGGAAATCTATACTGAATTGTAGGTAGTTTTAAACCATGTGTTACTAAACACATTCAAGATAGGGACTAGATAAACTAAGTTTAGCTAAACAACATGTTCAAGGTAGTTTTAACCCTGTGTTACTAATAAAACACATTCAAGATAGGGACTAGATAAACTAAGTTTAGCTAAACAACATGTTCAAGGTAGTTTTAACCCTGTGTTACTAATAAAACACATTCAAGATAGGGGCTAGATAAACTAAGTTTAGCTAAACAACATGTTCAAGGTAGTTTTAACCCTGTGTTACTAATAAAACACACTCAAGATAGGGCTAGATAAACTAAGTTTAGCTAAACAACATGTTCAAGGTAGTTTTAACCCTGTGTTACTAATAAAACACACTCAAGATAGGGCTAGATAAACTAAGTTTAGCTAAACAACATGTTTAAGGTAGTTTTAACCCTGTGTTACTAATAAAACACACTCAAGATAGGGCTAAATAAACTAAGTTTAGCTAAACAACATGTTCAAGGTAGTTTTAACCCTGTGTTACTAATAAAACACACTCAAGATAGGGCTAGATAAACTAAGTTTAGCTAAACAACATGTTTAAGGTAGTTTTAACCCTGTGTTACTAATAAAACACACTCAAGATAGGGCTAAATAAACTCAGTTCAATTAAACAGGTTTAGATGGTGTGAATGGGGTTTAGCACTATATTCAGTACACAGCTTTGTTTCGTGTTGATAAACATTACAATTGTTATGCTAATGTCAATGATTTCAAAAGGCCGCTTTGTGTCAGGAACCAATGGCTGAGTCTCTGGTTGGCACATTAATGACAATGGATGACGTGCAGTAAGTATCGCTGTTACTTCTCCGCTACATCGAAGAAGGGCTACGCAGTAGCTGTTATATATGTAGCAGATCGGCTCTAAAAATAGATAATAATAAACAAACTGCGTCTCGGAAAAGGTTAGTCGTAGTAACAAAGTCGTGAACGTCTAATTTACCGATTAAAGCAAACAAGTGGCAACAATAAAAACATTATGTTATAATCTAACAGCAACTGACTCGTTTAGTAATGTATACAGTACACGCGGAGTCAGAGGTAAAAACATCCTCATTTCATCGCACTAAAACACACCCTTTAGCGTCCTTTGATTTGGATAACATTATTTATCTGTTTCTTAAAAGTCTCTGCTGTCCAGCTTGGGCCGATATTTTCTCGAAGGGACAGCAATGGTCTTATGGTGCAATCTTTCAAAATACGGGTCATTCTGGGCCAACCTCCGGATCAGTATAGCTTAATAGTAATCCTTTCAGTCAATCATACAGGGTACCTATATACTGACAATACACGAACATCTGGACTATCGAGGGAATGTGTTGCCATGGAGACACATGGGCAATCTCAGTCATATATGTACACTGCGTGACACGATGGGATGCGTGACGTAATTGGAGTGGAGTATGTTACACTACACAAATTGCGGATTGACGTATGAGAAGCCCCTGAACTCCCTCTGGTCGATGTTGCCGATCACATTCTTGTCTGTGGGCGTCAGCTTTGCCTCTTCCTTTGTGAAATCTGTGTCGAAATTGCCAACATCCGTTCTTGATCTCTGGAAAACAAGAGTATAAACAATGTTTCAAGGTTGTTCGTCACGACATATTAGAAAGGGCTACTGGATCACCATGTTTACAATGAGATCTGTGACTGATTCGAATTCATCTTTAATGTACCAAATATAGTATATAGAGGGATATTACATGGACGTGTGGAGATACGGAATTGATCTTCGGGTGTTGATGAAACATCTTACGAGTGGGCGTAGAGCTCAAGAAAGATATTTCATCAACACGAGAAGATAACATTTGTATCTCATCGCATCCATGTTCTGTTTAATATCTCAATGATATACCAGTTTTCATCTCTAACTAAAAAGGCTAGACATTTGTAAAAGCCATTCAGATTTTCAACTTCTACACTCAGTGGTATTTCATCGATAACACGTACACAGCCTGTACTGTACACAGCCTGTACACATATATGGCATCCCAACAGAATGCCACAATACAGGAGCCGAAATGTTTTGTGAAAGGACGGCTGTGTGACTGGTGCGAGTTGAGTGTCCATAGTCTGCAAAAATAAATATTTCCTTTTTTGGAGGGGTGGGGGCTACACCATTACAGTTTCCCGCAGGTTTGGAACTCGTGAGTACAAATCTTCGCCTAGCTGTTAGCCTGCTTACAGGTTCTCGGGTTTTTTCGGAAATGTTAGTTTTCGGGTCGGGTTACCTGTGAGCCAAGCGAGGCACAGAGCCGAGCGAGGCGGAGGCTCCGTGCCTCGCTCGGCCCACAGGTAACCAAACTCGCATTTTTACCCGACCCAAAAACTAACATTTCCGAAAAAAAACGAGAACCTGTAAGCAGGCTACCTAGCTGTCGATCCCCGCAAAACTGCTCTCACAAATTTTAGGGTATTATAATCACTTGCTGTCACAATTCGTAGGAGAACCAAGTGCACAGAATAAAAAAACACACAAAGATTGACGATTTATCTGACAACAACTTATCCGGTGGTTTCTCACCCAAAATATCCCGCAGTTGACGTAACGATGGCAAAGTAAAAAAAATCCTTCTAAGGGAATTGATTGGCTGGCGGCGAAATATCTCGACTTCGAAACTAAAAATATGAAACACGCCGAAAACTTGACTCGGCCTGGCGCGAGTAATTATATATTAAAGAGGTCATTACACGAAAAATTGTGTAATACAGCTTGGTAGTTTTTAGACTGCTTGCAGCCCTTCTTTGGTGAAAACCCAGAGGAATATCAGCGTTAAAGTTGCTGTGTTATGGTAGCCGCGCGAGGGCTGGGGCAAGTGCCAGTTACTCATTAATCGGCGGTACAGACCTCCATCACACCGCGGCAAAACGTTACGCGCATGCGTATTTGCTATTTCTTGTCGGCGCGCGGCCGCCCCCAGTTTCCCGCGAAAACTGAAATGAAACAACAGGCACATACCCGTGATTTTAAAATTTCTGCTTAAAAGTATCCATTTGTAAACTGTTTTGTCAAAAAATAAGAAAACTACTTAAAAGATAAGCCTAAGACTTTAACAGGTTGAAGTTTTCTTAATTTGTAATTCACTGTGAGTTTACTAAGTTATAAAATGTTTTACTAGTATACCTAAAGTACCATGCAGCCTTCGACGTGAAAGGTGCTAATCACTACACCACCGCGGCTCGTGGCCTGCGCTTGTCAACTACTGCCTCACGCACGACCGGCGCAGAACTTCGTGAGGCTTCTGAGTGAGTGCATATAGGCTTCCCGCTTGGTTTCCCCGTGGTTTGCATTTTGGTGTTTGCTTACGTTGAACATCGGAATCTCTTCGAGAATTTCCGACAGTGTTTACGGAAATCCCGAGTCTGTTAATCTTGAAAACCGAGTGTTCTGATTGGTCAGTCGATTATCGGGAAGCCTTTCAAGCGCTCCGATTACATTGTTTGCTTATTACGTCATAACAAAGGCCTGCACGTGTCGTGCGCGTGTCGTCTGTGTGCACGTATGATGTCATGTATTCTTCGCTTGGATTTACTTTGTTTGCAAAGGCACTGAAATGATAATCAAACTGACAATATATATTCCATCACTATCTGAGGCAAGATTGGGGAATCCTGATCTAAATTGACATCAACATGAAAATGGGCGTGAGGCTTCTGTGTTTAATGTATGGCGAGTATAAACTGGGTTATCTTGTTGTTAACAAATCTGAGCTTTCCTGCTTCGCATAAGCTCCACAAAATCACGACAGCGCGCGCTAATATACATGAAAGAGAAACATGTTGACGTCACAAACACGTGATTTTGTAATGTTTTTGCTGCTGTTGCTGTTGTTGGTAAGACTACTGAGGGCTTTAACATGAGCAGCAAACGTCCATCACAAGACTTTCAATACAAGAGAGCGAGTCAAGCATGGCAGGCGCATCAACAGCCCAGCACCTCCGCGGACTCCGAAGACTTGCCGTCACATCACTGCCTCATTCTAGACAGGAGTTTCGAGGCCTTAAAATCGGCCCGATCGTCTACCGACGCAATGACGGGAACTAACCGAGACTTAACGGCACTCGTGCGTTCGGAAACAACAAAGAGCGAAGAACACAACCAGGAGATTAGCGATGCAAACGAATTCCTGAGTAAAGCCGAGAACGATTCAGTACTAAACTGTATCAAGGAGAACTATGAAAGATCCGAAGGCGCGACCCACGAGGATAGCCATGTAAATGAATGCTCAGAGAAAGTAGAGAAGAAATTAGACTGTAATGTGTCGAGTAGAGGTATGACAGAAACTATAGACTCCACACACAAATAATAGGGAAGCCAACTATGACATCTGCCAATGAAAAAGATGCAAGAATATATTAAAATCATGTCAAAAGGGAGAACAACTGTAGTCACTGTTTAAAGTAACTGATCTTGTTTGTAGTCATTTAGTTTCAATTTAGAACCGTCTGATATCTGGCGCCAACTGCTAATGCTCAGTGATATGGCGTCAATAACAATATTCTGATCTGCACAAATAGAACAGCTAAACTCCTGAGTCCGGTTCGTCGAAGTAACTTGATCCCTAGGATAGCGCTAAGTCATCGGGGTAACGCTTGCCCTTGCTACGATCAACCGGGCCCTGGTTCACAAAGCACCGAATTAGTTTAATTGTTTTTTTGTTTTCCCAATCCCGCCGCTCGAGTCATATGAGCACATTTATAGCATATTTAGCGGCAAACGACGATGCAAGGCTGATTTGTACGGTTTGGTAATGATTATATTTTACCAATATTTCGGCAGGCACGGTCAGCATTCTTCAGGGTTTACTTAAAGTGCATATGAGCCTTCGTGCAATTTTCATAGCTATGAACCTCAGGAAAGTTTTGAGTACCCCTGCGAAGAAATTTTTGCTTTACAGAGAATACTCTATCTTCTACGCTTAATAATAATAAACTTTATTATACACAGAATTCAAACAGTTTACACTGATTTCCATTGAAGCTGTGTTTAAAAACTAAAATAAGTTTACAATAATTGATAATATATAATAATTACGCTAATATAAGTATTCACATAGATGGTAATTACACTGATTAAAATATACTTGATAGTAATTACCCTAATTTAAAATATACTTGATGTACTATACATGTAGTAGCAGCATTAACTAATTACAGATAGGGTTATTCCAGTAGTTATTTACAAAACTCTTGATAGTTGGAGCATTCTTTATATAGCTGTCTAGACTATTAAAGAGTTTAGCTGCAGAGAAAGTAAATGATCTATAGCCAGAATTAGATGAAATTTTGACTAAATGGATGTTATTACGGTTTCTAGTATTATAATTATGTACATCAGAATTACGGTGAAATAGATTTTGGAGATACGGTGGACATAAATTATTTAAACATTTAAAAACGGTGAGACATTTATGGAAGTCCCAACGCTGGTTTAATGGAACCCAGCCTAGCTCTCTAAATAGATTCACTGTACGTTCCTCGCGTGTCTTCTTCATCAATATTATGCGTGCTGCTCTCTTTTGCAGCCTAAGGAGTCTATTAAGACTTGTCTGATCAGCATTAGACCAGATGATGTCACAATATTCTAATAATGGTTGGACTAGTGTACAATGAAGATGTTTACAGGTGTCTACACTAACATATTTCCTGATTCTCCTAAGGAGCCCTAATCTGCATGATACTCTAGCTGATAATGCATCGATGTGTTCGTGCCAGTTAAGCTTAGAATCAAAACATAAACCTAAATATTTAACGGACTCTGAATGTTGGAGTATGACTCCCGACGAAGATAAACATGGCTTTTTGGATCGTGCTAGCCGCTGGCTAGTCCCAAGAAGCATTACGTTAGTTTTCTTACAATTTACGATGAGATCATTAGCACTAAACCAGGTATTAAGATTGTCAAGTTCAGCTTGTAAGACGGATTCAATTAGCTGTATATCCTTGTGAGCAAAGAATATAGCTGTATCATCTGCATATAAAACTACTTTACTGCGTTGAATACTCAGAGGAAGGTCATTAATAAAAATGATAAATAATAGAGGTCCAAGGACCGAACCCTGTGGGACCCCTAGTGATATATCCATGGTGTCGGACAGTGTACCATTAATAGTTACTGTCTGAGATCTGTTACTTAGGTAATCGTCAAACCAATCTAATGCTTTCCCGTTTATGCCAACTTTGCTAAGCTTCACTTTCAGAATATCATGGTTGATCATATCGAATGCCTTGCTCAAGTCCAGAAATACAGCTCCGATAAGATTTCCTTCATCTATGTTCTTCAGTATAAAATCAGAGACATCCAGGAGGGCAGTACCAGTAGAATGACCAGGTCTAAACCCAGATTGATGTGTAGAAAGCAGCTTGTTTGTTGTTAGATGCTCGTAAAGTTGTTTATGTACAGCACGCTCAAAAATCTTCATCACAACAGGAAGCACAGATATTGGTCTAAAGTTATTTGGGTCAGAGAACGAACCAGCCTTATGAAGTGGAGTAACAGTTGCAGACTTCCATGAAGTGGGTACTTTATTTGTTCGTAATGACAAATTGAAGATGTGAGCCAAGGGAGAAGCTAGAACAGTAGCCCCAGTTTTAAGCATTCGAGTATGGATGTCCTTGATACCAGAAGATTTCTTTACACGAAGGGATGAAAGTTCTTTCTGTACAAAGCTGATTGGTATGTCCTTAAACTTAAAAGCTGTAACTGAATCCGTCGTCACGCAAGATGTATGATTGCGCACTCGTAGAGTAGGCAAGGCGTTCCTTAGGCGTGCACCCACAGATGTAAAAAAGTTATTAAAACAGTTTGCCATCCCAGTGTTGTCAGAAATGCTTTTTCCGTCAATGTTAAGTTCATGCATAGCAACCTTGTTCTTTTTAGGTATGAGTTTTCTGATTGCAGACCATAACTTAGAGGCGTCATTAGCATTTTCGGTTAACAACTCGTTATAATAACTTCTCTTGGCAGTTTCGATCAGCCGGGTTACTTTGTTTCTGAGAGTCCTGTAAGAGCACCAATCCTGATCTAATTTGGACTTAACGGCTCTGCGCTTCATCACGTCGCGACTCTTCATAGATTGTCTGATTTCATCCGACATCCAAGGGGGCTGGGATCCTCGAACTCGAAGAGTATGCGTTGGGGCATGTTTATTACCAACATCTCTCAGAAACACTTCTGTGGCAAACCAGGCATCGTCAGGGCTGTCAAATAAATACACAGTGTCCCACGGCTGGTTTTGGAGATCAGCTATAAAATCATCTGGATCGAAATTCTTAAAACTGCGGACATTAATCACCTTTGGCTTAGCTTTGGGTAATTTGCAAGTTCTGTTGCAATAAATCATATAATGGTCGCTTAAGGAAAGTTCAACGATCCCAGAATCTGTTATACGATGGCTTGAGTTCGTGAAAATCATATCGATTGTAGTAGAGGAAGTAGAAGTCACACGAGTAGGATCAGTAATCAATTGGGTTAAACCAAAGTCATTCATAAGCTTAACAAACTCCTTTCCTTTTGGAGATTTAATATTGCAATTAAAATCACCAAGTAGATACGCTTCAGTGTTCTCAAAGTTCAAAAAATCGTGAGACGGGGTTGAAATCGTGAAAATGTGACCTTTCCTGACCCATGACCGCGTAAGTAAAAGCCTGGGTCGATACCTCGGTAGACGTCATTTAATTAATTCAACTTTGCAACAATTTGAATAAAAACATACAATTTTTACTAATATGACTTTTTCCTTTACTAACAGCTCATAAACTGTGTATATTATCTAAAAATCGATGTTGTTGTGATAGAAAGGCGCCATGGAGAATAATGCATTAATGAGATGACGTCGACCGAGGTATCGACCCAGGCTTTTACTTACGCGGTCATGGGTCAGGAAATATCACTTTTCGCACGCTCTGATTGGCTACTCAAACAGTGAATATGATTTCATATTCACCTCCAAGCAAAGCAGCGATCATCTCGCTCGAGTTTTTATTCATTTGACAGAAAATAAAATAACTATTTGGTGCTGGCTATTCACCTGAAGTGTGGTATATACTAAAACAATTATTCACCTCAGTGTTGGTGAGTAGTGGTGGATATTTACCACGCCGAAGCGGCTCGGTAAATATCCCACCACTATTCACCTCCACTTCGGTGAATAATTGTTAAATATCGACTGAGCCAGGTGAATAATTGTTTTAGTATATATACAACACGGAAACCTGCTTTTGGGCACTGCATTTTGTTGAATTTCTAAAAACAATCGCGAAACGTGAATTTACGCCTGCCATTTTGTTTCAAAATTAGATTGAGTAGATGGCTATTGCTCATTATTCCGAGATAGCGAGCCAATCAAATTGCATGATCTATGCAGGTTCCCGTGTTGTATGTACTAAAACCTATCAGTATTGCTTTTACAATTTTGCTCAAGGTGATCCGGTCCTTCTACTTCGTCTGTTGGTCCTTGCATACCGTAAATGCTCTATTAGGCGCTTATTAATTCTGGGGGTGTCAGGGGGCGCTTATTAGAGACGAGGTGCTTAATAGAGAGGCACTTATTAAATTTAAACTATCAGCTCGCCCAAAAACGAAAACGCTATAAATTACAAAAAGACTTACAACTATCTTCAAAACAAAGAGGCGTTTATTCGCTTATAAAGCAACGCTTCACTGCACTGTCCCCTGACCATATACGGTAAACTCGCGACGTTGAGAACATTGTCTCAAAACCCGTGATTCATAAGCAAACCGCTGAATAAATTGTACGCTTACTTAAACCTGTATTTCTTATTTATTTTTGTGGTATTTGGTTTTAATTTTTGTTTTTCTAGGAGGGGCGCTTATCAGTGGTCTGTTGACTGTTTTGCATTTTGTATTATTATATTATTATATTATTATAGCTTTTTAAATAATTAGTTTATTGTAAATTGTAATTAGTCTTAATATTCTTAATATATAGCTTACCCTATATTTGTGTGAATAATTTTAACATATATCTGTATTAGTCGTGCGTTTTTACATGAGCCAATGACTCGGGAGATTGGGAAACCACTCCTGTACGTCAACGACGTTAAATAAATTATCCTTAAATTATCCTTGCTTTAATGTTAGGGGGCGCTTATTGGAGATGGGGCGCTTATTGGAGATGGGGCGCTTATTGGAGATGGGCGCTTAATAGAGCATAGTTCAGTTGGTATAAGCACGTGCCTTTTCTTGTTTGGGGATGAATTCAGAAGATAATGTACCTAAACAGTATGATAGGTATGGTACTCACAATCTTAGGTTTAAAGGGCGAGTTGATCTGTCTGGCCTCCAACTTGTCGAAGTTAATTGGACGGAAGAATGTGTGCTCTCTGATGCCGTTCTCACTCGTACTCGTACATCCTAATCGCTTTTGATAATTCTTCGTCATGAACTGTGGAAAGTCAAATCAACAGCTGATTTCATTGAGCTCCACTTACACAAACTCGACTGTACGCGCCAATTTTCTCAACACAAACGGGTTAGCGCCAGTCACTCCTCCAATTCAGTCCTCGCCTACTCTGGCATCTTAACTAGCGGCGAATTAAGGAAAACTACTGCTTTTTAATTTTGCCTTTGCGAGTTAAGGAAAAACACCCTCTGTTGCACTGCGAGTCAGGGCGAGTTAAGATTCTAGAGGCGTAATACAACTCACATACAACTCGATCTTGGTTGAATTTGCGAGGGCTAATTTTGAGGGAAGTCTAGACTGGAGCAAGCCAGTAGAAGAGGACAAGTAACGAGTGAGCGAGTCGTACTTACGCTTTTCAAGATGGACACAGCCTCTCTTGACAGCCACACGGGATACAGAACATCGTCATGCAGAATTGATTCAAAGAGATCTTCTTCATTCTCGGCCTCAAATGGTGGCTAAAACACAACACATACCACTCATAAGCATACATAAACTGTACTGCATGACAGTGGCATAAGCGCATCAACATTTGAGTTGTTTTCGGCACTTGGTCACATTTTATCAACTAACTATTAGTACTGTGGTTTTTACACCTTGAGAAGAATCAGTCTTGGCCACCGGGGGTGCGGACCCGGGTCTTCGACGTGAAACGTGGAAGCGCTAAGCACTATGCCACCGCGCCTTTATCGTACTAATCGTGGATACAACTTTAATTAATCTTCCACTGGATTGCCAGTCTTGTTTCTCTGCGCAGGAAACAGTATATCAATTGCTTGACAAAACACCGTAGATTTGTTGAAGTATTTGATATCTTTATCTGCATGTCTTGTTATTTACTTGCTTCTTTTTTTATGGTTAAGTCGTTTTTTCTGTGTTTTTGGGAGGAGGGGACGGGCGGCAATAGGGGTGGGGAGGTAAGGGGCGGCAATAGGGGTGGGGAGGTAAGGGGCGGCAATAGGGGTGGGGAGGTAAGGGGCGGCAATAGGGGTGGGGAGGTAAGGGGCGGCAATAGGGGTGGGGAGGTAAGGGGCGGCAATAGGGGTGGGGAGGTGAGGGGCGGCAATAGGGGTGAGGAGTTGAGGGGCGGCAATAGGGGTGGGGAGGGACGGCAATAGGGGTGGGGAGGGGCAACAATACGGGTGGGGAGGGACGGCAATAGGGGTGGGGAGGGACGGCAATAGGGGTGGGGAGGTAAGGGGCGGCAATAGGGGTGGGGAGCTAAGGGGCAGCAATAGGGGTGGGGAGGTAAGGGGTGGGGAGGTAAGGGGTGGCAATAGGGGTGGGGAGGTAAGGGGCGGCAATAGGTGTGGGGAGGTAAGGGGCGGCAATAGGGGTGGGGAGGTAAGGGGCAGCAATAGGGGTGGGGAGGGACGGCAATAGGGGTGGGGAGGTAAGGGGCAGCAATAGGGGCGGGGAGGGATGGGGCGGCAATAGGGGTGGGGAGGGACGGGGCGGCAATAGGGGTGGGGAGGTAAGGGGCAGCAATAGGGATGGAGATGTAAGGGGTGGGGAGGTAAGGGGCGGAAATAGGGGTGGGGAGGTAAGGGGCAATAGTCAGATAAGTGCCTGTAATGACAGTGACATGCACATTTAAACAAGCCTCTGGCTCATTCTGTGAAACATGGGTAAATAAATTACTACTACTACTACTACTACTGTATGCCCATCCTACCTGGCCAGCCATCATCTCGTACATTAACACTCCTAGTGCCCACCAGTCCACTGAGAACCCATACGGCTGTTCTTGTAAGATCTATCATTAAGTATATCAATAAACACAGTTACACCTGACGTACCTGTACCAGTTGGATAGCCAGACATTTTGTTTGGGGGATTTTTTCCATTCTCATTAATTAGTCCCTTCGAGAAAACCTCTCGGATCCAAAACAAAGATCCGAGTGAACACGAGCATCACATTCATAACCTGACCTATTGTCAAACGCATTAAAATTGAGAAGCCGGGCGGTGAGGGCGTGGTCATATCATGAAGGTCGACTAAACCATTCCTAAATCAGCTGCTTTCCAGTCAGAAGTTAGTTGGCTTATTAAGTTTTTGAAGTGGGCTGCCTATAGGTACATGTAGGCTGTCATATGCTGAAAAGGGACACAAAACACAAGGCATCCAAATGACTGTACAGACATCTCTTGGACGTGATGTTCAACCATGGGCAATAGGCCACTGAGCTCACCTCGGGAGCTATGTAGTCTGGTGTGCCACAGAATGTCGAGGTCGTTTTTCCAGGAGCCATACTCTCCTTACACATGCCAAAGTCTGCTAATTTGATGTGGCCGTCGGCATCCAGCAAAACATTGTCTAGTTTCAAATCTCTGCAAAGATGAACAATAATCTTGTGAGGTCAATTGAACTGAACCTTGAGTTTCTTTAAAACAAACTACAAATATTACACCCTGAGATAGAAGAACCATGTGAATGTACTGGTATGCTTTACAAACTACACAAATAACAAGCCGAGATAGAAGAACCATGTGAATGTACTGGTATGCTTTACAAACTACACAAATAACAAGCCGAGATAGAAGAGAAATACCATGTGAATGTACTGGTATGCTTTACAAACATTTTTTGATAGAGGATGGCAAAGATTAAAGTTTTCGGTTACAGTGAACTGATTTCTAGTTGCTCTATCTTTTCTTAAAAACAGTATTTTTCATCCACTCGAATTATTGTCATCCTTCATCAAAATTGACTCAAATTTTCTCCAGTATGTCTGGAAAGCATCTCTTCTAATCTGAGTAGTTCTTGTTGTCTTTCGTCATCAGAAAGTTTACATGTAGAGGGTTGACAGTGTCCTCTAACCACCTGACCAAATATATACATAGATTAACCAAACATATAGAACCAGTGTACAGTTGAAGGATTCTATACTACAAGGTCAAAATATCGGTAAGAATGATTTCCAGATGATTTTAAACTAAAACAAGAGCCCATCTGGGCTTTCACTCGGGCCACGTGAGATTGAAGATGAAATACACTTTCATTTGAAATCCTCTTAGTAATAACCAAAGGGAAGAATTATTAGCTGAATTTAGCAGTCTTTAGGAGTGGCCGGTAGCGCGGTGACTTTCATTCTCTGCTCCCCTAGTACATATGTAATTTTATATTTTTATTTTTCTTGTATGTTGACCTTTTAATTTAAACACTACTTATTCGTTTAACACACTGCATTTGAGCAGGCATATATTCATTGTTTTGAACCCGAGAATTAACCGTACTACCGTACTTCATGGTCCCTTTCTTTAGTAGTGAGTTGTCGGTCAGGTGATTGTAAACTCTCGTCATTTAGCACAGAAAATGTATTCTGATGAATAGGGATTCGTTGCTAAAGCTTCAGTAGGTTAGGTAGTCTCGGAACACTGGAGACCTTGGTCTTTCATTGTCTTCTTTTTTGTATTCTTGTTTTTTTTTTTTAAGTTTGAAAGTCGGATCTCAGCTTTATTATATCCGCTTTCAACTCGCCATTTTCAACTTCTACGTCAATAATACGTGATGACAGCATCTTGATTTCGGTCTTGTATATATTATCTTGCTGCACTAATTTGTCTTCCAAATGCCTGAGTTTCGTTTTGATGTGACGAGAGTAAGAATTCATTACGCATATCAGTTAGGTCAGCCTCCATGTTACAAATCAAGGTCATTAAATCAGCGTGAGAGTTCTTATTGCGGGCTAACAATCCTCGTGAAGAATCTAAAGAATTCCGTCTCTTCCGGTTTGAATTTGACTCATGTGTATGTTGCTTTTGGAGTTTCAAGGATATGTTGATCCAAAACTACAGGCTCGTGGGGTTTTTCATTGACTTGTGAACTTGCAGGCTCTGTAATTTGTTTTGTTTTCTTAGTATAACATAAAGTGTTGAACATGTTCATGTTATCAAGCATGTCGCGCGTGACCTCTGTTTCTTCATTCATTAAGTTCTCTACTTTCATCTGTAATCTGGGAAACTCAATCTTTGCCCATGCCTTGGCACATAACTATTCCTGTTGTTAAGTAGACATGGATGATTATAAGTAAAATCCTTCAACAGCTTGTACCGTTTCCGCTAGGTCAATATCCTCGCTGGAACGAAATAACTTGATCTCAATACTCTCTGATCCAACTTACGGTAAATTTAAATCTCTGACAGTTTTTAAGAGACTCATAATATTGGTCTTGAAGTGCCTTCACCCAAAATAAGATGTTCTCCTCGGATGTTTTAAATGCAGCACAGCGAGCCAATGGCTTATAGATTCCAATATCTATTTCTTCGAATTTTAGCTTTCCGGATCCTGGCCCCTTCACTGGCTTTAGGTCGTCGTACGTGTCGTATATAAAATCACTGGCCATCTGGGTAAAAAACGCAGTCCTTCGGCTCCGACAATAGCGCCAGTTGAAATATCCTGAGCCTGTTGGAAGGCTTTCGCACGAGTGAAGTTAAATAAAACATTAAACTGCTTACATTTGAGAGATGGGACTCCAAATTAGAGAGAAAGTTCCTTGCGGGTTCTCCGCCATCTTGATTTACTGTATTAAATTATGTAAATAAATTAACCTGGCGATTGTTGCGTGACCAGCACAGTGCAATCTGATTGGTGTGAACTTGACCTTTAACGCATGCGCAGAAATTTTGCTACACGGAATAAAAAAATAAAAATAACGACTTGCATTTTAAGACTCGGTGCTCCACAGGCAGCCCGAGTAATAATTTTACAACAACAACTACTTTATTTGTACCATGCATTACATGTGAAGTTTACAGTGATTAATTTACATAAATAAAAGTACGGGTATCCAACAGCTTGTGTAAAATTGTGACTCTGTTTGGTGATTTAAAACAGTAATTAACTGTACTGGACCAACACTCAGGGTCTTAAAATAACCGAGTAGAAGGTACTGCCTTTGTGAAACAACTGCAAATGGTTAGACCTTCACGTCTTCTCGGATAAGGACGTAAAATCGTAGGTCTCCCGTCGGCCTCAAGTTTATCAGTCTCACCAGACTGTCACGAGTTACCGATGTTAAATAAAGTAGCTTTTTACTTTACTGGAGGAAAAACTGATGTTGCTACATTTATATTTTAGTATATTCGTATATTATACTGATGTGCACAATCTAGTTTACATATTACCTGTAGATAACTCCATTCTGATGAAGATACTGCAGGGCAAGGACCACCTCCGCTGCGTAAAACCTGTGAGGATAATAATCCAGTCACAGCCTGTCAGTTATAGCAGTACAGTGACGAATAAAGATACATGTATGACAACTTTAGGTTAATTTGTAGGATTTGTAAGAGTCCATTACCAGGAGTGTCCATCTCCCATATCAGGTTATTAGAACACCAGAGGAGAAAAAATCCCATAACCCCCCCCCGAAGACCTGTAAAATGCTAATTATTGTTTTCCCAATGGCAAGGTTTCTCATTGTATGCAATAACTTGTACTAACTCTCTTCATAACTCATTAGGAAGCGTTGTTTGCCTAGTACATTGTTGCATAAAATTACTGTTCAAAAGGCTTCTCATTGTTCCATTGTCCTGGTTCTAAAAATAGCCTGATCTCACCAATGCATAAGAGATGGATGCTCCTCGTCTACTCCATATACAAATGTCACTAACTTGCTTCCCTTCTCTTATTGAAAAGGTCTTGGATGTTGTACTTTTCTTACCTAGATCTGTTCTCGTCAAATTTTCTTGATTTTTGTATTTGGAACATCAAGTCGCCCCCATTGACATACTCCATAACAAAGAACAGCCGTGCCTGCAAGTTAACCAACACCATTATTTATTTTGTATCTCCAACAAAAATACATTTTTTCACATACAAAAATTACAATCAAACCGAGTTAAGATACAGGCATAAGACATAATAAAGATAGAAAATAGTCACATAAATTACGAAAAAATAGATGTTTGGCTTTCGAAGACAAAATTACATTTGAACAAAAAATAGTAACTTATTCCATTTTCTATAATGGAAACATTTTATATATTGCTTTTATCTTTTCTTTGAACACCAATATAGAACGAAGGTGTTGTTTAATACTGCATTGATAAATATATTGTTTTCCTAATAAAATTATATGATTAACGAGTGCAAAGTAATCATCTAACTCAAAGATTCCAAAAATAATGTTCTTCTTTAAAGCAAATTAACTGGAAATCGTATGTACTTAACCAATTGGTTAAAGACTTCCAAAATCCGAAAGAAAAGGAGCAAAAATAAAGGAGATGTTCTGTGGTCTCCTCATTCTTATTGCAAAAAGTGCAAAGTGAAGAGGAAACTAGATCTATTTTATATAAAAGGTTATTCGTATAGAGAATACGGTTGAGGAGTTTGTACTACTACTAATAATAATGTCTTTATTCACCTAATAAAATATATATGAGATGTTACGATATTTAAGAATAAAAATCTCAAAAATTTAACGCACGTAGCTCACAATTAAGGACATACTAATTTATATTTAAAAATTAGCCCATTAATAAAGCTATTTTTGAAACGCTCGGTGTTTACTTTCGGCATGAAACAACTTTTTGACGAATAGACGAATAGAAGTGTAAAAAGTGGGTGTGTCGAGTTATGGCTGATCTTATGAAATAGTTTTCTCTCGGCTTTCTCTAAAAGTTGGTGAATAAGATATAAGTTAGACATATACCGCCTCTTGTAGCATCTCTTGAGAAAACATTGCACAGTTGATAAGTCCGCTTCACTCGTTCCATATACTAGTAGACAGTACATTATTTTCGGTAGCACGATGGATTTATAAAGATGATCTACCTCTGCCTGTGTATATCCTTCCTTTCTTAGGCTCCTTTTAACATACAAACATTTGTTGTACTAGAATGCACGAGTTTTCGTATATAGTGGCTGAGGTCACACGACAGAGTTAAATTGTGATTAAGCCGTGCTAAATCATGATCAAGTCTAATCTGTGTGTGACCCTAAAAATACCCATTTCTAGACTATGCCAGACGCCGATGTAATTGAGACCAAAAGCGGCACAGTTCAAAGAAATAACTCTCCATCTACATCGATCTAAATCTCAATGTGCGAACCAATCATATGCGAGTTCGTGACAGGGGATGTTGCAATATTGCTAGACTAGCTGTTGACATTGCAACTCGCCATTATAAACTTTCAAATTTCCCCGCCAGTTTTATTTCATAGCCGAGCGCACGCCGTATAATCGCTTCCAAATCCCTCCTGGTTTCAAGGCTAACTGGAGGTAATAAGTAAGTACTCGAATATTGTTTGGACATATTTAAGAACAAATTTTAGTGACTTGCAAACTTAAGTTATAGTCCTTGGGATTCACTTATGAATCGTCTGAGCAGAAATATAGCAAATACTGCAAAAATAACGTTGGCCAAGACCGGCATCGCAAAGCACTCGGAAAATAAAACTGCTGACAAGCATGACAGCCTTGTCTGTATAATGACAGCTACATGTACTTTTCGTTTTAATTAACATTCCAAAACAAACATACCTCTCGAGTTTCATAAATCGTGATTAGTTTTTGTACTTTTTAAAATCGTGATTTAGGTCGCTAAATCTTGCTTAACCTTCTCGTGTGACCTCAGCCAATGTGACTTTAAATGCTAAACTGTATATAAGTTCCCAATTTAAACTGAGATGTCAGTGTTTATTTTGCTGTCGGAATAATTTGTATTTTTTTTTACAAATTCTTTATAAATGCATTTAGACGAAATGAACAACACATCACTTTTTTCTTTATCAACCAAGACATAAAATAACACAGTATTTAGGGGAGTATGCTTTTTTTAAACAGTATGCCACTCTTGGGGAATTGCATCAATTGTACTCATTACAAAAAGGCAAAATTTGTGAGGGACATACATGTATGTAGGGATGTGAAATATACCATTATCATCTAATAAATCCTCAATCCTTAGTAAACCCAGCTTCTTCAAACAAGAGTTGTACAACAATGCTTTGTCTAATACAGATAAATCTATTATTCCACAAGAATTCGTTTTGAATATCATCACAGCTTTCAGACCCTTTCAGGAGAGTATTTGTTTAAACACAACCAAGAAATTAAACACTCTATAACACTCTAGTATTTGTACTGGTAGTGAATTAATATCAAAATTACAGTTTAAAAGAAACTTTGTGTAGATAAGACAAAAGTATTGTTTTCCATGGACTTTCATATTCTTCAATAAATCTCTTTAAACATACCACTTTTTGAGTTTGGATTAAGGATTCCATACTGGGCATCCTTAAGCCCCCTTCCGATATGTCACCTATCATAGCTAAACATTTCACTTTGTCTCTCCCTTTCCAAACAAATTCAAATAAGTTTATTTATATAATTAATTAAGCTGGCATCATAACAAATCATTGAAGCTCGATATAAAAATTTCAGAACTTAATTAACTGAATTTTTCCAAGAATAGTTAAGCCTCTCCACTTCCATAAATTTAAAAGCTCCCTTGCCGATTTTAAAATATCATCATGTTTTTTTATTTTTTTATTAATTGATTATATGTAAAATATATTCCTAAAATCTTTACCTTTTCCTTGATAATGGGATTTTTAAACATATTATTAGACAAATACATCGTTCCTAAACAAAGTATCTCAGTTTTGTTGTCATTAATTAATAATCCAGACCTTTAACCAAAACTCGTAATAACACTGATCACCTTGTCATAGGAGTTTTTGTCTTGAAGGAACAATGTCATATCATCTGCAAACAACAATATTTTAACCTATTCCTTTCCGATTTTGATACCATGATTTTTTTCTTCACTCGGTATGTACACTGATAGTATTTCTAAAACCAAAATAAGTAAATAAGAACTCAAAGGATCTCCTTGACACACCCCTCTATTAACACCGAAGAAATTCGTTGCAGAGCCATTATTTAAGACGCAACTTGAGATGTTGCAGTAGAAAGTTTCAATCCACTTAAATAAGGAAGGTCCAAAGTAATTTTTTTAAATGTTTTAAACAAAGTGTCTATCAACTGAGTCAAAGGCAATAGCAACCAGCAGGCCTGGAACTTTCTGAAGCTCAGTGTATTCCATTATATCAACAATACATCAAAAATCAATCTTCCTTTTACAAATGCATTTCTGGCATAACCTTCTCAAGCCTTTTTCCAATAGCCTTTGACGTGATTTTAACATCAAGATCAATTAATGAAATTGGTCTCCAGTTGTCAATGATTCTCTTATCCCTGTCCTTTTTCTTGATTAATTATTAGTAAAAGATACAGAAAACAATATCTGAAAAATATTCAATCTATGAATAAGGGGAGAGATTGGAATGCATAAAACCACTTTTTTAGAGGCAGTCAGTAGTCAATAGTTGGACCTGCGTGTCCCGAGTGGTGTAGAATCACGTGTTGAGCCAACTCGAAACATGAAAAATAATAACACGGTGAAAACTTGACTCGTGGCCAGCTCATGCTATTTGAAAATCACTGATTCCCAATCAGTATATTAGTTAGCATTAAGATTAAAACCAACACAGAGCAATGCAATAAATGAACCATCTACATGTACGTTTGTATAATCTTTTGCTCACCGTTACAGTTTAAAGATGCTGTGCAACAAAAGTAATAACACAAATGTCAACAAAACCAGCAGCAATGTTCACATAACAACCTGTACTTACATCTGTCTGGAACGAAGAATGGAGTGACGTGAGGAATGGATGCCCAGCAGATAGTGCTAACACTTTCCTTTCTATCATTGTACATTCTACATCATCATCTTGCAACACAGATTCCTTTTTTAGGATTTTGATGGCATAAATTTCGTCTGTTCCTTTTCTTTCAGCCAATAAGACCTGTAAAGAATGTAATTTATGATTAAATTATAGACGTCATTATACAACTTTAAATAACAAGTGTGGCATAGGTTAACGCACAACACACCGAGCTAGCGGTCCTGAGTTTGATCCTGCTGCGGACGAAGTACATGTAGCTTGTATAGCTTTGAGCTCCGATGTGTAAGGGAGTTAAGCTACATTTGTAGTGCACTGTCAGCCTCCACACATGTTAAAAAAACATGCTTTTTTATTATTTTAGTTAGCTCAGTTCTCACTTGGAAGATGTGAAATAATTTGTCAAATAACATTAATATATTCAACTTATTTTGCAGTCTAAGCAGCACAGCTAGCTACAAGAAATGGACCCTTTGCACATTACGTCATAGCCACCATGTTGGTGTACAGTAAACAATAGATTCCTCGTTAGTTTCTTTTGTTCTGTACACCAACATGGCCGCCATGCCCTTTGTCATTTGAATCTCTGGGGATTGAGTGCAAACCATCTTAACAAACCTGTATATTTTTTGGACTTTAGACTTTACATGTAGCATTATTTGCACATTTCTTTACAGTCACAAGAGACATCTTTTCAAACAATGATAATGTTTGTAAAAAGGAAAAAAATACATATACAGAAAATGAGATTGTGCTAAAGTAGCACAGAACTTTTGAGTTTACAAACTTGTACATATTTAGCTGCACTTTACATGACATACTGAATTCTATCCCTCACCCCTGAGGTTTAACAAGTCTCAAATTTAGGGGGGGGGGGGGGGGGGCAAGAAACCAGCAAACCTTTCCAAAACTGCCTTTTCCTAGAACTTTGAGGAAGGTGAAGTCCTTCAGGGTAAGTTTACGAGGGATGTTTCTGCGGCGTTGCCCAGGTGAGGTTTGATGAGCTTGTATTTGGAATGTGCCATTCTCTTGGATTGTTGGTGTGACCATTGCTGGGCTGGACTGCGAACGGTTTGGTGTCATCTTCTTAGAATTTCCACCATACTCATGAAATGAAAGCTATAATATGAGCACAAGTAAAAGCTTTGAGGAAAGTAATTAAAACAGGCCTTTTGCAGGATGGAATCATGTGGTTGGTGGCAATTGCACTTGCACGAGATAGGTAGTGTTATATGCAAAACCTGTTTGTAAATGCTATTTACAAACAGTTTTGCCACAAAACCTTGCTTTCTCTTGCGCTTAAAGAAATGTGGTTCCTTGAAATTATATGTTAGTTTTATAATGGGGGAATAGAAGAAGCAGAAGAATTCTGAAGTGATTTAAAGACAGAGGTTAAAATATACACAAGAACTGACAAGGAAAGTTGTAACCATATTCTAAGTTGCGATAGCAGTTGGCATGACTTGGATAACAACAATCTCTTCTGAAGAAGTTTTGCTTCAAGTACAAGCATTTATGAACTTGAACAAAATATTACTCTTCCCAAGTTTGGGGTGTGGCTTACATTTGTATATGTGAGAATTTGTCAGACCAAAGTTAGGGGTGCGGCTTATATTTAAGGAAATACAGTACAGTAATTTGTGTATTAAAGCCACTTGTACAATATTGGTAGTGTCATTAGTGAAGCCTGTTTGTAAATATTGTTTTCACCTCCAATTGCTTTTCTATCTTTCTAAAACAGCATTTTAAAGTTTGTTTGCCATACAGTAAAGCCCTTAATTCCCATGGGATCACAAGTGCAATTCGCCTTTTCCATATCGAGCGGGAAACTGGGTTCGAGTTGCGACCGCAAAGCGTCTATGGATTGTTTGGAAGGACATCCTCGGAAAATTTTGAAAGAGATACGTGCGTTTACTGCTAACCTAGTGAAGAAAAATGCCTCATCATTCTAATTGTTGCGTTCCTGGCTGCTATAACAGCTTCAGAAATTCTCCTGAACTACACTACTATAGAATACCAAAGAACGAAGATCAAAGAAAGATCTACAAGCAGATTTTGAGGAACGAAACGCTTAAGCCAGAGTCTCAAGCCACTCGAGTTTGTTCGGCTCACTTCGAAGGAGGGATAAAGTTAAGCCGAAACCATCTACCAACGATTTTCCCCTGGACAAAAGCGGCACCAAAGCGGAGAGAAATTATACGGCAACCACTTGAGGAGACAGTGACTCAGCAAAAGAAAAAGGCAAGAGTGGAAGCAGCGACAAACGAGCAAGTACACGAATCGCTTCATGACAACAGCGTCCTTGACAACAACGAACACAACAACACCAACTGTCAACAAGCGACTGCAACTATACTTTCTGGTGAAGACATTGATAGATTTCTTGAATTAGAAAGACAATGTCTGGCTCTTCGAGAAGAAAACGACATTCTTCAGACAGAAAATAACGCTTTGAAGAACGAAGTTAGTCGACTGAAACTCGACTTAGAAAATCATGTTCGATTCGACATTGAAAAATACAAGGACAGTGAATCGGATATTACATTCTATACTGGATTTCCAGACTATGATGCCATGGTTTTATGTTACAAGATTGTGGAAGAGTCTGCAAAAAACCTGAGTTATGAACATGAAAAGGTGTACATTGATGTGGATAATACCAAGCAGCTAGGAAGACCTCGATCCCTGACTAAGTTTCAAGAATTCACCCTTGTGATGATTAGATTAAGACTTGGACTGCTAGAAAGAGACCTTGCACATCGTTTTAATATATCATTGGCAACAGTGTGCAGAATTATCAGAACTTGGCTTCGATTTCTTCGCTGTGAATTTGAGTCACTAATAAACATCCCACCACCTGATGTTACCAAACTATACATGCCTGAAGTGTTTAGGAAATTGTACCCCAACCTAACAACCATAGTTGATTGCACTGAGGTTGAGATGGAGAAACCCTCTGCATTGAATACACAATCTACTTGCTATTCTTCATACAAGTCAAGAAACACCATGAAAGCCCTAATAGGTATCAGTCCTAGTGGTGTCATCAACTTTGTCAGTGAATTTTTTCCAGGAAGTGCTTCTGATAAGGAAATAGTTGTTCAGAGTGACTTTTTGACTAAATTGAGACCAGGCGATCAAGTCATGGCAGACAAAGGTTTCAACTGCCAAGATGAGCTGGCCTCAGTTGGAGCTACACTTATCCTCCCACACATGCTTAGGGGTATTAAACAGTTTTCAAAAGAACAAACAGAACATAACAAAAAAGTTGCAAGTCTAAGGATTCATGTGGAGAGGATGATGGAAAGGATAAAAAACTGGCACATCTTCGACCGCAGGATCCCAATAGTTTCATCTCATCTAGCATCAGATATACTAATTGTAGTATGTGCATTAAGTAATTTCCACCCTCCTTTGATAAATTAATATTAATAAACAATCTTTTTTCACCAAGTTTGATGTAGAGTTATTAGTACAAAATACCCCTGGTGAAACAATAGAAAACAACAGACATAGCACTATTTTCAAATAATACACTATATATAGTGCTATGTCATGGATATATTGTTTGCACTCTGATATATTGTAAGACATCCAAGTAATGTATACATATATATATATTTATCAACAAAAGAAATCAACTTGTTTTGACATTCAATCTTTATCAAAATGTACTGTTTGTTTACTTTATTTTGATTCACAAGAAAGGTGCATAGCCCTTACAATGATTTTAACTTACGATATTATTAGTAAAAATAGTGTTAAATACAATAATGTAGAGAGATTTTATATAACCCGTGAAACAAAATCTAATAGTCAATACCAAACAATAGAAAACAATGGAACTAGTGTCTACTAAGGTATATTTTGACTATAATATCTATTTATTAAATAACGGGTTAAATGAAATTCACTTTATCACAAAGATCTAAAATCTAACTTGGGAAGTCCAAATTTTATCCTTGGATATGCAACTTCAGGAGCAATCCACCATTGAAAAAAGGAACACAATTTTGGAAATATTGCATTCCAAAACTCTTCAGAGAAAAATACTCTCTGGCAGAAGAGAGAATTACTTCTCGACCCACTGACAACAAAATCTGTCCATTTCCTATTAGTGACATACATTTGATGCTGTACTTGATAGTAATACTGATGGTTAGTGTTCAGTTCAATGTCATCATTCTTTCTTGAGCAGATTCTTTTTCTCAGTAGAGAATCACACAAACTTTCATGTTCAGTCATTTGAATATATTTAATCTCCACAAGTCCTTTTTGATCTGAGAATGAAGGATCATCAGCTAGGGCATCTGGTGACGCACCAAGAAAACCATGTTCCTTACTAATAAAGAACCCACACTGACTGACACTAAGATCATTGTGCCCCTTTTCGCACATTAATAGCTTGTATTTTTCCAAGATACTGCTTTCCTGTTCAATCCCTTCTTTCATACTCTTGGATTGATAAGGCACATTGTATTGCAAAACCTCTTGAATAGCTTTAGTCGGGGATGTAGTGTCCCTCATTGTAGCAATTCTATGACATTTTGAAGCAGTTATTCTGTATTTCCTCTGCTCATACCAAATGTTGTTGTTTGATTGGCCCCTGGTCATTTTTTCAACATCTGTGATTTCATGCTCAGTCACATTTAGCTTCCTTCGCACCTGTTCACATCTTTCTTTAATTGTAGAGGCAGCAATTGGTTGTTCTTTTATTGGGGACAATAATTCACCATTTGATTCAGAGTTGTTAAGGTCATCACTTTTGTCTGCTGGCTCCACATCTTGTGGTAGAACATGTACCCATCCTACTTCTTTTCCAGATTTTTCTTGATAATCCTTCAGAAGATTTAACATAGTTTTAACCTTGTCGTCTGACCATGTTCTCTGGTGTAGAGCTCTTACATCATGGCCAGGGGTTCCAAAGGACTTTCTCTTTTTCTTTTCCTTTGAGTAGTCATGTCTTGCAAATGCGATATTTCCAATTGATGTGACATTACCTTTCCGTTTGCGTGGAACATTCCACTTGCATGGTTTTGATGTACATGATACCTCAGAAGACTCAGCAGCTTGAAGTTTTACTCTCTGTTTGCAGTATTCTTCAAGTGCAAACATGGTGGCTGTCACATGGTTACACCGACCATCAACACCTGCTGGACATCCACATTGGGCTCTTAATACATTACCAATTGATGTCATAACAAAATAGCAAGTGTAGACAGGGTTCTTTTTCATAGACGGCATAACTTGACTTTTTAGGTAGTGTTTACCATTCTCAGCCAAGTGACTGATAAATAGAACATGTCCAGATTTATAGAAATTATAACCTTTAACCAAAGGCTTGGCGGTAGACAGCTGCTTCTTGAGTTCAACACAGTCAATCATATATCTCCAGATGGTTCCGAACGTTACTCTGGGAATGCCACTGAGATCACAGATAAAACCTTCTTTTGGAAACGCTTGAGAAGGCTCGGGTTCTACGTTGTCAAGGACGCCAAGTTGTGCTTTTTTCCTCAACAAATTGATACCTCCATCTGGGTCTCGCAAGTATTTGGTATCCAATCCATTCTTTATGTAGTCTTGCACCCTATAAAATAACGGAGATAAGCAATTAGTTTGTATGAATCGATGCTAAAATATCCAGTATTTAATAAACTTGTCGTGCTGGTACATGAGATCGATCGAAGTATCTTACCTGCTGATCAAAACGGCCTTTTTCCCCGAAGTTTTTGCTCCTCTACACAGAAGCCATCTTCTCAACTGAACCACGCTACATTCGACTATTGATTCCCGTGGAAGTTTAGCTCCTGGGATGTCTTCTTCGGTGAGAAAAATATTTTCTTTTGACGGAACTGTCGAGTTGTATTTAACGAAGGACGCCATTACTATTTTGTCCTTCCAAACAATCCATAGATGCTTTGCGGTCGCAACTCAAACCCAGTTTCCCGCTCGATATGGAAAAGGCGAATTCATTGGTTATTGAAGTGATATATCAGCACATTTCCTACAAAAGGCCTATTGAGACACAAATTAACAGATGGGCATGTAAATGTATGTAAAGGCATTCATATACAATGTATATAGTGCAAATTATACAATACATTCAAATACGCTTCACAAGGTTATTGTGTGATACAGACTGCTATTGTGCTGCAATATGATGCTGTGCAGTTTACAATCATGAGTGGTTGAACATATTAGTACATCAGAATACCAGGCTGTTGTGTTGGGAGACAACCCCCTACTCTTTCTTGGAATAACACAACAGGTTCTTTCATATCCCCCTTGTATAGATTAGAAGAGGAAGGAGACAAGGCCAACAACTTCTACATTGTATGTACCTGCGCAAGGTCATGGCCGGGATTCAAACCCCAACCTCCTGCACTCTAGACTGTGCTCTATCAACTGAGATAACCAGTGAGGTGGTGAAATATATGCAATCATTTGGGATTTGTTGTGGTCACCATTGCAGACCACTGCTGATGTAGGCTAAACAGTATGACCAGACATTCATAACAGACAGGTGGATAGCCAGAGTTTGAAGTAGGGGGTTTCCTAACTGTGTGAGCTGTTAAGGGGAGTCATTTTGAAAATCTAAGGTCTCTTAAATGGCATGTCCTGCATGATGTTACAGGTGCTGGACCTTACCTTTTTGCTTTGCACTGATTCTTCATGTAATTTATCTGGCGATATTCCAATTTCCTCCAGGATCCTGGCCATCTCCTTGGGATTGATGCCACAATTGTTGGCCACATTTTTGTGACAGCGTTTGTGGACATTCATTTTGCAAACTGATGAGAATAAATCAGATCTCATGAGTTGTACATGGTATTTATTTGGACACATCAATATTCATTACTGAATTATCAATAATTATTAATGATTATGGCATGTTCATAAAGAAAACGTAGTAAACATATGTGGCTGTATCTGAAGGACTTTAAAGTTTTAAAATAAAATAACAGGGGGAGCGAGAGGATGAATAAACAGAAGAGCAAAACGGAAAACGGTGTCTCTCGTAACTACAGCTAAAATCCATGAAAACATCACATTGGCAACGAGGAAAAAGGCAAATACACATCTGAAAGGCTCTCCAACTAACCGAAAGTCAAAGAACCGGGAAAAACACGAGAAAAACCGTCACAGAAGCTGACTAAACACTCTACAGCATTGCCAGCACTGCCAGCATTCCCAACTTTTGACACAGCACACGAGACAGGAAGTTTAGGCCCCAGATGTAAGAAATACGTCGCTCGCTTCCGAAACCTGATGGTAGCTCTCAACATCACAGACACTTCAAGACAAAAAGCGCTTCTCCTGCATTACAGTGGGGAAGAAGTTAACGAAATCTTCGATACACTTGCAAACACGACAGCACAAGAAGACGAAAGCGCCGTCGACAAAGCCGTCGATGCGCTCACGGCATACTTCGAGCCAAAGAAAATCACTGCAATTGAAGAGTACCAGTTCAGACAGGCGAAACAAGACCCCGGCGAATCGATCATGACCTACTACACACGGCTGAAACGGCTGAGCGAGACATGCGATTTTACGAACGTCAATTGCGAAATAAAAACACAGATTATCCAGCAATGTGTGTTCACTTGACAAAACTCTGAAGGAAAGCACTCAGCGATACAACCATTGACCTGGCTAAGCTACTGGACTTTGGAAAGACACTGGAACTCACAAGCACCCGAGTCGTGGAAATAGAAAATAAGAAAACAGATCAAGAAGTCAACAGAGTTGGAGCACGCGGCTACGAGAGGAAAATCTAGAATGGAACCCCAAAACACCGGAACGGTGGAAGGTGCGGATCGCGACCCAACCCGGATTCCAGATGTAGAAACTGCAACGGCTCCTATCCACAACAAGGCGGCAAGACTGCATGCCCAGCATATGGACAGGAGTGTAGGAAGTGTGGCAAGAAAAAACATTTTCAAGCTGTATGTTGGAGTGCACCCGTCTCAAAACCAGCAGGCGACACCAGATCCAGAAACCGAGGACGGAAAACACTTCACACTCTGGCAGCGACGATGGAAACACATTCAGAATCAGTGTCCATAGCGTCAATGGCAATAATGTGAAACACCCACTCTTCAAAGTCCAAATTCATGGGACATGGCTGACAGTGATGGCTGATTCTGGGTCAAGCATCAATATACTCGATGAGGCAGACTTCGAGAAGTCAAAGCAGTGTCCTAAACTCAAAAACACGTCTACCCGAGTGTATCCCTACAAGTCGGAAGACCCTCTCCGAATGCGTGGGAAGTTTACAACGACAATGAAGAGTGAGGACAGCGTGGAGTCGGAAGAAATCGTCTATGTCACAGAGGGGATGGGAGGATCATTGCTCAGCTGGCGCACTTCCCAAAACCTTGGACTGATCTCCGTTGCGAGTCCACTGGCAGATTTGCAGCCCAATCCATCAGAGGTTGAACGACTCGTGCACGAATACGGTGACCTATTCACTGGTTTAGGGAAGCTGAAAGACTACCAGGTGAAACTCCATATCGACGAGAGTGTCTAGCCATCAGCGCAACCACACCGCAGAGTGCCCTTCCATGTCCAAAAGCAACTTGAGGAGCAGCTGGAAAAAGATGAGGAGCAAGGCGTGATTGAGCATGTGGACGGCACTACACCATGGGTGTCTCCCATTGACATCGCACCGAAACCTAAACAGCCTGGAAAAATCCGGATGTGTGTTGACATGCGACGAGCCAACGAAGCGGTACAGCGTGAACGACGCATAACGCCAACCATCAAAGAAGTCATCGGTGACCTGAACGGCGCCAAGGTGTTCACAAAGCTCGACTTAAATCAAGGGTATAATCAGCTCGAGTTGGCACCCAAATCAAGGTACATAACCACATTCAGCACGCACCTTGGTCTCAGAAGATTCAAACGGCTGAACTTTGGAATCTCCAGTGCTGCAGAGATATTTCAGAACGCCATCTGCGAGACGCTAAGTGGAATCAAGGGCGCCATTAACCTCAGCGATGACATCCTAGTGTATGGCGCGACCCAAGCAGAGCATGACAAAGCTCTAGAGGCTACATTCCAATGCCTGCGGGAAAGAGGTCTCACCCTGCACAGGAAGAAGTGCGTATTTGTGAAGGATGAGCTGGAATTCTTCGGGTACCTGTTCTCAGACAAGGGGATCTCGGCTGATCCGAAGAAGCTTGAAGCCATCCTAGACCTCGAGGCCCCTGCTAACCCGTCTGAAGTACGAAGATTACTGGGGATGTGTAACTACTGTTCGCGGTTCATCCAGAGATATGCAACTACAACACAACCACTGCGCGAGCTAACTCAGAAGGATACGCCCTGGGAGTGGACAGAGCGACACGAGCAAGCACTCACCAAGCTCAAGAGCGCACTGGCAAATGCACCGGTAACCGCATACTTCGACCCTGAAAAGGACACCGAGATCAGCATAGACGCCAGCCCTGTTGGCCTGGGCGCAATACTAGCACCGACGGATCCAAAGAATGGTGAGAAACACGTAGTGGCATACGCGAGCAGGTCCCTCACCGAAACTGAGCAGAGATACAGCCACACTGAACGTGAAGCCCTCTGTGTTGTATGGGGATGCGAGTACTTCCACTTGTACGTCTACGGGAAACCGATAACTATACAAACAGACCACAAGCCGCTAGTCACCATCTATAGTAACCCGCAGTCAAAGCCACCTGCCCGAATCGAGAGGTGGGCTCTCAGACTTCAACCCTACCAAGTCACTGTAACGTACCGGAAGGGAGAAGACAACCCTGCTGACTACATGTCGAGACACCCTGTGAAGCACACGACAGCAACCAGCCGGCAGGAAAAGGTCGCAGAGGAGTATGTGGACTACCTCGCCCAAACGTCAACGCTGAAAGCGTTAAAGCTCTGCAACATCGCGTCCACCACCGAGAGCAACCCGACTCTGCAGGCTGTCGCTATTCAGACAGGCAACTGGCACCAACCAGCTAAGCGGCTCGACATCAACACAACAGCATACAAAGCCATGGAAAGAGTCAAGGAAGAATTGAGGGTCTGCACCTCATTCTAAGGGGAAGCAGAATCGTGATTTCTGAATCACTGCATCAGCACGTAGTTGAACTTGCCCACGAAGGACACCAAGGGATTGTCAAGACGAAAGCCCTATTGCGAGAAAAAGTCTGGTTTGCAGGAATAGACAGTGCAGTCGAAAAGAAGGTGAAGTCATGCATCACGTGTCAGGCAGCAATGCCCGAGACCAAGCGCGAGCCACTGCAGATGTCACCACTCCCATCCTCACCATGGCAAGAGGTCAGCTTGGACTTCAAGGAGTTGTCCACAGGCGGGTATCTACTTGTTGTTACGGATGACTACTCGCGGTACCCCGTTGTAGACGTAGTACCCATGACCGCATCTAAGGTTGTGATCCCATGTCTCAACAAGCTGTTTGCAGAGTTTGGCATGCCGGAAGTGGTCAGGTCGGACAAAGGCCCACCGTTCAACGGACAAGAATTTGCAGAATTCTCCAACACCCTCGGATTTAAGCATTGAAAGGTAACACCCTTGTGGCCGCGCTCGAATGGCGAAGTGGAGCGTCTCATGCAAACATTAAAGAAAACCATAGAGGCAGCCAAGACAGAGAATCGCCCCTGGAAGGAGGAACTGTGCGAGATGTTGTGCAACTACAGAGCAACACCACACGCCACGACAGGGAAAGCCAGAGACTATAATGTTCAACCGACCGATGCGCACCAAGCTACCGGAGGTACCAACCGGTCAACACGACCCAGCATCTATAAGCCAATGTGACCACGAAGCTAAGATGAAGATGAAGGAGTATGCTGATAGAAAGGCATATGTGAAGCCATCCAACATCCAAGAGGCGGATAAGATGAAGATGAAGATGAAGGAGTATGCTGATAGAAAGGCATATGTGAAGCCATCCAACATCCAAGAGGCGGATAAGGTTCTTGTAAAGCGTGACCCGTCACACAAGAAGTCTACCACACCATACGACCCGGAACCATGTGTGGTTACAAACCGAAAAGGATCCATGGTAACGGCTAGTCGGGAGAACAAGAAGATCACCAGGAACTCATCATATTTCAAACAAGTGAATCTGAGTGTAGACGTTCCAGATGATGATGACTCGGAGCTTGAGGCGGCATCACCCGACAATCCGACTGCTGATGATGGCCAGCCCTCGACCCGACGCTACCCATTGAGGAGCTCGAGACGACCGCCTGACTATCTTAAGGACTATGACACTTAAGGACATATGTACATTATGTAGTACCACTACAGGACGTTAGCAATGTTTGGTTATTGTTTACAAAAAAAATCATAGTTTGATTTTCATTCCAAGGTGGGGAGGAATGTAGTGTTTTACCGGAAGTAATATGTATGCAATAAGTGATTGACAGCTGGAGAGAAATTACGATAACAGGGGGAGTGAGAGGATGAATAAACAGCAGAGCGAAATGAAAAACGGTCTCTCGTAACTACAGCTAAAATCCATGAAAACATCACAGATATGACTCTCAATCAACACCACTAGTGTTTGTACATTTAACTTACCAGTACACTGCATTCCTTGTCGAAAAACGCCATAGAGCAGAGAGCCACACAGCTCACAGAAAGTTGGTCGCTTGTAGCTTTGAACTTGAAACTTATGGGGGACATCCATCTTGAATCTCAAAGACCCACAGTTACCTGTCATAACCTATGAACAGTAAATCAATATAATTATAGCAACAGACTACAGAATAGATACAATCAAAAGATCATTTTTGTATGGTTTAATTTGATTGTTTGTTTGCTTACTTTTTCCCAAGACAAATTAAGTGTCAGACAGAATAGCAATGATCTTTCAGTTAATAAAAAAAACAATTGGGCTTTACAATTGAGATGACAGCTGTCTTGACATACAGTATCGGAGATTGATGTCAGCATGTTTAAAAAAATGCAGTATGAATATACTTTATTAATAACATTGATAGGCCTTCGTTAGGGGCTGAACCATGCACTCATTATTGCATAACCTGCTCACAAGTTCATACATGTAGTGCCATTTTATCTACCATTCAAAGTCCTGAGTGTGTGTTAGTCTGTACTTAATTGTAAAGCTATCTTCAATCCATGCCATTGTTTCTTCAAATTTTCCCCAAAACTATGTAGTAGCTAGTCTAGTTATTAATCTTTCTATTAAATGATTTAAGGATATATTAGTGCTTAGTTCGAGTGTCCAGACCATGGATGTAGATAATAGTAGTCGAGCAACAGGTCATTTCCCCAGCTGAGTTAACTTGTTTTCAAGAATGGCATGGCTTTGAGCAGAAAATAATCAAAGACCATCATGATGTCATAATAGAATGGCCCCTCTATAACTACATGTATGTTTGGTCTGGTTATCTGTAAAATTATCTATATCCCTGTCCACATCTACATCCCTGTCTACATCCCTGTCTACTATATATCAAAGCTGGCTTTGTGACAATATGGCAATAAAAACTCCCAAGTTCAGGCTGTCAACCTTTTAGAATTAACTGAAAGATTTACTAAAACCATCACAATTTTGGAGGCACTGGTATTTATAGCCTCTCTCAGCTGGTTTCCGAGGGCTTTCACAAAGTGCTTTGGCAAACATTTTGATTCACTAGCTGAGTCAAACATGCAGAGCCACTTACACATCAAAGTGGAACAACAATTTGACAGGAAAAAGCAGCCCACATCATTTTCTGTGGAAGCTGCAGTAATAATTATTGAAGATACTCTATTCTCACTTGAACTGGTTCTCTGCTTACTGCTGTTAGCAGGTGTCTCTCTCTGGGTAAAAATATAGAGAGGACAGATACCTTTAAATATATTGGCACTACTGTATAACTCGTCCTTCATTGACTTCACACCCAAAGTTTCAATGAGGTCATCTGGGTTCAAATCAAAGTTATTTAGCTTGTACAGTACCAATCAAAACTAACCTCCCGTTTGCGTGCATGCGGGTTTACTGGTAAATGCACGCAAAGTACATGCAGTGTTTACTTTGCGTGTACTTGTGTGCATGCAAGTACACACAAACAAAAAAGTAAATGCAAAGTAAGCTCACAATAAACCCAAAGTAAGCGCAAGGTAAATTATTTATCAAAAGAAATATTTATGCCACAAACCAAAGACAGTCTGCTTGAGATCGAGTTACAACTTCCCTAAAACACGGACCAGTGGTCTAAAATATTTTAGGAGATTGAAAATAGTTTCCGCTAGCTCAAAATATTCAGAAAAATCTGTTATTTTTAATGAAAACGTCGCTGATTACTGTAATTTCTGGAGTTCTACTCACAGGGAAAAGAATGTGTGCAAGCACGTTGTCAAACAAAGACTTATCTTTGCACACATTCGCTTCTCACTCGAAATCTTTTGCTTCCCATCTTAGCTTGACACCTTCCTTAGGTACCTTCCTTCCTTTGACATCATCCTTAGGTACTTTAGAGAAGTTGTTTTATGTTTTTCACACAAAAAAATCTCATTTCTCAAGCTCCAAGTGCAAGAAATGAAGCGAAACTATGAATGAAAGCCTCGTTTTCATGCCGTTTTTGTGACTTCCTTTCCCAGGTCGGCTTTCTTCAAAGGACATTTTGGTTTTGATCTCGATCCTTTTAACATTTCTTCGCTCCCACAACGTTTCTAAATGTATTCATCTTGTAGCAGTCAGCTTCGATTGTGCTCTCATCAGAAATAATTAAAATTGCCAAACTGTTCTCAAGCATGTTTATTTGCAGGAAAATGTTGAGATGTTCAACATGTTTACAAACTCATTCTCAGACATAATAACTTAATTTATACATATCGATCGCCCAATCTGATTTACATGCAAGAGTTTGTCGTATTTATCTGGTTTGGGAATTCTGCCTCTTGGATGAACAGTTAAAGAATCAGGTTTTGGAATTCTCTGGTGGTAATTTCTCCCTAATTTGGGTTCCAAAAATATACAAAACAGAAATTGGTCATTATCATAGCCATTTGTATTTGTGGGCCACGAGTGTACTATGTGTTTACTTTGCGTGTACTTTGCATTTACTATAGTACACGCAAAGTAACACAGGATCTTATATTCTGAGTTCACGCAAAGTATACACAGGGTTTGCTTTGTGTTTACTTTGCATGTACTTTGAGTGCACACAAAGTAAACACAAGGGTGAGGTTAGTTTCGATCGGTACTGTATGTCATCACACAGACACCTACTCCAGCAATCCCCTTACCACTAGTGTACAGGACTTGCTCAGTTCATGAGTTTCCCATCATTCCCACTGGATGGCACGACAAAAGTACTAGGGAAGCCATTTAAATGCCATAGAGTATCTATACTCAGACCATATACTCTAGAATGGTGATTGCACTCACATAAACAATATTAAGCTGAGTGACAGTTCTTTTTACCTCATTTGTTGAGTCTTGCCTTGTACCTGGACATTTTGTCACAACCATCTTGTGACATCTCTTGTGAACAACACACGTGCAAACTAATGACAGCACACATACAACAGTAAGGAAGAACAAAGAACTGCATCACTTTAATATTCCAACTTCATGCACAGTAGTACAAAATCCCGGGGGGTTCTTCAAGGTAAAAAGGGTAGGGGTGACCATTGGAAAACCTAAAAAAAATACCCTAAAAAATACCAAACCATGAAAAATAACCCTAAAATGTACCTCATGGTCTAAAAATCACCCTGAAAATGGATTTCGCTTGGACAACCCCTAAAAAATACTAAATCACCGATTTCAAATCCTAAAAAATAAGACGATCACCCCTATCAGCCGAATATAGGAAGAACCCCCCAGGACAAAATCCAAGCAGGTGATTGGCTAATGACAGCTAGTGCTGTTATTATTGGTGACCACAGCACAGTTTGCTCAGATAGAATATTACAATGGTCTGATGCAATATTCATTAGTTTTGCAGTCAGTGCATGTCTGTATTTGTCAAAAACATGCCTGCCAGTCTCTAATGTTAACCCTTAAATCATATGTTGAATGACTTGTAATTCTGGATCAATTTTCTTCAAGTTCCCAAGATTCCTGATACATGTAAGGGTTGCCTTAGGGTTAGGGATGTGATACATAATTTACCTAGAACATTGATGTTTATGGTCAAAAGTACCCTGAACACCAGTGGTTTTGGAGAAATTCCTAGAAATCCGTATATTTATAAAAAATGATTTTTTCACATTGAAGGATCCATTTTGTTAGTAAGTAACCCCTATATCATTTTAATCGTATGATAATTATCTTTCATTTAAGGCTATTTACAAGTTCATAGGTGAAATACTGAATCAACCACCAGTGGCCAAAGCTGGCCAATAGTAAAACGCAAAAACTAACATTTTTTTTCTTGCAGGCCAAGTTCAGAGATGTACATTTCTCTTGTATTTTGGCAATAAGACTAATTAGAAAATTGTTCATAGAGTAAAGCAACTGAAACAATTACAATGATGCATTACATTTGACATTTTCTTGTGAGAAAAACAAATCAACATCACTTCCGGGTTTTTCTCAAAATTGAGCCAAATATAAAAAAAGGAAATACTGGTAATCAATCTGATGATATTATTGTACAAGTTATTTAAATATCCTATAATAATAATTACAGTGCAAATAAAGCCCTATTGAAGACTTGTGTATTTGTAGTATTTAACTATAAAAACATTGAAAGTCTATAGCCAATATTGACGCTGCGTGTGAAAATCAGAAAAACAGTTTGCATCTTCCTTTCCTATGCAAAGATAGACCTTGCATTTGACACACATAAAAGTTGCCTTTCTGTCCTTGAAAGGACAGTCCTTTCTGTTCATTCCTTTGTTCTGCCTCATCCACTCCTGCTGTTTCCTCAAGCAGACAGCACATCTGTGGTCATTGCCAGTACCACGACACACCATGTGGGCTCCCACATCGAGCATTCTCTCTGGACAGTTATTGATACTTCGTCTCCTCTTGTTGGTGTTCTCATGTGTGGATGGAAATTCACCAATCAACTGGGCACAAAGTTCTTCCTTGAACTGAAGGAGATCTCTCTTTCGTTTCCCTGGCACTTTATGTGGTGTGTGATAGCCTTCAATGACATATGCATTGTAAACAGACATAAGAATGAGCTTCATAAACATTCTCATGTACCAACGCATCTGCTTCCGGGATTTGTTTACTCTAGTCATTTGGTCATGTAAGTCTACTCCTCCCATGTATGTATTGTAATCTTTGATCAGTGTAGGACATCCAATCTTGATCTGCTTCCACTGACCACCTTGCTTCACTCTGCGATTAACCATTCTGTCATCTTCATCGCTGCTGCCTTCATCATCGCCATCCTGCTCATCAGGCCTCGCCCTTGGAACTGGTAATGAATGAATGGTACTGAGTGCAAATATCTCCTTCCTGTCTTTCCATTTCAAAGCAAGCATACTGCTATTCCAGCCAAGCCACTCTACGTCTCCTCTCTCTTTCAGCCGTGCTGCTTTCAGTTCAGCCATTGGATACCCTTTGCGGTTTCTCATGGTTCCACAGCCATAGAGTCCAATATTTTTCATTGCAAGAAAATGTATTGGACTATTGTAAAAGTTATCCATATAAACATGGTGATGGGTGTTCTGTAATCCATCCAGGAGATTCAACACCGCCTTGCCTGTTTTTCCGACGTTTCCAACATTCTTGTCATCAGTGCCCACATACACGGCAAATTTTTTGCAATAGCCACTGGTGCTGTCACATAACATGAACATCTTGATGCCATATTTGACAGGTTTGGCAGGCATGCGTACCTTGATCTTCAGGTGGCCTTTGAATGGCACCATACCCTCATCTATAGAAACATTTTGATTACAGTTATATAAAGCAAAAAAATTCTGGGATATCTTGTCTGTGACAGCCCGAATCTTGTACAGTGCATCACCTTCTTCCTCTTCCGTCCTCACATGGTTGGGATCAACAAAGAAAATGTATTTCCTCAGATCAAAATAACGCTTCAGTGAACTGAAAATTCTCCGGACTCCAGGTGTATGGAAAAGGCTAGTTTTTCCACCGGTACGAAAATACCATTCATCACGTGGAGCAACAAGTAAGTCATTTGAAATTATTAGCATTGCAATAAATGCCTTTATTTCAGCTGTTGTTGTAGGTCGCCAAGCAACAACTCCCTTCGCGGCAGCATTCTTGTTCGTGAATTCGACGATTTGGCCGACCATTTCATCGTCGAAAAAGAGCTGAAAATAACTCAAAGCTGTGCCAAGTACAGGGGGATTAATAGTAGGGCCGCTTGCCAAGGTAAAGGCATCGAGTTCTTGCTGAAACTCGGTGTGAACCCACTCCATTGGATCCGGCAACTGGAGCGGGAAGCCTTCGAACTCGGCTTCTTCATCCTCGTCTTCGCTGTCAAATAAAGCTAAAATAGCCTCTTGATCGTCCTCTGAAAAGTCTTCTTGAAGTCCATCTTCGCTTTCCGATTCATTGGAAGACAATTCAGAGCCTTCTTCATCCAAGGACATTTAAAAATCGCGGAGTAAACAGACAAACACGCGCGTAAACTAGAAACGGAAATACTCGAAAACTTTGACTGAGACCATGCTGGTTTTTGCCGCTAGAATTCTGGGAAATATTCTATAGACCCCAATTTCAATACCCTAACCCCCCTCCTTAGGAAATTGCCTCGCTTGAGTGCAGATTTGTCCGCCATGTTTGTTTCGCCGGTATTCCGGCACGTAGCGTTTTAGGCACTTTAAATTTGAGCCGGAAAACCGGCGTGTGGTGGTGAAAGGGTTAACAGAACTTGTGCGGTGTAACCTGGGCCCAGTTGTTTGAAGCCTGATTAGTTCGAACCCTGGATTACTGTAAACACTCATGGATAAGCTGCACCTTTTTACCAGAAATTTTCGTTCAAGATCAGGGGTGTGGCTTATCCATGGGACAATCTAGGATCCATAAATTTCCATAAATTAACATTTAAAAGTTAGAAAATATTACACTAATAATACTAATAATATATACTAATAATACACAAAACCAAAAAAAAAACACTGGCCATTGCTTTTGCAAGTTTGGTGGCTCCTGACAGATCCATTTACATTGTGAATATTTGTTCCTCCGCAAGCGAGAAAATACCATGTTAAATGGCCCAACGTTTCTTCACTAGTACAGTTTAGTACTGTAAACACTCACAGATAAGCCGCACCCCAAGTTTAGTAGCTCAAGTTTAGGAAGAATATCAAAAATGTACATTGTAACATTCATCAGACTTTCAAACTGGAGAAAACTCCAAAGTTGTACCTGTAATTTCAGCTTCGAAATAGTATAAACTTCATGTCTACATAGTTAGATACATGACCTATCTTTCCATAGTATTTGTTTAATGGGATCTGTTCATTCAGGTCACTTTTTATATTGAATGTTACATGTCAACCAAACCAACAATATGCTCATGTTCCTCTGTAGCTTAGTAACCAGGCACCTGTTGGAAGAGAGAAAACTGGACACTAGAAGTTTGTTTTCGCTGAACGAAGTCAAAACAATATGGAGTAGTACAATGTACGTAGTTTGCTTTTTCATCAACTCTCCATTGATACATGTACATGATATTTTGAAGCCATCTATCAGAGAAAAAACTAAGGTGGAAGATCAGTTTGACAAATTTGCTAAAATTTGATCTAAAAAGTGACCTGAATGAACAGATCCCGCAAAACAAATACTATGGAAAGATAGATAATGTATCTAGAAGTACGTACATGTACATTGTATGTTACACATTATGGGTACGACTTTGGAGTTTTCTCCAGTTTGAAAGTCTGATTAAGGTTACAATGTATGTTTGATATTCTTCCAAAAAAACTTTCTTTCCTAACTCAAGCTTCTAAACTTGGGGTGCGGCTTATCCATGGGTGTTGACGGTAAGTCTTAACCCATGGTTGTTTCCAAATCTAGCAAAAGAAGTAGAAAAGTATTTGTTATTTCTCCTAATTATGAATAGGTTTTTAACCTCAAACATGTAGTTCACAAGTTAGCAAATCAAACTAAAGATTGCCTTTCATCCTGGATTAGCTTAATCCAACAACCAGGCCCAGGTGGTTAAACTTTACATAACTAATTTTATTCTTTACCAAATAAGTATTTTAGACTGCCTAATAATAATAAAGTTCTACAGTTAGGTCTGGACTGGAAGAAGAAAATATTGGGTTCCTAATTTTTGATAGCTGGCATTTCCATTAATTTTATAACCTGCTCTACATTTCCATACAGCATTAGAGAAAAATGACTAAATTTAATTTCAACTTTAGCAATTAAACAGTAAAGACAAAACCAACATCACAGCAGCTGCTGGTACCCAAAACAAAACAGTTAGAGACATTAATTCAACATACTAAAGCAGTTTAATAAAGACATTAAAGGCAAACAAGACATGTGTACGTGCAATGTATTTCTCCTCCAATAGTGTAAACATGTATGTTTAAACCAATGACTTACTTTGACACTGGTAGCCTTGTTTTCCTATCAATCCCCTGTTGAATAAAACATTTTCATTAACTGTTTCTGTATTTCACCAGGGCTGTCATTATGGGTTTGATTAGCGATTACATTAAACTTTTCACATGTAACACAGGCGATGCTCAGGCCCTTCATGTAGGGACACTAGGAAGTGCATTTTCCTGCATTCTGGCTGAATAAGCACAAACAAAATCATTATTATAGACAAAACATGATCCACGCCTACATGTCCACACGTTGTGTTGGCCAGTGGAAGTTCACTCAATGTACAAAATGTATGACATGTGCATTGTGTAATGAAGTTTGCTGCTGAAAATGGTGTCGCTAAGTGTTGAAAATGCAATTGGCAATAATTCATTAACATTTCTTTCAAAATACATCTTGGTTTCTATTTAAAATGGATACTATCTTAGAAGGTAAATGTATTTCGATATATAAAACATTTTATGAAGCTTCGTGAGCACAACTTTCACCACCCTAACATGGCTGCACTCAGTCATAACAGGTATTACAACCCTTAATGACAGTCATGTTAATTATACATGGGAAATGTTCTCTAAGTTTAAAGCATACTAAAAAAAAAAGGACAGAGGGCATTGGGAATGATGATTTGTGTAAGAGTCATACTAGTTTGATAAATAGAGATTGCCACAGAGCAACTCTACAGGAGCAGTTAATCAAACAATCCTGACTTATTCAAAATCAATATTACAAACGGATGCAAATATATAATTTCCTGCAGAATATAGGGCTTAACACCTGTCGGTAATAATACTAATGCCTTGTATATATGTAATGTATATTCTTATAGACTTATATATTATACATTTACATGTACTACATCAGCTTCTCAATATCTCAGTAGGGAATCAAGTACAAGGCTGTTAACTTCTCACAGAATACTCAGGATTTTCAAGAAGAGCCAGCATATAGCCAGCAAAATTCTATTGTTATTCATGCTACATGTACTTTACCCAGAGAAAGGAAGGATGTTTGTTGAAAAGAATATGAAAAGGAAAGTTTTTAAAGTTATTTATCTGGCTACTTCAGTGCCAGTATAGTTATGTGAAAACTTATTTAACACCCAGGCTGATACCCCATCGTACATATTCACAGAACATTATAAAGCCAATGCTAAGGAACTAGAATTATTGAGCAGTGAACATCGTTGTCTTAAGAGTGAAGGTACTGTAATCAAGGATTAACACACTTTGCAATCAAAAAGTCCAATATTACCGGTATATCCAAAATTAGATTTACATTCTAGCATATACACACACTGTTCAATGTACACTTGATGTACATTGCTCAACCAAACCAAAGCGCAATTTATGGACACAAGAAATTATTTCCTTTCATCCCATATATATATATATGCATATATATTTATTTTTGTTAGCATTTTTAAAGCCAGACCAATTAAATTTAGCATACTGACAACACTACACTTTACATCTCTATTTTTTCTTGCTTAACTAATTGGTGGTGTCTGTTTATAATGTTGATTTCTTTGGAGAATTTAAAATTTATGATTAAAAATCATAAACAACGAGGCTTGCTAAGAAAAATATTGCATTATGACTAAGCTTGGTTGGTCTGCACCCCTCTCAAAGCATGAAGAACAGCAGCACAACTAAGTATGGCATTATGACTAAGCTTGGTTGGTCTGCACCCCTCTCAAAGCATGAAGAACAGCAGCATAACTTCCTTTGTTTCACAAAGGTCTACACAGCACTGCAAGTCTCCTTATAGATTTGTGTAGATCCAACAGGGCACACACTTGTGAATTTTTATGTCAAGCTTTTGCTGGTAGATCAGTTTGATAACTTGCCCGATGGACAAAGAGCCAGCCTAGTCTTCTTTATAGTAAACTGGGGTATTCAGACAAGGTTCAATTTTCTTTTTCGTCTAACCTTGCCCAAATGTCTTACAAAATCTTTAAATTTGACTTTGTATAAGTACAGTTTCATTCTATTAGGACCATTCAAATGGTCACGTCTATTAGGACCACGTCTATTAGGACCATTCAAGCCAGCCTAGTCTTCTTTATAGTAAACTGGGGTATTCAGACAAGGTTCAATTTTCTTTTTCGTCTAACCTTGCCCAAATGTCTTACAAAATCTTTAAATTTGACTTTGTATAAGTACAGTTTCATTCTATTAGGACCATTCAAGACTGGATCAGTTTGTCTTTCAATGTTATGAGTTTAACTGCTTTTGGGCGTTCCATTTGGTAAGTAGTTGGTTTAATGAATATACAATATTTCCTTGTTTTGCTTCTCATTGTTTTTTCATCTGCATAACTTTTGTCACTGGTGCTATGTATTAACAATCATGCACTGTGCATGTCACAATATTTTTTTATTGAAAGCAATATTGCCAAAACACAATAATATTGGCTAATAATACACATAAATTATTCCTTAGTATGAGTCTTGCTAGAACCAAGAAATAATACGTACATGTAATCTCCTACTTACATAGATTCTTAAACTATAATCCATTAAACCAACTACTTACCAAATGGAACGCCCAAAAGCAGTTAAACTCATAACATTGAAAGACAAACTGATCCAGTCTTGAATGGTCCTAATAGAATGAAACTGTACTTATACAAAGTCAAATTTAAAGATTTTGTTGACATAATCCTTGTAAGACATTGAATATATCTTTGGATGTTTGTTGAAAAGAATATGAAAAGGAAAGTTTTTAAAGTTATTTATCTGGCTACTTCAGTGCCAGTATAGTTATGTGAAAACTTATTTAACACCCAGGCTGATACCCCATCGTACATATTCACAGAACATTATAAAGCCAATGCTAAGGAACTAGAATTATTGAGCAGTGAACATCGTTGTCTTAAGAGTGAAGGTACTGTAATCAAGGATTAACACACTTTGCAATCAAAAAGTCCAATATTACCGGTATATCCAAAATTAGATTTACATTCTAGCATATACACACACTGTTCAATGTACACTTGATGTACATTGCTCAACCAAACCAAAGCGCAATTTATGGACACAAGAAATTATTTCCTTTCATCCCATATATATATATATGCATATATATTTATTTTTGTTAGCATTTTTAAAGCCAGACCAATTAAATTTAGCATACTGACAACACTACACTTTACATCTCTATTTTTTCTTGCTTAACTAATTGGTGGTGTCTGTTTATAATGTTGATTTCTTTGGAGAATTTAAAATTTATGATTAAAAATCATAAACAACGAGGCTTGCTAAGAAAAATATTGCATTATGACTAAGCTTGGTTGGTCTGCACCCCTCTCAAAGCATGAAGAACAGCAGCACAACTAAGTATGGCATTATGACTAAGCTTGGTTGGTCTGCACCCCTCTCAAAGCATGAAGAACAGCAGCATAACTTCCTTTGTTTCACAAAGGTCTACACAGCACTGCAAGTCTCCTTATAGATTTGTGTAGATCCAACAGGGCACACACTTGTGAATTTTTATGTCAAGCTTTTGCTGGTAGATCAGTTTGATAACTTGCCCGATGGACAAAGAGCCAGCCTAGTCTTCTTTATAGTAAACTGGGGTATTCAGACAAGGTTCAATTTTCTTTTTCGTCTAACCTTGCCCAAATGTCTTACAAGGATTATGTCAACAAAATCTTTAAATTTGACTTTGTATAAGTACAGTTTCATTCTATTAGGACCATTCAAGACTGGATCAGTTTGTCTTTCAATGTTATGAGTTTAACTGCTTTTGGGCGTTCCATTTGGTAAGTAGTTGGTTTAATGGATTATAGTTTAAGAATCTATGTAAGTAGGAGATTACATGTACGTATTATTTCTTGGTTCTAGCAAGACTCATACTAAGGAATAATTTATGTGTATTATTAGCCAATATTATTGTGTTTTGGCAATATTGCTTTCAATAAAAAATTATTGTGACATGCACAGTGCATGATTGTTAATACATAGCACCAGTGACAAAAGTTATGCAGATGAAAAAACAATGAGAAGCAAAACAAGGAAATATTGTATATTCAATATCTTTGGCAACATGAATGTAAATTAATTGAGTTGAGTTTGTTGGTATATCACCCTGCTCCAAGAGGTTTTCTCCAGGTTCTCCAGTTTTCCTCCCTCTGCAAAAACCAATACACTAAATTCCAATTTGATGTGTGGATTAGCTGGCTCCTGGCTTTGATTAGCCCCCATGGTTGTTTCAGGTCTCCTTAGAAATTCTCAGTTTTTTTATCAGCCTCAATCTCAATATTGGACCAACAATGGTGTGTGGTTTCACACATTTGATGATTGGAACGTGTTGCCCAAAAGAACAAGAAATATTTGCAGCATACATCTTATTTCAATTAGTACTTACAGTATATTTTAGTCATTTTCCCATTAACTAGTTTTAGCTTTTTCATATTTAAAAAATAATTTTATTCAAACAAGGATGCCTCCTAATTAAAAATACAACCATAATCATGCATAATAATAGTATGTAATTATTATATTACTATTCCATATACAATAAAGATTTTGAAATATAAATATATGTTTCACATCAAATTTATGTTCAGATCATTTTTGTCAACCTACAATTAGGTAATTTTGTTTCCAACCTGAGTTCTTTTTTTCAAGCTAGGGCATTTTTTTTTACCTTGGACATCTTTTTTACCTAGGTCATTTTTGTGTACTAAAAATAAATTCACTCCTCTGTTTTGCTTCCTCTACCCTTATCACTTCCTTCTCCTGCCCCTCTCCCTATAGTGCTACATTGACAGTACCCATACTTGTATAATCAACTGTACTACTGGTAATTACCATATAATTATATTTATGGTCAGAGCCTAACCATTGTGCCACTGAGTGATCAATGTGAAAAATCATACACATATACTCATTTACTACAGAACTATATCAAATTATGATAGTGCTACTAGTACCCAGCATATGTGCAGTAAAGACCTTATAATAGCTTGGTATTTCACTAAAACTGTGCACAAAATTGGTGACACAAACCCAGTACATTCTGACAAACACTGGCGGATGGTTGGTTCTTACTTGGGGGCCTTTGGCCCTCTCATCTGGTGTGCACAGTGACAATGATTACAAATTTAAGGTAAAAAATACTAAGTGAATAATAATAAAAAACAGGTTACTAAAAATAACCTAGGTTGCAAAAAAATAATCTAAAGGTTGCAAAATATTTTACTTACATTGTAGGTTGCAACAAATAACACCTACATGTAGGTTGTAAAAATAACCTAGGTTAAAATTTATAACCTTTGTTAAAATAAAATTGACCTAAAAATAAATTTGACCTGTAACTTATTTGTGAGCTGCATCACAAAGTGAAAGAAAGTGGTATTTCTGATCCTGAATAGTAATATTTCAGAATATTTAATGATAGTTAGAAATGCTTAGATATGAAAAATATATACATGTATTTTAAAGATGACAAAATTATATGAATGCATGGGCCTAATAGAGTGCATCCCATGTTGATACAGTCTTATACTTCCTCCTTGAGATTTGAGTATGTTTATCAAAAAAATAGAGATTCAATAGTATGTGTAATGATATGCATGGGAATGCGCATCGCAGCATAATAAAGATGACGTGCTCTGTAGCCATCTTGAGTGGTCAATACATGTATCATAACATGGTGTCAGTATGCATGCTTGGATTGGCTGAAAGCTATGTTTCTATAACTCTAAGTTGAGAGAATTGACGTTTTGATGATCAAATAAAACAAGCGTTTTTCTGAATTGTTCCTCATTTATTTTATAAAGGAAATAGAAAACAGTTATTCTGTGTTACAATAGAGTTATAGAAACACTTGTGAAAAAATAGCAGTGATAACACTCATGCCCTTCTGTCTTCCCATTGCCATTTCTCATTCTCTCAAATTCTCTAACTCTATTTTTTTTCTATTTCTTAAATATAAATAGTAAAGCCAATGTCTCCACTGCACAAAGTCCTCCAAGGGTTCACATGTACCTGTTATACCTTGAAACAATAGCAAAACCACAACTCTTGCCGACACTTTTAGGAAAACCAATACCTTACATGTACATGCCAATAACTTGGGATAGCTGCTATTACAGGCATTTAATATGATATACTGCAGTATAGTGTATATAAATATTTTATCCAGTTGTTTTTTCCCCACTGTTTTTTTACTGTCAAAACACTTGTTTGTTTGTTTATTTTTATTTATTTACAACATTTGAGCATAACGCCACAGGAAACAAACAATAGGACTCAAAGTCCCCTACGAGGCTTGTCTCTGCCAGCAGTCACGATGGATGTTAACGGGAAGAAAAAAGAGAAAAAAATTTACATACCGTATTTTATCACATATAAGCCGCACCTTTTTTGACTTTCAGATTTTGAAAGTAACAAAAAATTGCCACAAAGTTGGGGGTGCGGCTTATATGTGAGTGTTTTCAGAAAACATTTTTTGCAATGACTGTAAACAAAGCCATATGAACAATATAAATGGCACATTCAATTCACAGAACACGAGTGTCGGCAAGATTTCTACTCAAACTCCTCTCCTTCACTTTCCAAAGAAAACTAGCTGTCCAGTTGCCTGTCATCTTCTCTGTTAACTCCTCGAATGGTTCCTAGTGTTGTTAAAGGCCATAATTGGTCTTGGAAGCCTTCAAATTTTCAAATAAAGTATAATTCTCATCGAGTTCATGTTCAACTTCGGAGCTCATGCTCGATGGGATGTTCAAGAAAACTCTCGCCCCAGGCCTCCTTGAAAATCCAAGATGGTGGACCACAGACTCAGACACATGCTCATATAGTTTCACCAGAGAATGTTACTTTCTTGTGCGCTTAAAGGAATGAAGTTCCTTAAATGTGTTGTTGGTTAATGGGGGAACAACAGCAGAAGAATTCTGAAGTGATTTAAAGACAGCAGGTTAAAATATACACAAGAAAGGACAAGGAAAGTTGTAACCAATTCCTTGTTGTGATATGACAATCTCTTATGAAGAAGTTTTGCTTCAATTACGGGCATTTATGTACTCGAACACAAGACTACTCTTACTGAATTTTGTGGTGCGGCTTATACACGAGGTTTTTCCTTAAACCTTTCGGGAAAACAAGCTTCTGTTTATCAGGCTGAAGTTAGGGGTGCGGATTATATGTGAGGTGCGGCTTGTACATGATAAAATACGGTATATATATATATTATAAAATAATACAATAATTAGATAATGAATGAATAAATACAAAATCAAGTACGATAATAACATTATGCTACAAATAATTTGAATGCAGCGCAACTGGATGATATAATGATAAGAACAATAATCAACTACTTTAACACAGGCATACGGTTACAAGGTTAGAATGACGACAGAGGGGACAAGTAACGAACCAAGTTCGAATGTTGAAGGTATCAAAGACCAAGTTTAGCCTTTCAAAGTAAAGTTTTTTCAGTTTGAGTTTGAAAAAGGAGGTAGAGGGAGAAGAGCAAAGATCGACTGGAAGAGCGTTCCATAGAGGACAAATACGTACAAAGTAGGAAGAACGTAAAGTCGAGGTACAGGCAGGAATTGAGCGTAAGCCTAGACCAGAGGAGCCGCAACGAGTTACAGATCTGTTAAATAGTAGAATGTCAGAGGTGTCGATCAAAATAGCAGGTCAAGATATTCAAGGAAGTAGCAGAGAGGAAGAAGATTTAGTCGATGAAGTCTCGATTTGTAATCCAAGTCGGAACCAAATAAGATGAGATGAGTTGCTCGCCTTTGAACACTTTCAAGATTACGAGCTAGATGGAGGGAGCTGTAGGAAGTAGGAGACCAAATCTGTGAGGCATAAATAAAGTTGAGATCGAACAAGAGCGGTATAGAGAATTGTTTTAGAAGTAGGACAAACATTTTTAGTGCAGTTCCTATTGAGGAAACCCAACATCTTGTTTGCCTTGGAGATAATAGAGATGACATGTTCACTCCAGAGAAGGTCGTTGGAAACAGAAACGCCGAGATCACGAGTAGTATTTACGACTTTGAGGGTTGTGCTATTTAGAACGTACAGTAGTTCCTGTCAATAGACAGACGTTTACGGGAGATGCACAGGTTCTCACGCTTAGACGGTTGGAAGAATAGTTCATTATGAGAAGCCCAAGATGCAATAAGGTTGAGGTCAGAATGCAAGTTTGCAATTTCACCTGGGTTTCTGATGGTGTTGAAACACTTTGTTTTGTGTGTATGTTGTCTTTTTTTTGGGGGGGGGGGGGGGGGGGGGTCATCTATTAATATACCAAGTAATGACAACTATTATGGTATGAACAATAATGGTCTCACTCCATGAGGGATACCATTTTTCAAGGGTTCAACAGTTCTGTCACAATTCACACAACTGCCATATCTTTATAATTAAGTGCACCTTCTTTAACCTACAATGTAGGTTTAGGTATTCTGTAATTACAAAATATTTCATGAACGTTTGGTTTGGGTAATTTGTTTGGGTATTCTGTAATTACAAAATATTTCATGAACGTTTGGTTTGGGTAATTTGTTTGGGTATTCTGTAATGACAAAATATTTCATAAAACCTTACTCCAAGAAATACCAACTGATTACTTTTTCAAATACCAGTAATAATTAGAAATCAAGATGGATTCTTTGCATATATATACAAATTACCAAACAAGAATAAGAAATGTGATGATGCTTTAAAAATCAGCAGTTTCTAAGGCTTTGTAATGTACCAGATCCGGAATCAGCACTTTTAAAGTATTTCACATAATATTCTGATTGCGCTCTCGTGCTCATTTGACCATGACTTAACTGTCAAACCCCATGCAGTAGTAAACTGGCAAGGACTACTCAGAAAAATGGCATATACATTCACTTGCACAACTGGCTCTTTCATATCCACATAATTACAACATGCATTGCACCTTAATAAGCATGGCTAACCTTATATAGGAACTATTCACACTGGTTTACTCCAAAACTAATGAAAAAAAAACTCTTAAAACTGTTTAATATATACTTAGGGAAACCTACACTGAAGAATTTATAAATATTGTAACGTAAGCAATGGCTCAATTGCAAAATCCAGTGGAAAAATTAAAATTAAAGATAAACAATTCATCTTATCCAGAGCTTTTCATTTAAAAAAGAACTGAAGTAGAATGGTTTGCTATAGGAGCAGAAATGATTGAGGGTGATCACAAAAAAGGTAACTAACAATGAAAACAGATGTCGACATGGGCTCCTACAGCCGTCAATATCTACGGTCGATGACAAAAAAGGAAAATTCTGCTTATCACTTGCTAAATAGAAATGTACAAACACCTGGCATAGTATACCACAACACACACACTCCATATGACAACAATGTTACTAGAAACTATTAACTTTAACCTATGACATTGACCTGCTCATGTGTTAGAGTAATACATGTATGTAATTTAACATTCTACAAAGAAACCTTCACATCTCACAACTGAATCAGGAGAACTACATTGTATGGATATACAATGTATCACAGGGGAAGGAGGTCTCAATGGACAATAGCAATAAACTAAACATCTCAACTTTTGTGATGGAACAAAATTAGAGTATTGGCAGGCAAACTAACCTCATACCCAAGAATTTGATTAGCAATTTAATTAAAACACCACTGGAATGGATGAATAATGAACTGATAGCATCTCAAACAACCTGCTTTAACCTGGATTCCAAAGGAGAAATTCATTATAAGGTAAAGTACAATTAATTATTCTTGTCTTCTTTTTCCAATCATTAATTCTGAATTAAATACAACCAGATCTTCAACTGCATGCTTAATATTTATTATTTTTCACAGATGAAATTTTTGCAGACAAAATACTGGTAATTCTGTCATACAAGAATTATTTATAATTATGAATAAATAATGTCTCTAGACCCCTGTAACTCTTGATCTCCACAAGTTTAAACCAACTTTTTCATAGATTTCTAACTAGGACTGGGAAATCATCATCAAGTGATTATTTCATGTGTTGTATATGAAACCTGTTAAAATGATTACACTGAAGTGTTTGGGTGCAAGGTTTGACCTAGCCCAGAATCGAGGTATAGCGCATAGCCTACGTGTAGCCTCTTATCTCTGGATCAATCTTAAACAATACAAAAACTTCAAATATAAAAGGAAAAGGAAGCCAGGTTAGAAAATGAAATATTAAGGACTGGAACTAATTAACTCCTACAATTCAAATTGATACTAGTTTTTACAATGGGTTATTTTAAGAGATCAAACTTAACTTTTGGTTTTCTCTCTCTGAAAAACTGACTAATCTAAAACAATGCTTTATCAAAAAAAAATGTCTACTGAAGATTACTTTAAGTTAAAGAAAAGAAAGCCTAAGCACAACAATACAATACTAGATACAGGTGGGGCACATGGGATTTTTTATGATTACTTGCATTAGATCCAAAACAGAATATATATGTTGATCATAATTCATGTTATAAAACACATGTCTCAGGTTAAATGTTTCAATTAGTTTGAGCACAAGTGAGTACTTTACACAATAGTCGTCACGACATCTGAGGTAGTCAGTCTTATTGCAATCCACTAAACTTGTAGGTAAACAACGAATATAGGGTGACTATATAGGAAATATAGCAAGAAAGTGCACTGATAATTCTTTGTAAACAAATACAGTGAGACCCGCTCTGCTGTGATCATCAAAATTCGAGCCAGTCCCGTTCTTTGTCCCAGCTAGCTTTACCCTCTGGATAACGAAACGATAAGAAAGAATGATAACAAAAGAGCAGTTTCGCACCTTTTACAGCAATGAATCACTAAATTGATTTGTCTTACAAGGTATATTGTATTCAATATGCAAAAGAGTGGAGACGAGCCATTGCTGTTTTATAACGTTATAAACAGCTATCCAGCGAGCACCAAATCTCGGTGTAAATCGGACTTAGGCTCGGCACACATTTAGCAATAGAGCAGGAAGTTGTGTAGTATTTGCAAGCCTAAACGTGCTAAGGATAAATTAAACTGAGTATTAAAATGCATACTTACCAAATAAAATCATTACAAAGCGAGCAAAATGTGGGCTGTCGAAGGTAGGTTGCCATAAATTTGTGAGCGTTGATATGATGAATTCTTCGTCTCATCGCTCCTCTTCTTCTATTGATCCCTCCAGGATTTTCCTTAAATACTCTGTGCTTTTCCTTTTCTGCAAAAACGGAAAAAGAAAGGGAAAGTCTGTTTCAAACTTGTATAAAATAGGCACCTACTTCCTTTCCTACGTTTAGGGGCAAAAGCTGCGTACGGTGAGAAAGCACAACAGCATCTCCATCTAAATTCTGCACCATTTTAGGAGCTTAACCTACGAAAATAAGTCTGCAAACTCTTAGTAGAAGATCTAGGAGATTTTCTACCGGCGGCAGTAACAAAAGGAAGTTTCAAGGAGCGAAATAATCGCCACTACAGACATTTATATCTCTGCTCCCGTACCATGTTGATGAGAGTGAGTGGGTTTGAGCTCAATGTTAACGTGCACTTTCCCATGTGGTTCTAAGGGAATCTGCAATGATATTTACAAAAGTAAGTTAACTTCCATCATTCTTGACCTTCAATGAAGTTTCAGTAATTAATTTCAAGCTCAAATGGCTGAAGATTCTCTCCCGTACCCAAATTTCCGAGCTGCCAGAGTTGATGACTTCTTCAAACGACACTGTGCTGTTTGCAATAAATGGGTCTGGGGGCATTATCGCGTTATGAAACACAGTAAACTCTAGATTTCGACCATTTTCGATCTCTGGATAATACTCTTCATCCCACACTGGCATAAAAGTCTTGGTCTTGGACGAAGTTTGTGCCACTTGGACATCATCAACCTTAACTAGCAAGTACGGATCGATGGTAGTTAGTTTTACACCCCAGTGAGACTTCACGGCCGGTTTTAACTCAATGGCCTCGAAAATACGCAACTTCATAGTTCCTGTAAACCCAACCATTGTCGAGAATCGCGATCTCCTGTACTAGAGTTCTTCAGTCTTTAGCTCGACAAATACACCCCGGAAATTTACGGCCAAGCCAGCATTGTCGTTTGAATATAACACCCTGTGGCTGCTGCTCTATGCATGTGATGACAATATTCAACATCGGCGGAAGGACAACAAGAATGTACCGGCATCCCTAGCGAACTGGGCGGTGCTCCACCAAGGGGCCTGGCCACCACTCTTCTCCCACTACTGAATCAGACTAGTGGCGCTTCCATAGTCTATTTTTAAGGGAACAATCTACTTGCATTCCGCTGTTTAATTATCTTTTATCACGTATTTTTAACATTTCCGAGTCATGGGTTTCAGATCATTGTTGTCATGAATTTGATCAAAAAAATATTATGAAAATAACTCGAATTTTGGGATTACTGCTTAGTACTGGTATTGTTATGTGCTATGCTAGTTTCTTAGGCCATAAAGCTCTCTTGACGTCAATTTATACCGTTTGAAAATTGCTGCCAATGGCTGCTACGGATAGATCATGGTTTGCTTAAAATGGCTACCACCCGCTGTTTCAAAGTGTTACAATGATTGTTTTCTATCGCCCTATTTGTCTATTTGTTGAGTTGTTTACCTATACGAAAAGGAGAAAATTTGACTTTCAAATCTAGTGGAATATAATCATGTATTAAAGGAGTTTTTATTATTTATGTCTTGGCTAAATCATAGGGAGGGCAAAAAATAAAAACAAATCGGCTAAATCATGGGAGGGCAAAAAAAATTTGAAGGGCCGGGTCATCAAAGATTTAATAGGAAAATCACATGCCTGACGAGGTAATTCCACGTTAAATTGCATGAGAAAACCGATATCGCCCGAGTCGCTTTTTCCTTGAATCGCATAGTCCGATGAATTACTTGAAGATTTAGTGCTTTTGTTTATATTTTGCTAAGTTATAAATAGCGCGCGTAGTCTACAGTGGTGATTCCACTCTGAATCACCACTCCGTCTCAGCCAATCAACGTCTGATTTCGCAAATGCACCGTGTGATTCAGCTTTGGCTATGCGATTCTACCTACTACTGGGGGGGGAGATCATCAAAGTTTTGACGTACCTGTCATGTAAAATAAAATTTAAGTGAAAATGTAATGAAATTGTTGTTGTATGGCCCAAGCCAATGTTTAGTCTCCAGAACACAGGAATTGAAACCAGTGTTTTAGAGAGCAGTCAAATCTTACAAATTTCGCATTGGGCTATACTCCTGGACAGCAAGGTTAACTTTAACCCTATGTTAGCGCTAAATCTGTAATTGCAATCTGTACAGTTTAACCCAGGGTTAGCGAGTTAACCCTGGGTTAGCGCTTAACCTTGCTTCGAATAACCGGGCCCTGGCCTTCGGCCCTCGCAACATTGAAAGACAGTCAGCTTTTTTCCTGCATACGCAGGATGGTATTCTCTAAGCTCATGATCAAAGGCACAACATCCCCACTAATAGGACAGATAAAGCATTGGTGTCCAGGAGATTAGTTATGCCAATGCTAGGAGTCTTTTTCACTTATTTGAGACTACGGCACAATATAATGCAATACGATGTACTAGAATGCAATATGATGCAGAAATTAACAGTACAATTTCAAGTACCCATCCGGGAAGAAGGGTGAGGTAGAGATTTCCAGAAGAATACATGTCTATATATATGTTTTCTACTAAACAAAGGTAATATATCGTGGAAAATGCCATAAATCTAGAAACATTAATAGTAAATTTAATAGATTACATGCATATGCAGTTTGCATTCTTTCTTGCACATCCATCTTTTCTTTTTTTAGGGGGGTCAATAAATTTTTGAGCAATTTCACAGGGGCATCATCTAAGCTTTAATTTCACTCATAGGGGGGTCATAAATGTTTTAACAAGAGAAGCAGATGAAATTCCGAACCCCCCATAAGCCATAAATAATGAACACTCCCTAAGTATATGTATTGTTAGTTGGCATTTGTTGCGCTTAAAATAATGCCTTCTACACGAGTAGTACTAAGTCCATGTACCTCTCTTTTACGTACATCAGTTATATTATATCAGAATTCTTCGGTACAGAGCATGAATATAGCCTGCTTGCAGCCGGGCCTTGCAGGCTCTTCAGTGGTGTTTTTGCTTATCGGACAAGACAAGACAACCATTTTATTAGAGAGCCATATACATAGGCGTAATAACTCTAATAGGATAAATACTAAGGGATTGGATGGAGTTCCTGTGGTAGGAGGGAGGAAGAGGAGGGGGGAGAGATCGAATGAAAGTAGTACTTTCTCCCGTGTCCTCCTACGGAAGGGCCTGCAAGCAGGCTAAGCATGAATGACGAATTGTTCAAGCAAGCAACCATCGTGAACGACAATCCTGCTGAATGAATGCAGGAGCCCATAACTAGGAGCGTCCATCCCGCATACTAGGCCCTGATAACTAGGAGCGTCCATCCCGCATACCCTGCTCTGATAACTAGGAGCGTCCATCCCGCATACCAGGCCTATATATGTCATTTTCGCAAGTCAGGCTGTTTTTAGAACGGTTCCCGCTATTCTTGGGTTACAATCATTCCTAAGGAAATAAAATCACAAAAGCGTAGCAGTCATGTTGTTGGTATAACAAAAGTAGCTAATGAAGCATCTTTTGTTCCGACACTGGTGCAATCCACTAATTGGCGGGGAAAATCATCTAAAAATAGCCCAACTTGTGAAAACGCTGTGACAGCTACTGATAGGAGAAATGGACACTCGTGGTTATGCGGCTCGTGATGAATGCCGCCAGTTATATTGCTGTTATTGGTGCCGGTTTTCATCGTCATGACATGCGATCGCAAAATTGGTTTTGCATTGATAAAATCAAATAAAACATCTTGGTCCTTGTAGAACTACCAAAAATATACTCATAATCCAAATTTTGGAACATTAGATTATTTCCTAACGGATCTGTGCGCCAGTGAATGTACGACAATCAGTTACAGTACTTTGTATGCGGCCGCCACCTTTGTGTCCCAACCTGGGACAAAACATGGCGACCATAAAACGAAAATACAAATAAAGCTTAATTTTTCATCAAACTCTGATCATTGGGTTTCACTTCAAAACTCTTTGAATGCAACTTTAAAAGATTTATCGAGTAAAAAAAAAAAAAATTGACACAATTACATGGATTTTTATGCCTTCCGGAAACCACGCTGGGTCGGCGTAAAATTCAAAATTTATTTACTCCGGAACAATACACCCCATCGATGTGAAAGTTTCTGTGTAGACTTCTATTATCGATGTCTAGAATATATACAAAGAACAGCTTTGTTGAACTTATAGTTTAGATTTTAGTTTTTTTATGACGTCACTTGAAAAACCAGGGCTCGCATTGAGTTCATTTGCTCTGTGAAGAAGTTACTTTGATGTATATTGATCATGACTGGTACTTTAGTTTACTGTGTGTACCTTTCTTGTGCCATATTGGTTTGATATTATGAATCGCACGGAGAAGATTAGTTATCGACTAAACAACTGAGGCGCAAAAGGAAGAAGCAGACTCTGGAATAACTTATATATTTTTTTATAAGCCGATATTGTCAATGATTTTCCGCCGGCATTTTTAGTTAGAACAAGACATTAAGACCCTCTTCTTCTTTAGAACATGTTCTATTCAGTATCGAATGTCACTGATAGCTGCATCAACCAGTTCTCTGTAGCTGAACACCGTTGAACGATCAACAAATCGGCGAGCCTCTGAGTTGTTTCTATATTCCACTGACTGACTTTACGTCCTATGTTCTATGTTGAAGTCTCTTTTAACAACAATATAAATATCAGTCGACATTTATTTTCTAACATTTTGTTTTATTGACTATTTTGGATGACAGAAAGTGATGCAAAGAAATACATAAAAGGGTGGAGCAAGGGCGTCAAGCAATTCTGATGATTTTTTTCGGAGAGTAAGAATAAAGGACAGGTTTTTTGAAACTTCCATAAGTAAGGAAGCTGGGTTGTTTAGGGTCAACACATAATAACATGAGTTGTTTTTTTAATACATGGGTTTAGAGGAGGCATTCTGTTCACTTGGTTTTCATTGTTCTTCTGCATCAATTTCATAATTTTGACTGATCAGTGTAGCCGTCTCAGTTGGAACACGTTGACATCTATCAGTCACAGAAGAGATTATCTTGTGACCCGACTCTAAGTTTAGATATTACGAAAGTAATGAACTCAATTTCCATAAGATGCCATGAATTTTTGCACGCGTGATAATGTTCGCGGCCTTTCTATGCAATAGCTATATATACATTTCCACTGATGACAATTATGCCAAGAGAGATAAATTTAGACTGGTATCTGAAATTAGAAACGCACAGGAAATATGAAACGGAATTCCAAAAGTACATCGAATACAGCTTTAAATTAATGTATTCTCTTTTTGTTATGCCAGACAAAGATTCGTTATCGAATCGAACGAAAGTAAAAATGCTAAAATAAATCTTTAGATTCATTCGACTTAATCCTAGTTTTCCTTGTTACAATTGACCGATTTAGCTTGTACATTTGTTGTCCCAATTCAGATCAAGTGACAGCTCTCCAGAGGATTCAGTGCTTTGTTTTCCAATTAGAGAACTTTGTGCATTTCCTCTTGGGATACAAAAAAAAAGAAAAGAAAACATCACTCAAAGGAAAATTCAGGTGACATGAATTGGGACAACCAACAAATGTACAAGCTAAATCGGTCATCCTTAAATTAAAACAGTTCTCAATTCTTCTTACGCAAACATGACATGAAATATTATTGAAGAACTTGAAGCGGAAATTAATGCCGATCAATCGCGTACAAATGCTTGAATAAAATGTCACCTGGACCAATGTAGCCCACGCACGATGTGTTTGTGTATTGCTCGTGAGGACTTATCCATTACGTATTACACAGAAAAGTATCGAAAGTAAGATTTTACTGAAAACTGTCAAAAATAACTGTAACGCCCTGCTGTATCACCAGTTATGGTGTCCAGTTCCGGTACTAGCTGTCTGATATGGTAACTACGTCACTGAAGTACTTCTGAATACATTTTGTCTCGAGTAAATTAAATTATAGAAAAACTTGTATTATTTAGTCATTCGTTGTTTGCTTTTTTATTTATTTCAGTTACATCGTGTCATGGAAAAATAGAATTTAAACGTGAAACTGCGGTGACCAGGTTACACTGAGCCATGTTGTTATCCTGTCGAGGACTCATTGTATTTCATTGCATTACCGATAAAGTGCATGTATCGTTTGACCATTAATTTTTATTGATACGTTTTTCTAGGTTTACTGGTAGCAACATTCAACCGCCTCTTTCTCAGGAATGTGTACCATTTCCCTCCTACGTTCGGGAGATGTTTTTCAAATTCCTAAAACAATTTTCCGACCGCATATATTTTGATACTGAAAGAAATTCTCCTGTAAAATGGCGGTTGATTTCGGGTTGTTGTTTTGTAACAAAAGAGCAGTATATAATATCTCCTGGAAACCAAGTATAACTTGAAGAGATTCCGTGTTTAAATAAAGATTCATTCATTCATGCGCCTGACATAATGGCACTTTCTCCACACCGTGCAGTGCCCCTCCTCACTCTCCTCCTCGTAATCCTCTTAATCTTCGCACATTCCAATCCAATATTCAACCCTGCTAGCAGATGTTCTTTTCTCTTACCCTCTCTCCAGCTCCACACGGAGCTGGAGAGAAGCCTAGGTAAGAGAAAAGAACTTCTGCTAGCAGGGTTCCAAGAGGGTCTAAATGTCAGTTGTCAGTTAAAATTTTGGCCATTTGTCAGTTGTCAGTTAGCCCTAGTCAATCATTACTAGAGAAAATGTACAATGCTTGACCCACAAAAACTAAATTTGTCAGTTGTCAGTTATTTTTCAGTTGTCACAGTTGTCGGTAAAAAAATCGTCATTTGTCAGTTATTTTTAAGGCCGTTTGTCACTGTAGTCAGTTAACCCCATTCAGACCCTCTTCCAATACTCAGGATTAATCCGCCATTTTATTCTCGTGATTTATCTGAGGCAACGCTACATGAAAACTGCAGGTAGCCCGCCAGCAGGTAGCCCAGCACTTGCAGTTGAGTGATAGTGGGATTAGTACCACGCAAGGGACGGATCAGTACTCATCTTTGTCATGCCTTCTAGCTCCAACTGTACTTGTTTGCACCCAGCGTGAGCTCTACCTCAGTATCGAGTGCGGCGTGTCCCCGCGGGCCCGAGTAGTTGAACATTCTGGTGATCTCAAGCAAGTCTGAAGGTAGCCTTGTTGAGGTTCACGACACATGACTGAGGTGGCCAGGAAATAGGGATATCGCTGGTAAAGGGATATATGTAGCACTTGCAGGCTCCTCGGCGCTCGTTCGATATTGGCTGCGTTTTCACGGCAGAGACTCTGAAACATTCCGATACAGGCATTTAAAAAACACTGCATTTTAACGGATTGAGACAACCATGCATAGGGGCGGATCAAAGTCAGGACTCGGCTAATCCACAGATCAAACTGAAATTTAGCGTCACTGACAGAAAAACATGCATACTGAAATGTATAATAGTACTTTAACAACAACAAATTAATTTGTACTCAAAGTTACATGGCGAGAAAAAATATATATATAACATGGACTATATAGGTGTACATTGTGGTCATCTGAATATAGCCATAAGGCTAATCTAAGTCAGCGTTATAACAATTTGACTGAGTTAAGACATTCGGATCAGAGCCTCACTCAGAGAAATACAAACAATAGGGCTTAAGGTCCCTTCTAGGCCTGCCTCCGTCAGTGGACCTACGATTTTACGTCCTATCCAAGAAGACGTGGAGGTCTATAGCTAACCATTTGCAGTTGTTTCACAGAGGCAACACCTGAGTGTTGGTCCGGCCGAGGTTTGAACCCGCGACCTCCCGCTCAGCAGACCGGAGCTTTGACCACTGAGCTAACCGGGAGGCGGACAATGGTCCAGTACTATTAAAGATTAATGACTGCGAGATTTATAGTGTTCCTCGCGATAGCACTTATGAATACTTTGTCCTGCACTCAAAAGTAAATTCCTGTGTCAATTTGTCAAATCAACATGATTTATACAATGTAAAATTAACAAGAGTTGCTGGGATTAAATGCTCTTTAGTGGTCTCATACACAAGAAAATGTCGGGAATCGGGACACTCAAGGAATTCACTGGGAAGGCATTGATAATACTGATATTTTTTTCGGGACTGCACAATTTGGGATTCTATATAAAAATTCATAGCACGAAATTTAAGATTTAAAAGCAACATGGAACATGGAAAAGAATAGGAAAGCAATGGCAAATAAGAACAAACAATATCATTCAGAACAAGATTTGCAAGTCCACAGAATTTCTCCCTCGTCTTCCAGTTGTGCCGACCAACTGCTGGCCGAATTCTTTTGCGTGTGGCGTCGGATATTAATATTCTCAAAAATCAGTGCAATATTCTACCCAGGGGTCACACAATGCTTGCTTCGCGTGATGTCGCTAACTAAATACACATTTACAGAACCGACAGAACAATTATCCTCCACGCTATTCTAGTAATAACATAATAACTCTTCAGCATCAGCTTCAGCTAAACCAGTAGTTAAGTAGCAGTTCCTTTCGGTACGGTATGACAAAAATAGATTTCCCTCTCCTCAGTAAAATGTCATTCAGTATAAGTAAGGTTACAAATAACCCGGAAAAGTGAACATATTATTCCGAAACTGAAGACTCGTGACAAAGGCACTCGGTCAGTTTACTGTAATGACAATTGAAGACAACAATTTCTCAACAGAAATATACGAAGAAATTCAGTAGTAGGTTTGGTAGTGTATTTATCTATCGCAAATAACGTAACGCTTCCGAGGAAAAGTCAATCTGATGCTGCCATGCCTTGTGACACATGTACGTCCAAACTTAGATGCATGTATACAACGTTAACTATTCCAAAAAAGGTAAAAACAAACGAATTCACCAGACTTTCAGCTGCAACCATGCACGATCGATTTCGGCGGCTTAAGCTTGGAATGTCCTCTGTCGTTTCTCCGGGCCAGACAACCTTTTTTGAGGTGTGTACAAGCGATGTGTTCAGAGCAAACTAGTGCACCGAGTCACACAGCATCGATGAGAACTGTAAAAGTCACTTGGGAAATTAGTAACAAATGTGGCATAAATTGTCAATGTTACTTAATTTCGATGATTAAAACAAACTAATCCTCACTTTACTAGTAACCTCTTTTGCCTTTAAGTAGGTGATATAAAATTTAATACTGACTCTGGACACATTGCTAGACTCTTGACGTTTACGTACACTACTTTAACTTTGCGGGCTACCTGCACACTATAGACACTGATCTTTATGGTATTCCTGCGGACTGGGTGCGCTTATACACTATCAGCCACACTACACACCTATATATATACCTAGATCATGCGACTATGACACTGATCTTTATGGTATTTCTGGGAGCTGGGTGCGCTTATACATGCAGGAGTCCTGTGATGTCTAACTCGTTAGTATGCTAGTTATTTGCGTAGGAGGAGAGTGTGGCCACGTCCATGTCAGTCTATACACCTTTTGTGCTACCAGTGCTCTGGGTTCCTATCGCTAAAGGATACGTTATTGTGGCTACAATCTCGGCCAATTTAGTTGAAAAATTAAGACTCCCCCTCCAAGCTATTCAATTATGTTAAATCATGGCCCATTGCAGTTTGCCTAAGCTCTAATCACTGAAATGGGGGAAGGATGGAATTTTTTCCCTACTCAATTTGACCGAGATTGTAGATCCAGAGTAAATAGGTATTTATTGACTGAGGGGGAGGAGTGGGCCGGAATGGACCCCACACCCTACAAATTGACAGAGAACCAAATATTTTCTGTTCGACCTTATTCAGTCAATAAGTAGTTTATCATGTGATCATGACCACTTTCAAATGGCAAAATAACAAGCATATAGACCAACCGTCATGCTTTCCGCGCTATGGCCGCCATTTTCTCACAGTTGAAAAGTCCGCGGTTTTGTACGAGTTGTGTTCCAATATTTTGAAAATCATTGCTGTTGTTTTGTATGACAGTTGTTTCAATTAGAATCTGTTTTTGTAAAGTTTCTTTAGTAGTTTTCCTGTTTAGTTAGATAGTTTCACGAAGCGGAAATAAGGCCGCTAAGCATCATGGTTGGACCATACCTTTAAAGGAATATTGAATAAATTGTAAAAGAAAAGTAGCAAGGGAAGAAGAAAAGAGATCTTTATGAGAATTGTAGTGGTCAAAGGAGCAAAAGCTTTCGGGTTGACCACTATGAATGAATGAATCTTTATTTAAAACACGGAATCTCTTCAAGTTATACTTGGTTTCTAAGAGAACCGTTACAATAAGTTAATAGTATTTAAATAATATAATTACAAAACTTATGTTAAATATATACATTAAAAATATATTATAAACAGTCCATGAGCCCACAAATATCAATATTTTGGAGCTCCGTTCGAAATATAGTTAAACTGTTCGCCTCTTTTGTAAAACTGGGCAAAGAGTTCCAAATTTTGGCCCCACTGTAAGAAAAACTTCTTTTTAGTGCTTCTGTTCGAGGTCTTGGGATATGAAGGTTTGTATTTGAATGACGTAAGTTATAGCTATAGTGTTGGGATTCTTTTATAAAAAGATCAGAAACGGATAGCTGGGCGCTAGGTTATTTACTGTCTTGTACATCATAATAGCCCTTGTTTTTAGCCTTCTTTCTTTTAATGATTCCCAACATAATTCCTTAACGAATGTCTGTTGACCTAATTGTGTAATCAGATTTAGTTATTATTCTTGCAGCACGATTTTGGAGAGTCTGTAACTTATCGGCAAGGCCCGATCCCGAAGGTTATCCCAAACAATAGAACAATATTCTAAGGGTGGAAGAATCAGTGCCTTGCAGACTTTTATTAAAACATCTCTTGGTACAAAGGGCCTTACTCTCCTCAATATCCCAAGACCAGAGGATACCTTTTTAATAATATTATCAATGTGTGCATGTCACCGAAGGTTTTCATCTAAATATACACCGAGGTGTTTAGTTTCCTTTGTAGTGACCTGTTATAGGGTTCTTTAATATAGGAAAGACATGAGTGAAGACTCTGTGTATAGCTGTTTATTCTGATTCTCTGTTCGGACCATGTGCTATATGTTAATTACAATGAATCACGTGGTATATTATATTATTACGTAATCATGTGTGGGATCGTATTACTACATTCCTCCCCCTTCAGTTAAAGTTTTATAATGTAAAATAATCAGCTTCTTAATTGTTATGCTAAGGATCATAGTATATGCACATTGTGAACTGATTCAACAATAATTCCAATATAATTAGTAACTGTAACAAATTGTCTTCCAATGTTCGTATTCCTTTCCCCAAGTTCTTTAACTAGTAATGGTTCATGGTATCTTATATGATAACTTTCTTAAGTATCCATCAAATACTGATGCATGTCCCTGTTCGATCTCCTCGGTGCTTCTGGTGCTGCTGGTAGGATGTTGATCGTCCTGCAGGGCTGGTGCAGGATCTCTCTGCTGTGCTGCATTGTAGGGTGGTGGTATCTGTATTGGTTGTGCTGTTGTCACATCCTCCTCACTTGTTTCCCTGTTTGCTGTTCTCAACAGTTTCACTCTTGATGCGTCTCTGCAGATAGTCTTTCCGTCGCCTAGTCTGCTAGCAAAGATAGTAGATCCCTTCACTTGTGTTACAATATAAATGTGAGGCTCATATGGTGTTTCAGCCTTTCTTTTCCTATCTCGCTTCACTATAATTGCTTTGCCAACGTCAACTTTGTATGTTGTCGCCCGGTGTCGCTTGTCGTGGTACTGCTTGATTTCTCCTTGTACGTTCTGTCGTTGGATCTGACTTCCTCATCATTCGGTGATAATTCTGATTGAAAGTGTTCAACTTTCGTTCTTACATCGTATCCCTGTTCATCATTAACTCATAGGGTGTCTTCTTTGTTGCAGGGTGTGGGGTGTCTCTGTAAGCTTGTAGCATGTCATAAGTTGCCTCGTGCACCTCCGTTCCCTCCTGGTTTGCAATGGTTGGTATTTTGTTCACTGGCTTATTAAAACCTTCAACTTGGCCTTGTGCCTTTGGGTATCTCGGTGTAACATTCTTGTGTTTGAATCCCATTTCTGATGTAATATATAAAAAAACGAGAGCTAGTGTTTTACCAGGGTATCCAAACACCGAGAAAGATGTTTGGATTCCCTGGTGAAACACGAATCTCGAATTTTTATATGACTTCTCAATCGAAAATAATACCTGCATTCATAAATCATTATAAAGTATTGTATGCCTGGAATTTTATTGCATGCAATTATAGACAACAAGGGTTTTGATTGTTATTTTGTCACGGTCATTTCAACAAATGGCCTAATAGCGTAGTGGGTAAGACAGCGGACTAGTAGTCAAGAGCAGCCATGACGATGATGGTACTAATCACACTCTGGACACCGATTTTTATTTCCGTCTTCCCCTTCACTTCTTCATGTAAAGTCATACTTATGCTGTAATCCTTGTAGCTTAATTAGGTCCAACACATGCATGAATGATGCCCAATGAGAACACAGATGAACATCACTAGTGATATCCAAATCACTGGTGATGTTCGTATAGTGTTTCATTGGGTATCAAGATTCATGCATGTGACCAAATGCAGCCCTCTGATTGACTAAAAAGCTCATGAATTATTAATGAGTTTGAGAAGCAAATTGCTTGAACTCATTCGAGTTGCATGGTGGACCATTGTCTGTCTGCACAGGCTTTGGCACTCCGTGCGTCGCAAAGATTCAACTTCCTTCGGACAGGTTTGATTGCTGTGGAGCTAATGAACTCAACTTCTGGGTATCTTGAATATTGATCGGTTACAACCAACACATATTCATTGTTGGGAAAGGGTTCAGAGAAGTCTGCTTCGACACTGTCCCATGGTCTCTCCGGTAAATCTGTCATCTTGGCTGGTTCGGTGTGATGTGTGTTTGTTGACACTTGACAGCTGAAGCATGTGCTGACAATGTTCTCGATCCGCCAGTTCATCGCTGGGAACCAGTATTTCTTCCTGATCATTTCCTTTGTCTTAGTGATGCCTAAGTTACCTTGTCTGTGTGCGATTGTTATAATCTTTTCTTGCAGGGATTCTGGTGGAATGATTTTGTCGACTCTCAGCATGATTCCCTCCGCCATGTATAGTTCCGCTCGCATATCATAGTAGGGTGCTAAGTCTGGGTCAGTTTTGTCCCATTTCCCCATTTGTATTGCTTCCTTTAGCTTCTGAAGTTTATGGTCACCCTGTGTTGCTGACTTGATGGTTTCCATGACGACTGCATGATCAATTTCGATTACTGCTTTAATGTGTTGCTCGTGTCTGGTATGATGTATCTCCGGTAGTGGGTGTCCAGGTTCTGCATTTTCATGACCATCCTCTCAATCCTGGGTGGTAGCTTCGCGCTTGGATTATTGAATAGTGGTAGCAGTGGTTTGTGGTCTGTCGCCAGTTGGAAGTGTTCTGCTCCCAGTAGATACATGTGGAGTCTGGTTGTGGTGAACTCTGCTGCTAACGCCTCTCGTTCAATCTGTGAATACCGCGTCTCTGTGTCAGTGAGTGATCTGCTTACAAAGTGTACCGGTTGGTATCCGTGTTCTGTCTTCTGAAATAATCCACCTCCGAGACCAGTCGGGCTTCCGTCGCAGATGACCATCGTTTCACGTCCCGGCTTGTAGGGAATGAGTACTGGTGCTGTAGTTATGGCTATCTTCAGGTCTTCAAACGCTTTCTGTTGTGATTCTGTCCACTCGAACTTGTTCTCCCTTTTCGTGAGTCTCCTCAGAGGTTCGCATCTGCGGAGAAGTTGCTAATATATCTCGATAAGTATGCCATCATTTGTAGAAATGAGACAATTTGCAAGTTCCTCCTTTGATTGAGGTTCGCTGCATTCGCGCACGGCCTTCACTTTGTTTGGGCTCGGGTTCAATTCATCTGCGGTGAACAGATGTCCGTGGAACTCGATCGTTGATTTCCCGAACTCACATTTCTCTCTGCGTAGTGTTAAGTTGTGTGACTCTAGTCGCTGTAGTAGCGCTGCGGGGTTCTTACTGTGGTCCTCCCAGTGTAGTCCGCCAATCAGTATGTCGTCTTACTCATTTCCGTGTGAAACAGATCTTGGCTATTAACGCCTCCAAATGCTAGTCGCTTGTATTGGTAATTTCCCCATGGACTTGAGAATGTCATAAGTCTTCGAGACTCTTCGTCCAGTAAAAACTGGTGGTATCCATGATTCATATCTAATTTACTGAATACTGTACAGTCCTTGAATGTGGTTATGAAGTCCTCTGTGATTGGTGCCTGTACTTGTCGTGTGCGCTGCATGGATTTGTTGAGTACTCGTAGGTCTAGGCTTACGCGAATGTCGCTTGGGTTTTTAGGTTTGGGTTGTACGACCATCGGTGAACACCATGTTATTGATTCGTGTTCCGGTAATTTTTCCATGATATCTTTCTCGACGATCTCGTCCATCCGTTTCTGTAACGGGTCCATTAGGTGATAGGGAACTCTCCTCGGCTTCTGTGCGACAGGTTGTGCGTAATCCTTCAGCGGTAGGTGTATGTTGATGTCTCCACCGTCACGTTTTGTCTTCCCGATGCCTTCAAATCGTCCTTTGTGTTGGTGTACAATTCTATCCAGTTCGTCGTTTCCGGTTTGTATTCTGTTTACATTCTGAGTTTCATCGCGGTTTGGTTCCTTTAATCCTTCGGTCGCGTCAAATGTCACCATTCCCAACTCTTCTAGAGTCTTTCTTCCGATTAGCGGGAGTGAGTCGATCTTTCCTTGGATAATAGCAATCTTCGTGTGCGTTTTCCGTGTTTCATTCTCCATAGTCACGCTGTACTCTCCAATAACCGGTAACTCGTCTTTCAGTGTTTTTAACTTTATCTTCGTGTCACGCAGTTCTAATTCCGGTGTTGCCATTAGTAACTCGTTGAACTGGAATTGATCCATGACATTTGCATCCGCGCCCGTATCCGGTTCAACTTCAACACTCGTTCCGTTTATCGAAAGTCTGCACTTATTTTTCTTGGTATTCGTTTGTGCGGTGCGGTGAATCTTCATGTGTTGTACGATCCGCTGTCAGTATCTCTCTAATTCACTGGTATCACTCTCTGTGGTTTATTCTATTTCGACGTGTCGAATTCTTCTGCGCCCGTGTTTGTTTTGATTTCCGCCAATTTGCTTGTTGTGGCGTGGCGCGTTGTGTGATGCCTCTTGTTTCTTTTCTGGTCGCCTGTAGTATTGCTTGTCTATTTTTCTTCTATCCCCACTGACATTGTTTACGTTTGCCGCAGTTATGGCATTCGACTCCGTATGCTGGGCACTGGCGACTTTCGTGCGTTGATCCGCAACGACCACATGGCTCGGCGCTGTCCCGCCGGTTCTTCGACACGAATCTGACCTTCTGTGATTCTGTTGTTGCTTGTACTTTCTTGTCAATTTCGCTAGCCTGGGCAGTCGATTCTTCTTCCACTGCCGCTTCGTCTAAGATTTGCGCCAGCGTCCAGTTATTCCGTATAGTTTTTACTCGCAGTCGGTCTGTTGGTCATTGTTTTGATAAGGTGATCTCTTATCGTTTCGTCCTCGTTGGTGTACTCACATTTCCGTGGTCTCTCTGATTCTAGCATAGTATTTCCCCTAGACTTGCTCCAAGTCGAACTCGCTGAATCACTGGGTAAGCGATTACTGGGTCAAAAATCGAGCGCTAGAATCGAAGGAAGAGCCAAGAGGTGAGTTCGACTTGTTTCACTTGCAGGAAATTGAATCGGGGGATTATGTTTTAGCGCGAAAACACATTTCAGGGGCGGAGCTTACATTTCGCGCCTTTGACAAACTCTTTCGGAGTACAATCAAATTGTAAATACCACATCCACGGTCGACTGACTTGACACGTCAACATACAATGCCTGAATAATTGACGCTTTGTGATTGGGCAAATCTTAGTACGTCATAAGCCACGCCTCCGGTTGAAAAATCAACCGGTAAATTTGGCGCGCTGCAAGTGGGAAAAGTCCTTCATGCGGGGGGCTAAGAAGGACTTTGAGAAAGTCTATATTTCCCCGTGCTCTCACTAGCCTCTTGATTGAGATTCCCGAATTGGAATCTGGCGTAGTCCTTGTTTTTACGTGGCAGAAAGTGCTTATCCAGTGGCAGTGTTCTGATAAGCTGTGCGTAGACATCCTCGTCCGCTTGTAGTGGTAAGTCTGGTAGCGACTCCTCCAGTTCGGCAATCTGCATTCCTCCGTAAATTATCATCCCGTCTTTCTTGACGTCTGGATCCATCAGCCCGAAGAAACGAAATTGTCTCTCGATGTCTTTTTTCCATTTGGACCATCGAACGGCTGTGTCATTTGTATCATTCGATACGATGAATGGTCTTATGTTAAGTTGTCTGTTGACCACTGTAATATTCTGAGCGTTGCTCGCTGCGCTGGTCGATCCAACAGATTCCTGACCGTCTGGCATTTCAATGTCGCTTCTATTTTCACTTCTCTTCTTCTCGTTTTCTTTTCCTATTACCGTAGTCCTCGTCGCCAATGTAGTGACCTGTTATAGGGTTCTTTAATATAGGAAAGACATGAGTGAAGACTCTGTGAAGCTGTTTATTCTGATTCTCTGTTCGGACCATGTGCTATATGTTAATTACAATGAATCACGTGGTATATTATATTATTACGTAATCATGTGTGGGATCATATTACTGATCATTACTACATCCTTCACTCTTCTTACAGAAATATTATTCAATGAGATTTCAATATCATAATCAAAATCCAATCTCTGTCTTGTACCTATAATCATAAATTCGGTTTTAATAAGAAGATTGAGTGAAAGTTTGTTAGCAATAAGCCATTTCTTTACAGATGTCAGTTCCATCAGTATTTATTTCGGTCTCCAGTTTACTCAAGTCTGGAGCCGTAAAAGAGAGACTTGTATCATCGGCGTAAAGACGTGGCCTCAGCTTAGTTTAGCTTTCTAGTTATTCTGAGCCTACCAGTACCAATTATTGAGCTTTTCATTTTTACAGTAAACCTGTAACTATTACTAATTCCAGTACGAAATAAAATTTGTTGTTGTTGTACAGTTGCTAACACAATTTGGTAGATCATTTATATAGAGTAAGAAGAGTAACGGACCCAGAATAGATTTGTGGCACGCCACATTTTATCAAACACTCAGAGGATAATGCACCATTTACTAAACACTTCTGACCTCTATTTGACAAGTAGGATGAAAACCATTTTAGAGTGGAGGGTTCTACCCCATAAAGAGATAACTTCTCAAGGAGAATGGAATGATCTACTGTATCAAAAGCTTTTTAAAAATCTAAAGACACAACTCCATTTAATTGCCCTTTATCAATGTTTATATACCACTCATTTGTTAGGTCAAGAGGTGCAGTTGCAGTTGAGTGCATGGCTCTAAATCCAGATTGGTGTTTATTTAGAAGATTATTTTCTTCGGTAAATATTTGTAAAACTGTCCACAGACTAGTTTTTTAAATATTCTGGCAATAGTCGAGAGAATAGAGATCGTAATTACCTGCCTCGTTTTTTTGCCTTGTTTGAAAATTGGTGATAATCGATTCAGTTTACCGATGAACCTACAACGATTCAGTTACAGTTGTAGGTTTCTGAATGAGCTGATTAAGTCGATATGCGTCCAGAAGGAATTCAAGGCTCGATGCTTCATTATCAAATGGTTCGTTTAAGAAATCACAATTTATATCACTTTGTCTTCGAAATCGATTTTCTTAAGAAATAATTCAAACTGTCGAAAATAACCAACTGGTGAGTTGGGAGGCCTATACCATGTAGTTACAAGAAAAGGTTTTGATCGAAATTTGGTGATTTCGAGTGTCAATAATTCAAGACACGTACTGTCGAGATCACGTCGTACTCTGTAGTTTATATTACTTCTAACATAGAAGCATATTCCACCACCTGATCGATTTCTGTTTCTTTTGATAACATCATATCCATCAAGCCTAACTTCTCGGTCCAATATCGTCTCATCTAATCTCGTACTGTCGAGATCATGTCGTACTCTGTAGTTTATATTACTTCTAACATGAAGCATATTCCACCACCTGATCGATTTCTGTTTCTTTTGATAACATCATATCCATCAAGCCTAACTTCTCGGTCCAATATCGTCTCATCTAATCTCGTACTGTCGAGATCATGTCGTACTCTGTAGTTTGTATTACTTCTAACATAGAAGCATATTCCACCACCTGATCGATTTCTGTTTCTTTTGATAACATCATATCCATCAAGCCTAACTTCTCGGTCCAATATCGTCTCATCTAATCTCGTACTGTCGAGATCATGTCGTACTCTGTAGTTTGTATTACTTCTAACATAGAAGCATATTCCACCACCTGATCGATTTCTGTTTCTTTTGATAACATCATATCCATCAAGCCTAACTTCTCGGTCCGATATCGTCTCATCTAATCTCGTACTGTCGAGATCATGTCGTACTCTGTAGTTTGTATTACTTCTAACATAGAAGCATATTCCACCACCTGATCGATGTCTGTTTCTTTTGATAACATCATATCCATCAAGCCTAACTTCTCGGTCCGATATCGTCTCATCTAATCTCGTACTGTCGAGATCATGTCGTACTCTGTAGTTTGTATTACTTCTAACATAGAAGCATATTCCACCACCTGATCGATTTCTGTTTCTTTTGATAACATCATATCCATCAAGCCTAACTTCTCGGTCCGATATCGTCTCATCTAATCTCGTACTGTCGAGATCATGTCGTACTCTGTAGTTTGTATTACTTCTAACATAGAAGCATATTCCACCACCTGATCGATTTCTGTTTCTTTTGATAACATCATATCCATCAAGCCTAACTTCTCGGTCCGATATCGTCTCATCTAATCTCGTACTGTCGAGATCATGTCGTACTCTGTAGTTTGTATTACTTCTAACATAGAAGCATATTCCACCACCTGATCGATTTCTGTTTCTTTTGATAACATCATATCCATCAAGCCTAACTTCTCGGTCCGATATCGTCTCATCTAATCTCGTACTGTCGAGATCATGTCGTACTCTGTAGTTTGTATTACTTCTAACATAGAAGCATATTCCACCACCTGATCGATTTCTGTTTCTTTTGATAACATCATATCCATCAAGCCTAACTTCTCGGTCCGATATCGTCTCATCTAATCTCGTACTGTCGAGATCATGTCGTACTCTGTAGTTTGTATTACTTCTAACATAGAAGCATATTCCACCACCTGATCGATTTTTGTTTCTTTTGATAACATCATATCCATCAAGCCTAACTTCTCGGTCCAATATCGTCTCATCTAATCTCGTACTGTCGAGATCATGTCGTACCCTGTAGTTTGTATTACTTCTAACATAGAAGCATATTCCACCACCTGATCGATTTCTGTTTCTTTTGATAATATCATATCCATCAAGCCTAACTTCTCGGTCCAATATCGTCTCATCTAATCTCGTACTGTCGAGATCATGTCGTACTCTGTAGTTTATATTACTTCTAACATAGAAGCATATTCCACCACCTGATCGATTTCTGTTTCTTTTGATAACATCATATCCATCAAGCCTAACTTCTCGGTCCGATATCGTCTCATCTAATCTCGTACTGTCGAGATCATGTCGTACTCTGTAGTTTGTATTACTTCTAACATAGAAGCATATTCCACCACCTGATCGATTTCTGTTTCTTTTGATAACATCATATCCATCAAGCCTAACTTCTCGGTCCGATATCGTCTCATCTAATCTCGTACTGTCGAGATCATGTCGTACTCTGTAGTTTGTATTACTTCTAACATAGAAGCATATTCCACCACCTGATCGATTTCTGTTTCTTTTGATAACATCATATCCATCAAGCCTAACTTCTCGGTCCGATATCGTCTCATCTAATCTCGTACTGTCGAGATCATGTCGTACTCTGTAGTTTGTATTACTTCTAACATAGAAGCATATTCCACCACCTGATCGATTTCTGTTTCTTTTGATAACATCATATCCATCAAGCCTAACTTCTCGGTCCGATATCGTCTCATCTAATCTCGTACTGTCGAGATCATGTCGTACTCTGTAGTTTATATTACTTCTAACATAGAAGCATATTCCACCACCTGATCGATTTCTGTTTCTTTTGATAATATCATATCCATCAAGCCTAACTTCTCGGTCCGATATCGTCTCATCTAATCACGTACTGTCGAGATCATGTCGTACTCTGTAGTTTGTATTACTTCTAACATGAAGCATATTCCACCACCTGATCGATTTCTGTTTCTTTTGATAATATCATATCCATCAAGCCTAACTTCTCGGTCCGATATCGTCTCATCTAATCACGTACTGTCGAGATCATGTCGTACTCTGTAGTTTGTATTACTTCTAACATGAAGCATATTCCACCACCTGATCGATTTCTGTTTCTTTTGATAACATCATATCCATCAAGCCTAACTTCTCGGTCCGATATCGTCTCATCTAATCACGTACTGTCGAGATCATGTCGTACTCTGTAGTTTGTATTACTTCTAACATGAAGCATATTCCACCACCTGATCGATTTCTGTTTCTTTTGATAACATCATATCCATCAAGCCTAACTTCTCGGTCCGATATCGTCTCATCTAATCTCGTACTGTCGAGATCATGTCGTACTCTGTAGTTTATATTACTTCTAACATAGAAGCATATTCCACCACCTGATCGATGTCTGTTTCTTTTGATAACATCATATCCATCAAGCCTAACTTCTCGGTCCGATATCGTCTCATCTAATCTCGTACTGTCGAGATCATGTCGTACTCTGTAGTTTGTATTACTTCTAACATAGAAGCATATTCCACCACCTGATCGATTTCTGTTTCTTTTGATAATATCATATCCATCAAGCCTAACTTCTCGGTCCGATATCGTCTCATCTAATCTCGTACTGTCGAGATCATGTCGTACTCTGTAGTTTATATTACTTCTAACATAGAAGCATATTCCACCACCTGATCGATGTCTGTTTCTTTTGATAACATCATATCCATCAAGCCTAACTTCTCGGTCCGATATCGTCTCATCTAATCTCGTACTGTCGAGATCATGTCGTACTCTGTAGTTTATATTACTTCTAACATAGAAGCATATTCCACCACCTGATCGATTTCTGTTTCTTTTGATAATATCATATCCATCAAGCCTAACTTCTCGGTCCGATATCGTCTCATCTAATCTCGTACTGTCGAGATCATGTCGTACTCTGTAGTTTGTATTACTTCTAACATAGAAGCATATTCCACCACCTGATCGATGTCTGTTTCTTTTGATAATATCATATCCATCAAGCCTAACTTCTCGGTCCGATATCGTCTCATCTAATCTCGTACTGTCGAGATCATGTCGTACTCTGTAGTTTATATTACTTCTAACATAGAAGCATATTCCACCACCTGATCGATTTCTGTTTCTTTTGATAATATCATATCCATCAAGCCTAACTTCTCGGTCCGATATCGTCTCATCTAATCTCGTACTGTCGAGATCATGTCGTACTCTGTAGTTTATATTACTTCTAACATAGAAGCATATTCCACCACCTGATCGATTTCTGTTTCTTTTGATAATATCATATCCATCAAGCCTAACTTCTCGGTCCGATATCGTCTCATCTAATCACGTACTGTCGAGATCACGTCGTACTCTGTAGTTTATATTACTTCTAACATAGAAGCATATTCCACCACCTGATCGATTTCTGTTTCTTTTGATAACATCATATCCATCAAGCCTAACTTCTCGGTCCGATATCGTCTCATCTAATCTCGTTTCGTTGATGGCAAGAATATCTATGGGATTTTTGGCCATGAGAACTCTTAGCTCATCTATATGTTTCAACAGACTTGCTATATTAATAGAGGCTATTTTAAAACCTTTATGTTTGCAGAGTTCAGAATCACTAGGGAGAGACAATTACTAGGATTGGCTTCAACAGAAATGTAGCTAGCATTATTTATATCAATATTTGTGGATTCAGCAGATCAACCTACCCTAATATACTTATTAAGATTGCTTGCAAGAACAGAGACTCCTTTTGCATTCAAGTGGAGTCCCTTGGTATTTAGACAGTCAGTGGTAATGTTTTCATGAGAGATTATTGACCAGCCTCTGGATTTACAGAAAGAACGCAGTTTCTTATTTACTTTTGAAACCTTGCGGTTCAAATCAGCATTATCATTTCTTATTATCAATTCAGAGATTGGAATTTTTGTGTCAACTGATTCTTTCTCTACAAAAGTGCAAAGATTCACAATACCTTCCACAATTTTTGTTAGCTCATCCGACACGAGATTGTTTGTTCCCACGTGGACTACAATCTCGTCCGGCGTCTTTTAGATAGTCAGACATATCCTCGATGGTTGAGCCATGAAAGGCTTTGACAGTAACCCTGTGATTTCGGCACAACTGCAGAATACCCCCTCCCAGATGTGTGTTACCAGTATCAAGATACGCGTATCAGGCGTATCACTTGGTATAATTGTATATCGGGATTTTTTTCAGGTTCAATTTGAAATCTAGTCACCAATTAGCCCTAAAATCTCGACGTTTACCTGAGAACTTCTTTACTAGAGTTCCTATGGAGAGGAATCGCTCACTTAATTAATTCATGAACAATTCATAGATTAGCAGTGGTTTTAAAATCTAAAAATTTGACAGCGATTGAGCGGCGATGGTTGTTTAGTGTAGTGGTTGCGACGTTTGACTTACGAGTAGGAAGAGCGGGGTTCGAGTTCCAGAAAATCTCTCAAATTTTTTTACCTCACCATTTTCTTGAGCTTCTTCTCGAGAACCCTAGCTCTAGGTGGGTAAGATCTTGTTTACTGACCGGTTAGGGTTTTTTATGGTTCAGGGTAGGGTTTTAGTTAGTTTATATTGTCAATATTTCATGAATTAATTAAGTGAGCGATTCCTCTCCTCAGGAGCTCGTCTTCTTTACTGACGGTTAGGGTAGTTATTGTTGTTGGGTAAGCTGATGTATTATGATAAATACAAAAAGAAATCTCACATCTCGAATCACCTGAGCCCTAAAACCTCAATGTTTACCTGGGAACTTCTTTACTGACGGTTAGGGTTGTTATTGTTGTATCAGGCGTATCAGGGGTATCCCGCGTATCAGACGTATCATGTGTGTCAAGCGTATCACGTGTATCTTACATATCAGACATATCGTGTATCACGCATATCAGACGTATTAGGTGTATCACGTATATCTATCAGACGTGTGTCGTTTATCAGACGTGTCACGTCAGTATCAGACGTGTCACGGGTTTCACGTTTATCAGACGTGTCAGGGGTGTCACGTTTATCAGCCGTGTCAGGGGTATCAGTGGTATCTTTGGTTGTGAGGTTCGTTATTCGGAGAGGGTATTCTGCAGTTACTCCGTGATTTCTGTTGGACATTTTCCAGCCCTCGAGCTTTGATATCATAGAATCACCTACGATGAGTGTTGACCGCTTCTTTGACTCACTAGGGCCTTCGGTTGCAGGTAGATTATGAATTTCTTTGACCTCAGATGATTCCGTTATTTGAGTAGGCTGTTTCTTCTTCTTGTTATTTCTACTTTGACCAGTCGGTCCCACGGCTCCCCACGGCTCCCCACGGCTCTCCACGGCACTCCACGTCTTTATCGTCGCCGACCTCTCGCCGTTAAATGAAACCAACAATGATTCATGGAATTCGAGTTCTTGTAAACAGAAGCTCTTCAAATCTTCTAGTGTTCCTTTCCAGAGAAGCAAAGACTTATTTCGATCATAACCATGCATGGTTTAGAAGATAGATTCAAAGCTTCATTTACGGGAGCGCCCTCAGATACACCATCGCCATCGTTATACAGGTGCACTTTCACCACTACGTCCCAGATGAATATGAAATCGAGACGTGTCGGACGGCTTTTTCTCGCCCGCTCACATATATCGTTCTCGAGGTTAAAAACAATGATTATCATTATATATATATTTGTCAAATCGCTTTAAAGTAATGATAATCATTATTCTAAGACAAACCCTAACCATCGGACGAGAGCTAGGGTTCACAGGTAAACAAGAAGAGAAGGTAAACGAGAGAATTGTTTTTTTTGAGCGCTCCTACTCGGGCTCGAACTCGTAACCGTTTGCGAGTAGTGCTTGGTAGTACAGACGTCATGACCACTACACTAAGCGCGTCTACCGCCGTTCGGAATTTGACAATTGTTTATCTGATCTTTATCCTTGACTGGTTTTAAGAATAATGATTATCATTATTTTGAAGTGCTTTGACAATTAATGATAATCATTGTTTTAACTTCCAACCATATGTACAAAAGTAAAAAAAGAAGTAAAAAAAAAGAAGTAAACAACCAATTTAATGTTATGATTAGGTTCCGTAAACTTATTCCAAACAGTACCATGTATAGATACTTAAAAGATATGTTCAACTTAAGATCAGTAGCTTATTCTCTGAGAGGCAGTAATATTCTCAGCCTTCCTAAACCATCTTCAACTTCGTATGGCCTTCACTCATTTCGATATTTTGCAGCTAAAGTTTGTAACTCACTACCCGACAACTATAGAGTTCTAAATACCTATAATGACTTTAACCATCTAATTAGGCAATATGACTTTGCTACCGAAATGTAATTTGTTATTAATTCCAATTATTATTCAATTACTCGTGTAAAAATTATCATTTGTTTATTTAGTTATTTTCTCGAAGATATTAGCTTATTTCATCTACTCTGTAAATTCGAGGATAAATAAAGTGTATGTATGTACCTCGAGGTTGTGTTGATCAAACACATAACGGGCCCATCACGTGACTTTTGAAAATGGTTTTGCGCGCGCGGGGTCGTGTGGGTAATATATTAAAGTGATTCCAAACAAACAAACATTCCTTAGCCTTCTTAAAATGGGATCTAATAGTTCGTAAAATAAGCCATGCAGTTTGCTTCAAAACACTCGATCATTAACAGTAATAATTCATGGTAAAATGATTTAAAAAAGTTATTTTATTTTCCAAAATACAAATTGTTATCAAAAGATTACAAACGTAAAAAAGATAAACTACAAACATAAATACAGCTTGTTGGGAAATTTCCGTTTCCTGCTTATCTCTACTACTCGCTTTTCAACCAACTTTACCGCGATAGTTGTCTACCTCAAGTAAACCAGTAAGCCAGTAAACGTTTTTCAACTACATAATTTCACTTAGTAGGCCAATAGTACTTTTAATAATAACATGTTTTAACTGCTGCACTTCATCGTTATTGTATTCTACGTGAAGTCAAGTCTGTGTGTCGAGTGTGCCGTAATGTATGAAACTGGAAAAGGCCTGGCTACACTGAGTTATTTGGCGCATAGGCACTAGCACTGCTCTACATTACTGGAGGGGGAAGGGATGGGGAAACTTGCTGTTATTGTCTTAGTCAGTGTAGCTGCACAATGTATCACTACATCTGGCGTTTATAAAGTTCCAAGGGCTGATGCGAATGCGCAGAGGAATTGATTGCCAGCTACAATCTGCGATAATAGTATCGAGACCTTTCTCAAAATAGACAGTGATAGAGAGAAAAACATTGGTAAGGCCAAAGCTATGCCCCTCTCCCCTTACCCCCAGTTCAGTGTTGGTCAGTGGTGCTCTCGGAGAAAATAGCCACAGTTTTCTTCAATTTATACCTGTAATGCATTGCTAATTGGCGAGTCTCAATGATTATTGTCGCGTGTTGTAGGTTATCTAGCGTGATACAGGGTGATACATAACTATTGTCGCGTATTGTAGGTTATCTACCGTGATACAGGGTGATGCATGAGTATTGTCGCGTATTGTAGGTTATCTAGCGTGATACAGGGTGATACATGAGTATTGTCGCGTATTGTAGGTTATCTAGCGTGATACAGGGTGATACATGACTTAGGTTATCTAGCGTGATACAGGGTGATACATGACTTAGGTTATCTAGCGTGATACAGGGTGATACATGACTATTGTCGCGTATTGTAGGTTATCTAGCGTGATACAGGGTGATACATGAGTATTGTCGCGTATTGTAGGTTATCTAGCGTGATACAGGGTGATACATGACTATTGTCGCGTATTGTAGGTTATCTAGCGTGATACAGGGTGATACATGAGTATTGTCGCGTATTGTAGGTTATCTATAGCGTGATACAGGGTGATACATGACTTAGGTTATCTAGCGTGATACAGGGTGATACATGACTTAGGTTATCTAGCGTGATACAGGGTGATACATGAGTATTGTCGCGTATTGTAGGTTATCTAGCGTGATACAGGGTGATACATGAGTATTGTCGCGTATTGTAGGTTATCTAGCGTGATACAGGGTGATACATGACTATTGTCGCGTATTGTAGGTTATCTAGCGTGATACAGGGTGATACATGAGTATTGTCGCGTATTGTAGGTTATCTATAGCGTGATACAGGGTGATACATGACTTAGGTTATCTAGCGTGATACAGGGTGATACATGACTTAGGTTATCTAGCGTGATACAGGGTGATACATGACTATTGTCGCGTATTGTAGGTTATCTAGCGTGATACAGGGTGATACATGACTTAGGTTATCTAGCGTGATACAGGGTGATACATGACTATTGTCGCGTATTGTAGGTTATCTAGCGTGATACAGGGTGATACATGAGTATTGTCGCGTATTGTAGGTTATCTATAGCGTGATACAGGGTGATACATGACTTAGGTTATCTAGCGTGATACAGGGTGATACATGAGTATTGTCGCGTATTGTAGGTTATCTATAGCGTGATACAGGGTGATACATGACTTAGGTTATCTAGCGTGATACAGGGTGATACATGACTTAGGTTATCTAGCGTGATACAGGGTGATACATGACTTAGGTTATCTAGCGTGATACAGGGTGATACATGACTGTATACATGACTACACAGTTGTGATGTATTCTCTTGGTTCGACCACGTGACTACACACGTGACACACATTGCCTGCCTCCTTGTGTAGTTCCTGTGCTGTTAGTCCTATCTCGTGCAGGGCGTGGCTGAGCTGCTTGGTGTTCACGCCACAAGCGTTTGGTACGTTCTTGCAGCACCGGATATGGGTATTCATCTTGCACACTGATGAAAACACGTTTTTAAAAATCAAATACATAGCTCATTATTGTAATATTAAATGAGGTAGTGCTAAGCAGTCAGTTAGGAAGATTTCATCCAAAATATTCCTTAATTCGCTAAATGTTTACTGGTAAGCAGTTGTCTTCGTTCAGTTTATTCCATGCGCGGCACATTCTATAAAGATAATATTGATGATTCGAGCTGTATTTAGAAATTTAGCAAGATTTTGATCTCCTGGCGAATGGCAAAAGCACACAATCTGATTGGCTACACAGGCACCTATCACCAAACTCGCAATCTGCCGATTGGCTACACAGGCGACCTATCGCCAAACTCGCAATCTGCCGATTGGCTACACAGGCATCTATCGCCAAACTCGCAACACAGGCACCTATCGCCAAACTCGCACACAGGCACGCAATCTGATTGGCTACACAGGCATCTATCGCCAAACGCGCAATCTGATTGGCTACACAGGCACCTCACGCCAAACTCGCACACAGGCACGCAATCTGATTGGCTACACAGGCATCTATCGCCAAACGCGCAATCTGATTGGCTACACAGGCACCTCACGCCAAACTCGCACACAGGCACGCAATCTGATTGGCTACACAGGCATCTATCGCCAAACGCGCAATCTGATTGGCTACACAGGCACCTCACGCCAAACTCGCACACAGGCACGCAATCTGATTGGCTACACAGGCATCTATCGCCAAACGCGCAATCTGATTGGCTACACAGGCACCTCACGCCAAACTCGCACACAGGCACGCAATCTGATTGGCTAAACAGGCATCTATCGCCAAACGCGCAATCTGATTGGCTACACAGGCACCTCACGCCAAACTCGCACACAGGCACGCAATCTGATTGGCTTCGCAAGTACCGTCTATTTAATAATTATCCTGCAAGATCGCACGGAATATCGCCAGATACTTAGTAAGGCGATATTCCGCAAGATCGAGCAGGATAATTGTTTTCTTATTCAACACATCGACAACAACACATCGACAACAAAACATTTTTTTACTCAAAAACTCGCAAAGGACACCGCTATTTCATAAGACGTTTTTGGAGGGAATCTAGTGACATGCGCACTAGTTCGACAGACACTCTGTTGTTATATATAACAGGAGTATATTACACAGGAGTGTTCATGTGCCCTTGTGTTGGCCCCTAACACAGTAGATAGTGTGTCTATTTAGAGTCGCGAAGTTCTGGTATGCGATTACGTTGTCTCTTGTTCTCTTGCGCTTTAGTATTTTTTAGCAGTTTGAACCGAATTACAATTTTTCAGTGTATCCTGATTGGTTAAAGTGATGGCCTTTGTTTCTTCTCGCGGGAAACTCTATGCTAAAAATAACTCTACCGTCTACAGTGTTGTGTGACAATGTAATGTGGGAAGAAGCACACTCCTCTGTAATATACTCCTGATATAATTATAAGTTCACCACAAAATTTTCGTGCGCTCTCATTGGACAAAAGCAGTCACGTGATAGTTTTCGTCCCCGGATGTAAACTATCGCTATTGACCATCCATTACTTTAGCAGTTCCAGCAAATGTCCAACATGTTTTCGTCGTTTCTCGACGGCAAAGAACCAAATCCTGTGGAACTTTGGATGTGGATATACTATTGAAACGGGAATACGCCTTCAAGTGGAAGAAGTCCGAGTTAAGTTCAACTGCAAGGTGCAATTTTCATGCGAATAATTAACAGCCACTGGTTCCCTTGTTGCTTGTATTTTTAACATTTCAAATAGCTTAGTACTTTAACTAAGAGTCTTATGAACTGAAATATAATTACTTTGGATACCGAATAAATGAGCATTTGAGGGCTTTTTCCAACGTAACTGTTTTCTAAACCATCAGCTCACATTGGAAATGTTTACTTCGCTCAAAGTAAAAGGCGCGCCAAAATTGTATACAAACATGGCGCGCGCGGCACTAGATTCCCGCCAAAGACGTTTTAAGCCTTTGCGAGACTTTGAGTTAAAATATGTTTTGTTATCGATGTGTTGAATAATAAAACAATTATCCTGGATAATTGTTAAAACTAGCGAAAATTTAATGTTCTACTGATTAAACAAGCTTAAATGCTAGTTTTAAGAACATCACTAAATCTCCAAGGGAAACTATTATACAAATAGTGTCCGTCGAGGAACAATCACCACAAAATTTTGGCTAAAAGCAATCACGTGACGTGATAGTTGTCGTCCGCGGAGGCAACTATCAGGCGTTATAGTTCACCACAAAATTTTGGCGCGCCCTCATTGGCCAAAAGCGATCACGTGACGTGATAGTTGTCGTCCGCGGAGGCAAACTATCAGGCGTTAGTGCTCGCTGAGAGCGGAAGACAATTTTGTGATGAACAATAACGACAAATAGACTGTGTTTGTCTCGGAACTATCGGCTGATAGTTTCCCTTGGAAATTTGATGTTCTTAAATCTAGCATATAAGTCCTCGAACTTCGTTCTCGAACTTATATTTGTTTTAAGAACATCAAATTTCCGCGGGCAACTGTCAGCCGATAGTTCCTCGACGGACACAGTCTATTTGTATAATAGTGCCCGCTGAGAGCTGAAGACAATTTTGTGATGAACAATAACGACAAATAGACTGTGTTTGTCTCGGAACTATTATACAAATAGACTGTGTCCGTCGAGGAACTATCGGCTTATAGTTGCCCGCGGAAATTTGATGTTCTTAAAACAAATATAAGCCCGAGAACGCAGTTCGAGGGCTTATATGCTAGTTTTAAGAACATCAAATTTCCAAGGGAAACTATCAGCCGATAGTTCCGAGACAGACACAGTCTATTTGCGTTATTGTTCAACACAAAATTGCCTTTCGTGCTCAGCGGGCACTATAACCTGATAGTTTGCCTCCGCGGACGACAACTATCACGTCACGTGATCGCTCTTGGCCAATGAGCGCGCGCCACAATTTTGTGGTGAACTATAACGGCTGATAGTTTCCCTTGGAAACTTGATGTTCTTAAAACTAGCATATAAGCCCTCGAACTTCGTTCTCGGGCTTATATTTGTTTTAAGAACATCAAATTTCCGCGGGCAACTATCAACCGATACTTCCTCGACGGACACAGTCTATTTGTATAATAGTTCCGAAAACCAAATCAATTACAACGAAGCAATCACGAACTAAAGTGAATACCGATTGGTTTCACTGGCATGAGAAAGCAACCAGTCAGGCGGGAAAAGTAAACGCAATCGTGGATTGATGGCGTGACCGACCAAAACCAAAACCACGATTGGTTTTACTCTGGAATTTGATTCGCTGACTGATTACAAAACATTTTCACAGCCAATAGAAAAGCTAAGTAAACGCAAAACCAAAGCGCCAATCACCGAAAACTTTCGACACTCAATTGAAACCTGCTCTAAAACCAAGAGTGAGAAGTCTGATTGTTTTAGCATAACCAAGCTATGGTTCTTTCCAACTTAGCTGTCGATTGATAGATAGAAAAGAGTCAGTATTCAACAAGTTTAAACTTAAACTACCCTTGATCATTGGGCTTCGAACAACTGGGCCCCGCCGGATGAGGCAAAGCCTTAGTTACTGAAGTAGCTATTTGATTTTGTTTACCTGAGCATCGAACTCCTTGTCTCACGAAGCCATACAGTAGTGAACCACAATGCTTGCAGAACGTTGGGGTCTTGTAGTTGTGCCGAGAAAACCTATGTGGGATATCCATGTAGAATCGCATATCACTCAGCTCTGAGCCAGTAAGTACCTGTAAGGTTACCAAGTAATTTAAAATTAATGCATCTTAGCTAAGTCCTCTCTTCCTCGTATTGCTCATAGTATACGCAAGCGCAAAAATAGATTCAAGCGGAAAGGCAATTCGTTCACAGAGCCCGCGTATCTTTTGGTCAGCGCCAATAATTTCGTCGAGCATGGATATCTTGTACCCAGACCCCATTTACTGAATAATATGCCGCGCGTAGACTAGGGACGACCGCAGCGTATACAAAATTAGCGGAAATGTCAAAATTTAGCGAGTGCCTTCATGTTTTCTGCGAAGAATACGAGTTTTGCTGGAAGGATAAGATTCAAATACTCAGACCATTTCCTCCAGAAACTTGTTTTGGACAATGTAGTTTAAGTTTTGGGCACTGGGATAAAATTGCCTTTTATCACCAACAGATAGTGTTTTCGGTAACAATCCCGCAAATTTATGCATCTGCTCACGTATGCGCCCTAGTGATTCAGCTCGAGTAAGAAACATATAGGGTCTGGGTAGCAGGTGATTGTAAATATTCCTATTTGCTACAGTTTGTACCTCTGTATTGCTGTCGTGTGAACACCTGGTGACTATCTGCTCGTGACATCTTTTGTGCACCACACACCTGCAGCCTGGAAAATATAAAACTCAAATTCAGGCTATGAAGAACCTTTCTGTCACACAGAGTATCACTTGTGTGGGGTGATGCGAGCGAACCTATCTATATACATACGAGTTTATTGACTACTACTACATTGGTAGAACTAATACATGCGCAAGGTCGTTTATCATACTTGTTATTAGATCTCTTTTGGCTAGCTTCTTTACTTCTCAAGCATGTTAAGGCCTGGTTCATTTAACGGAAAGTATATTTGAAGTAAATAAATGTTTCTAACAGGAACAACAGTTTAAACAAAATCTAATCACACCATAATACTAATATCCACTTCCTTATATTTCTGAAGTGGATGATTATCGTATCACGTGATCGATGACGTCATAATTAGAGAAAATCATTAAAGCGAAATGCGGTTGCGATAATAACATATAAAGAGAAAGTGACCCTGCTGAAATATTCCTTTTCCGCCAGTGTTTTAGACCACGCTTAGAAAACACGACAGGAAATATTGGGTACAAAAGGCCACGTGACCTATTTTGCATATTTTCGCCTTAATAACTCGTTAACGAAACTTTGTAGTCATCTTTTCTAAGCTGAAATTGGTAAAACGCTTTAACCTTAACCACATGCACTCATTATCTTCACTGTTTCTGTTAAACTCAGAGCCGCGTTTTTGATTTACTGATTTTGTGGTCTAAGTCAAGTGACAGACCACGTGACATGTTTTACTGCACACAAACCACTTAAGGATATTTATTATCGTGAGAAACTTGACGCACTTACCGTACTCGGCTGTGCTAAAAATTAGGAAAACAGTTTTTACCCGAAATTTGAACCAGGTCTTAACATGCTTGAGTTCCTCTTCCCAACTAAGTTCCTGAGTTCGCTCTGAGACTTTAATAAGGTTAGCTAACAGCGACAAAACCTGCATAAACAGTCAAATCAGCAACAAACAAAACCTAAACAAAGATTCCCAGATCTGCTCAATGCGGAGACGTGCGAATCAAAAGCGACTTACCGACGTTTTCCTAGTAATTTTAATTGACCCTCTATTAGCTTAATGAAATTTTAAATATATAGCAGAATATTGATTAGTCGTCATCATCTCATTACGTCATGTAGACAATCTTACCTTGACACTGGTAGCCCTGCCGTATAAGTCCCCTGCAATATTGGACAATAACAGTTATAGGTGTCATTCGTGATGTGTTGATTCTAGTGTTGATTCTGGCGTTTTGTGACTGAAAAACCGATAAGACAGAAACGACAACAGCCCTCAGATCAAAAGATGCTTTTTAACAAATTTGCATAGACATGTCAGCTTTATTCTTGTGCGGCATTAACCCTTGTAAAGCACTCAGTTAGTCCCGTTTGGGACGGCGAACTTTTCATGCGCCGAACTCATAGCTAATGAGCCATAACAATAGATGAACTCAATTCTAATGAGCCTTAACAATAGGTGAACTCAATGCTAATGAGCCAAACAATAGGTGAACTCAATGCTAATGAGCCAAACAATAGATGAACTCAATGCTAATGAGCCATAACAATAGATGAACTCAATGCTAATGAGCCATAACAATAAATGAACTAAATGCTAATGAGCCATAACAATAGATGAACTCATTGCTAATGAGCCATAACAATAGATGAACTCAATGCTAATGAGCCATAACAATAGATGAACTCAATGCTAATGAGCCATAACAATAGATGAACTCAATGCTAATGAGCCATAACAATAGATGAACTCAATGCTAATGATCCATAACAATATGAAAAGTTCGTCGTCTGAAATTAGAATATTCTTGGTGGGCGGCAACAAATTGCCTCAAGAAATAACTGATATTAGTAAAATATTTTAAATGTTGTGTATAGAGCAGGTAAAAACATAGAAATGACCGAAATTTTAGAGTAATAGAGTACTTTGTAACCGAGCTGTCGGAAAAATAATATTCGAACAATTTAGTGTAAACGTACTCTACAAATAAAGCTGTTTTTCACATCAATATGATTAGCGTTCACTTCAAAACATTTTAGATATCACTTTTAAAGGTTAATCAAGTCTTACCATTTTAAACTGGCCAAAATATATGGATTTTCATGACATTTAGGAAACACGCTGAGCTGGGCTGTCACAAAATTTAAAAAAATGTAACTCAAAAACGAATCACCGTTATCGAAGTGAATTTTTCGAAAAATACTGAGAATACCGATATCTAAATTATATTAAAACAAGAGCCCATCTGGGCTTTCACTCGGGCCACATGAGATTGAAGATGAAATACACTTTCATTTGAAACCCTCTTAGTAATAACCAAAGGGAATAATTATTAGCAGTCTTTAGGAGTGGCCGGTAGCGCGGTGACTTTCATTCTCTGCTCCCCTAGTATATATACATGTATGTAATTTAATATTTTTGTTTTCTCGTATGTAAATTAAAGTAGTTGATATTTTACTGTAAACACTACTTATTCATGCAACGGCACGTTTACAATTTAGTCTGCAGGTCCGGTAAAACTGCAGGTTCCAGTCGTAAACAGTCCGAATTTGACCAAAGTGAAACGATCGAGCTGCTCGCGTCCGTAGATATATATTTTTCTTCGTTTGCATTTTTGACATGATATAATTCTTCAAATGGCACCATTGTTTTATTTCTTATGTTTAATAATACAGTTCTCAGCTGTAAAAAAAATAGAACATTCTATGGAAGATTTCTTGTCCTAAAGTTTGGAAACGTAACACATGCATTTGACGCTAGAAAGTTCAGTACTCGTGGAAGTACGCAAGGTTAATTTACTAGTGGCAGTTTACTAGTTTGCACTATCGGCTGTTATGGAATGGAAACATACTTTCACAGCTTAATATGTATGTCGATTGGTCAGAAGGATATCTTGTTTAAATGCTACGGTCCTTTCGGCATCAGGAAATTTTTAAACGGGAGTTTTCGTACAGTATTTAAAGCTATATATGCTGTAGCGCGAGTTCAGTTAAGCCACAAATGTCCGTGAAACTAATACCGTGTTCATTATTATCGGTTTTCTCTATGGGTTCTCATGTATTCAATAATTACTTCTGGAGCTTCATATGCATGGCAATTGGTCACAATGATTTCCTCTTTCAGTTTTTCCCTTTAGTTTGGACATTAGGGATATATCCTTGGAGATTTCGTACAGTTTAGCGACCACGAAAGTGCGTAAACAAACTGTCACAAGCGGTTTCATAGCAGCTCGATGTTTGACTCCCATATAGTCGATGATAACTTATATAGCTTCATATGTACGTCGATTGCTCACAAGGATTTCCTCTTTCAGTTTTTCCCGTTAGTTTGGACATTAGGGATTTATTCTTGGAGATTTCGTACAGTTTAGCGACCGGTGTGTTGAAAGTAGAAAAGTTCGCTTGAAATTTAATACATGGGAACAAAGAAAAAACGAGATCTAACCTTTGATTATAATTCGATACCCGTTGATATCCAAACGTGTTTGGATATTGTATTTCGCTTACGTTTCTAAATGTACATTGGATCTGTCCAAACAGCGCTGATCGAATGTATTACGGCTCCTGGTTGTTCATGTATTTTTATGGTCAACAAGAGCGCCAGTTGAAATATCCTGAGCCTGTTGGAAGGCTTTCGCCCTCGCGGGTCGACCATTTTGATTTACTGTATTCACTTATGTAAATACATTTAACCTGGCGATTGTTGCGTGACCAGTACAGTGCAATCTGATTGGTTTGAATTTGACCTTTAACGCATGCGCAGAAGCCGTCTGACACTGATTAAAAAAAATAATAATAACGACTTGCATTTTAAGACTCGGCGCTGCCACAGGCAGCCCGAGTAACAAGAGCCCATCTGGGCTTTCACTCGGGCCACATGAGATTGAAGATGAAATACACTTTCATTTGAAATCCTCTTAGTATCAAGTCGTGCTTTAATTCGCCAGTGAGAACGTCAAAAAAACAGACTGGTCTCATTGAAAGTGATATCTCCTTGTCTCGCCTTGTCTGAGAGCTTTGAACTTTCTTATCTGAGCGCGCCTGACGAGATCTAACCTTTGATTATAATTCGATACCCGTTGATATCCAAACGTGTTTGGATATTGTATTTCGCTTACGTTTCTAAATGTACATTGGATCTGTCCAAACAGCGCTGATCGAATGTATTACGGCTCCTGGTTGTTCATGTATTTTTATGGTCAACAAGAGCGCCAGTTGAAATATCCTGAGCCTGTTGGAAGGCTTTCGCCCTCGCGGGTCGACCATTTTGATTTACTGTATTCACTTATGTAAATACATTAACCTGGCGATTGTTGCGTGACCAGCACAGTGCAATCTGATTGTTTTGAAGTTGACCTTTAACGCATGCGCAGAAGCCATCTGACATGGATTAAAAATAACGACTTGCATTTTAAGACTCGGCGCTGCCACAGGCAGCCCGAGTAATAACAGCTATATATATCTTTTATTTTAGATTTTAGAATTTTGCAGCAAGAACATTCTCCGATTACCATGACACCATCTCAGTATGTATTGTACTGATTACTGTCTTTAATGAGACATGATGTAAGTAGTATCACCCCCAGAAGTTTATTAATATTAGTAGCTGTATCTGACTAGACTGATCAGCCTACCTTAGAATCTTTTAGATCAAATCTTGCTACTTTTTTCATGACAAACAGTAGCATTGTTTATTAACAAATAGGTAGTGAATGCTGCCGCGCAATTAGTAAGATAGATAGATAGATAGATAGATAGTTTATTTAACCAAAATTGCAGTCATAAACTGAATTACTAAGGTTTACAATAATGAGAAAAACAAATAATTGGTATTGATTAAGAGTAAAAGTAGCTAATATACACACTAACGTATATTTCACTTGGTCGCTAATTCTAACATTTATAATTCGAATTATAATATTTGACACTTGAGTTTATAAAGGTATTAGAGAACCTATTTGTTTTACAGAGCGGAAGAGTAAAGGGTCTCTTTTGACGTAGGTTAGGGGTGGAATTACTTACATTGTGTGGTAATAGATTGTATAAATTACTTTTATGATTGGAAGAAATCTTTCGAAATAAAGTGTGGCAGAGCTCTGATCTACGTAAAGATAAACTGAGAAGTCCAGAAAGAGCAAGAGCGCGTGTGTATGATACGTCGTAACCATAGACAATACTCATTGCTCTTTTCTGAACACGCTCAAAAGAAAGGCTAAGATATTCTGGCAGACCATAATGAAAGACTTGACATGCGTAAAGTAAAACGGACCTAATACAGGCTATATAGAATTGGAGTAGTTCACTAGTTGGAACGTTTGCACGCTTCAGTTGTATTAAGAAGTACAGTCTTTTTGAGGCTTTCTTGATGGTGATATCAGTGTGCAAGTTCCACTTAAGATCGTCTTGTATTGTTACACCAAGGATCATGATCGACTTTACAGGCTGAACTGGAGCTTCATTAATGTAGACTTGGTTATGAAATCTTTCCGAGCGCGCAAAAGAAATACGGAGTTCCTTGCATTTCTTTGGATGTAACTGGAACTTGTTTTCTGTGGACCATTTCTGAATTTCATTTATGGGCGTCTGAGCCAAACTGGTTTCTTTTTTATTAATTACTTCGTAGATAGTGGTGTCATCGACATATTTAAAAGTTCCATTTGCAGAGGGGACTTGGAGGTCGTCTATCATAGCAATAAACAGCCAAGGTCCAAGCTTTGTCCCTTGTGGGACTCCAGCAGGCACAGACTCCCATTCAGAAAAACAATCTTGAGCGAGTTTCACTCTCTGCAGTCTATTGCTTAAAAAATCGCAGATCCAATTTACAATAAAAGGATTTATTCCGTATTTAGATAGTTTAGTGATAAGTAGGGTGTGATCAATTAAGTCAAAAGCCTTTCTGTAATCTAAGACAAAGACCCTAATGTCAGCACCTGTTCCGTCAGTGGCTTTGGACCAGTTGTGAAGCATGTTGATTAGGGCGTGTGTAGTAGATGATTTTGGCAGGAAAAATATATTACTGAGTGATACAAATGCCAAGGTGTTGATGAATATATTTTGTAGTTTTGGGGCTATCGTGCAACTGAAGCCTGTTTGAGCACAGGCAGCCCAATCTCAAGATTTGTGTATTTATACGCTTACAAATATCGCTTGAATAGTTCATATTATAAATCCTTCCAAAACATGTATGTTAGACAAATAAATACACGACTTCATCCTACAATGTTTCAGTTTAGGACTAAAAATAGCGATGGGTAAAAAAAGTCATGATTTCAAAGGATGCAACTTGCCTTTTCCAGCGTTGTTGATGCTCGGGACCAGTCCCGCTGTCGTGGCTGGCGTTACAACCACCGCTGAAATCCCCGCAAATTTTGCAAATCGTTACTTTCCCCGTTCCACCGGAGAAATGCTGCGTTAAATGTGCGTTATTCCACGGCCATGTCCCCGTTAATGCCCCGGGGGTCGGGGGGTCCGGGGGTCGGGGGGTCGGGGGGCCGGGGTTTCAATTGACTAGTGCATAAACGGTTCGAAATGGAGTTTACTTGTATAAAGAAACAGTGGAAGGGTATCACAGAGCTACCAGGATGTATCTAAGCTAGAAGAGGATCCTAAAAAGCCGTCCATTTTCTGTTAGCGTTGAAGCGAAGAGATCGATAGCACATGTTCAGGTTTAACGGCTTCTCCTGGCTTTCCCACTGATGAAACTTACCAGAAAACTCCCCAGTAATGCACTTCATCTATTGCTCTACCTACACAACGGGTTTTAAGGTTATTTAAAATCGTTTTATTGATAACATTTGAGCAATCGAATCTATATACAAGTTCATCTCTCTGGACTCAGTCCGTTTGGCCAATAAAAAGCATTGTTAGAACAACCCTTGCGTCATAATCGAAGAAAAAATAAACTATAAAATAAACCTGAAGGCTGGTACTGGCCAGCCGAAATATCGTATAAACCTCGACAAGCGTTGTATTTGATCAGCATTGCAGTAGTCTTTGGACACTTTATCATTATATTTTCTTCTTCTTGCTGATCAACATCTGTTTTTTGATCCAACGTCTATAGATAGGATTCACAGAGAAAATAAGTACTGCATGATTATGGGAGATTTTAACCTAGATCTTCTTAAATTTGAATCCCACCCTGGAACAGATGCTTTTATGAATATCCTAGGTACTTCTTTTTTCAACCACATATTTTGCAACCAACTAGAATTACTGACCATACAGCTACTCTTATTGACAACATCTACTTTAACTCTCTTGAACATTTTGCTATTGGTGGTAATATAATATATGATCTTACAGATCACTTACCTAATTTTTTAATTGATTACTCTAAATTTAATGAGTCAGATATGATTAATGAAATTCAGTCAGTTAACTGGGAAGAGCTTTTCTCTTCTAATACTCTTAATCCAACTCCATTATTTGATTTATTTTATTCTAAAATATCAGAATAAGTTGTAGATAAGCATATTCCTCTTAAACAACTTTCCAAGAGAGAACTGAAAATTCAAACTAAGCCATGGATAACATCTGCTATCAGGACTTCTATTCAAGTTAAAAATAAATTATATAAAAAATATTTTAAAACTAAATCTCCTTATTATCACTCTAGATTTAAATTTTATAGAAATAAACTAAATCATCTCCTGCGAGTAAGCAAGTGCCAATATTATAATGACTATTTTATCAAAAACTCAAATAATAGTAAGCTAGTGTGGAAAGGAATTAAACAAATTATACCCTAAATCTAGTCAAACACCTACTAAGATTATGGATAATAACTCTGAATTAACTGATACAAAATCAATTGCTGATGCCTTCTGTAAGTATTTTGCTAATATTGGGGATCAGCTTGCAAGCACTATTCCTATTGTAAATAAATCACCATTAGATTATATAGCTTCACCAGGCTCTGATAGTTTTTATATTTTCCCTGTCACATCTTTAGAAATTGAAGAAGAAATTTCTAGCCTAAAAAGTGGCAAAGCCTCTGGGCCTTCCAGTATCCCAGTTAAAATATTGAAAATACTTAAATATGCCATATCCAAACCCCTTGAAATATTATTTAATATTTCCTTTTCTACTTTGTAAATTAACTGGCTGCCTGATATTTCTAGCCCTTATGGTTATTTCCAGCAGCCAGTACTGTCAAATATTGTAATTTTTAAATATGTATTTTCTTTTTCATAGGGTACAAATAAAGCTTGTTGTTGTTACACGGTTTTTGCTGTGGTTTTCTAACCTTAACTATATATATAATCGAAGAGCCAATCAGAATATGTGACAGTTCAGCGTTTACCAGGGTCTTCTCTCGGAGTAGCCGCCATCTTGGATCTGACCGAGAAGACCCTGGGGACGAGGTTGATTCTAGGGGTTAAGGGATGTTATTTTTGTAATGTGTGTCAAACAAATACCTACGCTCCTGCCTACACTTAAAATGATAGGTACAGAGAACGGCTAAATGCACTAAATTGAACTATGAAGTGCTAGAGAATGTACTTCTGATAACCTAAAGTTTATAAAAACTTTCGGTGGAGCATGCCCTGAACTTGCCTAAAAAATAATTCTTAGGGCTTGCAGATTTAAGGCAATGGTAACGTTTCATGGATTCTCATGTAGTTTGGAATACCAGCAACAAATACTTTTTGCATACACAAAAGTAGTAAATAACAGTAATGTAATGGATTATTCTTAGCTTCTCTACGTACATAGTACCTAACGGAATGCAGCCGCCTTTATTAGTGAATAACATGTTCAGTATGTCAATTTCGAGACAATCGAGGGCCTATGTTATTGGTTACCCAAACAATAGCCTACCCCTAAAACAATACAAACCCTAACCCTATAACAATGGGATTCTTTATCAGGGGGCAGACTTCACCCCCATGGCCAGCCTGGCTACCTACAGAACTGACTAAAACATGTCAGCTGTCAGCGGAAATTCGTCGAGTTTTACGGTTGTCAAGATGTTTTGATGTATGCTCGATTGAGCGATTGCGTGTCACTGAACATACTCAGTCTGGGGTCCCTGTCTGGCCTAGCTGTAGTTTTACCTGCCTCGGTATGGCCAAATATGATTTAATATCTCCGGCGAAGGGTCATCGTCCGATGTTGGGGAAAACAAATCGTTTGCTGTTCAACCCTTAATAAAGCAAATTTCACTTTTCGCAAAAGCAAACTGAACTGCAAAATCCGCCTCAGTTGCTACGAAGTCACTACACTGAGTCAGGTAGAGTCTACGGTCTACGGTGTTTTCTATATAGATTAGTAGGCATTAGTATTGGTGAGAGGAATCGAGAGCAAAATGTTCAAAATAGTAACCTACGCTCTCATGTTTTTGTTTACATCGCATAGAAGTTGTTGGTATGACGTAGATTGGGCTATTGCACTTAATATCTGCACCCCCCCTGTTGAGGACCTTATTTTGAGTTGTACCCTGAAGAATTCCTCTGAAATGAAAAACACCTGAAGAATTCCATGGTGGAAAGTAGTGTTACCCTGAAGAATTGACTTCAACCCCTGAAGAATTGTCCAAATATTCACTTTATCCCCAAAGAATTCCTCTAAATTTGATATGTGCCCCCAAAGAATTCCTCTCTATTTATATGGTATCCCCAAAGAATTCCTTGAAAATTATTTGGTGACCCCCGCAGAATTCCTTGGTCCTCAACAGTAGGGGTACTCATATTAAGTGCAATAGCCCATTATATCACCCGGCCTGATTAATCGATATTTCCGATAATCGATGCTAATCGATATTGACCAATACTAATCGATATTAATCAATCGATTAATATTGGAAATCGATGATTAATCGATGACCAAGGCCGTTGTGACCTTTTATCGATTAGTAATCGATCATCGATTATCATCGATCATTAATATCGATTAATAACGATTAATATCGATTAATATCGATTAATATCGATTAACATCGATTAACATTGATTAGCATCGATTGACATCGATTTTAAAGGAGAATCATTGCAGGTAATAATAGAGCACAATTTGAAAATAATATCGAATGTCAGGTTTAAATGAACGGGAAATAAAAAATTTATACCAGTTTAATGAACATCACGATGTCAATCGATACTAATCGATGTAATTAGTGGCCCAACTTCGTGTGACTATCGATTAATCATCGATTAACCGATACTAATCGATATTAATCTGCTAATTTCATCGATTAATATCGATTTATCGATTAGTTTTCGATCATCGATCGTCATCGATTAATCAGGCCGGGTATATCAGTACATGATCCCGGTTTTGCATGATCCATTTGCTTGGCTCTGATAAAAATAGGTCAGTTTACTAACTTCGACAACAATAAGTTTACTATCAAACTGTACTTCACAACTGCTTGATACCTTTCTTGTGGCACTAAAGAGCAAGTTGATGAAGGTTAAGACAGCGCAGGCGGCAATATACTGAAGATAGTAACAGCTAGTTACTCACCAAATGAACTCGTGACAGTGCGAGCAAAACGAAGGCTGCAGAAGATTGGTGGCCACGAGTTGGTGGCCACTAATTTCGTGGATTCTTCCGTGGACCATAGTCAATCGACTTTAGATGCCTTTGAACGATCAATAAACCCGCAAAAAGTTACAAGACGACTGTTATGTAGCAAATCCTTCCGAGCAAAGCGCTGTATTTTTTTCCGGCTTATGGAGTTATGACGTGCACTCAATATTTGAGCGCACGTCATGCACCGATACCACAGTCTGGAATTTCATTGGCTCGTTCAAAGGAGGATATTCATGTCTTCCCATCATGCATTGCAAGCAAAACATATTATCAACCGTTTTGCCCCCCGCGAAGCTTTATTTTGACGAGAAGTTGCCTTTGAGAACACTTGCAGCATTAGTGTCATGGCATATTAAGGTATAAAGTGCTGTATTATTCGTTTCCTTAGTAAATCCACACTTTACGTATGATTGCTTTGTTACTGTTGTGATCTACAGACATTATTTAAACATTTAACTCTAGTTTTCTTGTGTTTTATCTCCAGTGATGTCGGCCGTTTCGATCAGTGTCATTCCAGAAGTGACAACACAGTACAGTCGATTATTAAAGCTATATTAACTATAAGGACTTTGAACGAAGCGTCTACCTTTCTATTCAAGAACCAGCTACCACTGATGTGTAGCGTAGAGGACCGTATGTAGAGTTAACGGTTATTCGAGCTGAGCCTCCATGTCCTTCGCGAAGTGCATGATTTACAACAGAGAACTAAATTACTAGTACAGTAGCTTCATTAAAAAATATTTTTAGTTTCTTGCGTACGGCAAGAGAGATCACTTCACAGAACAAAACATATTCATCTGATTCAACTTCTTGTTACCTCGATGTGAAGCACATGACTTTGACAATAGACAATATGAAGGCGCTCTCTCTCAACCAGTGTGCATATTTGCATGCATGCATCGGTATTGTTATTATTTGGAAACTTTCAAATAAATGTCCTCCAAAATAAAGCATTGTGCCATAATTCGTTTGAGTTTCCAACGTTATGAGAAACATATTACACAGTCACAAATTAAGCCTATAATGAGTCATTTGTTCCTAACATGGTTTTCAACACACTTTACGTATGGCTGCTTGGAGATACAGAATTCTCATTGTGATAAATAGCATTCATTTACTAATTACATGTACTGTGCTCACTCCGTGAGTTATCAAGCCAAACACTCAAGAAATAAATTCAGTATCTCTGCATGCCTGATATCCTATTTACAATATTATTTATGGCACTTAAATAATTAATTAAATCTGAATGTTATGACCAATTGAAACTCTTTGAACACTCTTTCCCTACCTGGTTATCATAGATAAAGTAAAAATGACTAAGGCTGGAACACAGAGCACCACAACTATGCACCACATGCATTCCCAATTCATGAAATAATTACTAATAATATTGTATGATCTAGATCTCCATTTTTTTATTAATGGTGTTGAACTAGTATATACATGTGTACATGTTAAAGCATGAATGCTACTTCAGGAGGGACTCAATAAATTAACAAATTGGAAATTATAACTTGTATGGAAGTTCTACTGAAAGTTATTGCTAGAATGGATAGTACAAATAAATTACAGATTTTGTGGAAAAAAAGCAAGCTCGTGTAGTTACAAAGCACCTGCAACATAGCTGGATTTGATGCATAAGCATTGCCCAGTAATGAAAGTATATGTAGATGTTGTGCCAGTTCTTTAGCAAGCAGTCTACATCTAGTCAGGACTCTATTAAATTGCCCTTTGGGGGGGGGGGGGGGGGGGGGGTACTGTTTAGGACATGGCATATATGTGCGGGTCAATTTGAGCTATCAGGGTCACAAAAAGTAGGGCAATCAGTGTTTTGGAGCTCCTTTTTGGGGTCGAACAGGTTCAGGGTTTGAACATACCTCCCATTTATCGCATAAGTACCCCCCAGGTAATTGCAATTCGAAACAGAAGGGAGGAAGGAAAACCAGAGAATCTTGAGCAAAATTATCTGAGCAATGTAATAAAGTATTACCAGTCTTGCAATCACAGCTATAGTAATAGCTTTATTAGTAGAGCTTTAGACTTGGCAGTTGTATACTAATCATTCAAGGTGCACATGAAATATTACATGATGATGGTGACAAGTAGCCTGCTATGTTGACCTATTTTTTCACCCATAAATTCGAAGAAAAATGTAACATCTGATTACCCGAGCACTTAATTAGTTTCCAATATGCAAGTATGACGTCAGCACATTTGTTTTATTTTTCCGCCCACCACCCAATGAAAGAATTTTAGTGAATTGGCATGCCAGTGAACACTCTCTTATGATTGGTCAATGGCAATTTCCTTTTAAATGTAACATTACGTCACTTTCCAGGATATGGAAGGTAAAATCTGATTGGTCCATAACACAACGAGGTGTGCATATTGGAAACTAATTAAGAGCTCGGGTAAGAAGACGTTACTTTTTTATTTCAAATTTACGAGTGAAAAAATATGTCTGCAACATGTAGGTGACAAGTTGGTAAAGATGAAAGAAAAATTTATGTTTACTAATTGCCATTTACTAAAGGTTGGGCCTGGGTACACAACAAAAGGGACCAATACATGAAATGGTAGCTGTGAGATAAGCTTATAAATCAGAAATCCCCAGAAATACATCGGTGATATGTTTATTAATTAATTTTGATTTTTTAACTTGTGAATAAATCAAAATTTTTCTTGTCTCTTTTATTCGTAGAACTTGCTTCTCCTCTGGTTTTTGCAGGCTTTTTTTCCTAAACAGGACATACACACATTAGTAACCATACTCAGTAATAATACAGGAAATATATAAAACGTACGGAAAATGTTCACAAAACGAAAATTTCAACTTTTATTGGCATTTGAAAAGACGAAGCACTCGGTTCTATATTGTCGCCTATGGTTTGGCAATCTTTATGATCCTTCGATTTGAAATAAACGTTGGATTAGCCAAATAATACTTCATGAATGTGTAACAACGAGCTGGGATACCTTTGCATTCTTTACACAAGTTCCATTTATAACAAGGCATTTTCATCATTTTGTTCGTGCTCACGGGTCAATAAAACGTGGGTTTCTTAGGGTCTCTTCGCAGTTTACGTGACATGAAGGGTTTAAATGGTATTTCTGTTAATATGTAATGTTAAAAACTCCAATAATAGATTAGATAAAAGCAATTCCCTGCACACCACTTAAATTAGCCCGTCACGAAAAGCCACTTGAAGCGTGAAGACCCTTCCCACTAACGTGTCGGAACAGGTTTCGAGGAAACATGTGCCCCTTAAAATTATTACAGTCACGTCATAAAATATGTGAACAAATACTCTGTATGTTAATACGTACCATAGTTCACTCTATGTCCTTGAAAGCCACGACAAAAATGTGCGTGGATTGAACTCTCCATCGGCCGCCATGTTTACTTTTTGTCACGAGTCGAAGAACAGAGCGAGCAGAGCATCATGGGAAGTCATGAATATCCTCCTTTGGCTCGTTCAAAGGAGGATATCATGTCTTCCCATCATGCATTGCAAGCAAAACATATTATCAACCAATTTGCCCCCCGCGAAGCTTTATTTTGACGAGAAGTTGCCTTTGAGATCATGCAGCACTAGTGTCATGGAATATTAAGGCAAATGCTGTATTATTCGTTTCCTTAGTAAATCCACACTTTACGGTATGGTTCCTTTGTTACTGTTGTGATCTACAGACATTTTCTAAACATTTAACCCTAGTTTTCTTGTGTTTTATCTCCAGTGATGCCGGCCGTTTCGATCAGTGCTTTCCTGAACGACAGAAGTGACAACACAGTACCGTCGATTATTAAAGCTATAACTATAAGGTCTTTGAACAAAGTATCTACCTTTCTATTCAATACCCAGCTACCTTGTGAAGCGTAGAGGACCGTATGTAGAGTTAATGGTTATTCGTTAACCGCAGACTGCTAACAGAGCTGAGCCTCCAGTCCTTCGCGAAGTGCATGATTTACAACAGAGAACTAAATTACTAGTACTAGTAGCTTCATTTAAAAATATTTTTAGTTTCTTGCATACGGCAGATATATCACTTACAGACCAAAACATATTTTGTCTGATTCTAATTCTTGTTACCTCGATGTGAAGCACATGACTTTGACAATATAAAGGCTCTCTCTCAACCAGTGTGCATTGCATGCATCTATTATTGTTATTATTTGGAAACTTTCAAATAAATCCAAAGCATTGTTGAGTTTCAAACGTCATGAAACACATATTACACAGTCATAAATAAAGCTTAATGAGTCTCATTAATTCCTAATTAGAAATCAAATGCTCACTATATATGGTTTTTATGCAAAAACACTTTACATATGGCTGCTTGGAGATACAGAATCCTAGTTGTGATAAATAACACTCATTTATATAATTACTGTACTCACTCGTGAGTTATCAAGCCAAACACTCAAGAAATAAATTCAGTATCTCTGCATGCCTGATATCCTATTTACAATTTATGGCACTTAAATAATTAATTAAATCTGAATGTTGACCAAACTCTTTAATCACTCTTTCCATAATTCCCTACCTGGTTATAATAGATAAAGTAAAAATGACTAGCAAAACTAAGGTTGGAACACAGAACACCACAACTATGCACCATATGCATTCCCAATTCATGAAATAATTACTAATATTATTGTATGATCTAGATTTTTTTTTTTTTTTTATATTGGTGTGTTGAACTAGTATATATACATTTGTACATGTTAAAGCATGAATGCTACTTCATCAGGGACTCAATAAATTAAGAAATTGGAAATTATAACTCGCATGGAAGTTGTACTGAAAGTTATTGCTAGAATGGATAGCACTGGGTAATTGGGCCACAAAGCAGTACAAATAGATTACTAATTTTGTGAAAAAAGCAAACCAGTGTAGCCCGGGGGGGTACTTACATGAAAAATGGGTATGTATGTGAGGCCAAGAGGCTCAAACCCTGACCCTGTTTGCCACCTAATCCGAGCTCCAAAACCCTGATTGCCCCCTTTTGGGGAAAAAAAACCCTGATTGCCCCTCCTTTAAATTGTTTTCAAAACACGGTCGGATATATAGCCCGGCCGGTATACAGCGTACCGGGATTGCATGCAAAATACGGAACATTTCAAGTTGGGACGTGTCATTGGGTAAACAAATCAGCAGATGAAGTACATAGATAAGTACTGAAGTACGAATTAGCGGCGTCACGATGTATGGGAACCTCAGTGCTTGCATGTGGGCAGGCGATCAAAATGCGGCAACAGAATGTCTTTTTTTGACATAGTAGCTAAAAAAAAACCTAACTGCCTAAAAAATACTGAACCCCGACTCTGACTGCACCCAAATTATACTCAAATCCTGACCCCTGATCTGCCCAAATCAGGTCAAACCCCTGACCCTACCTGCCCAAACCGAGCTCAAAACCCTGACCCACCCCCGCGCCACATACATAATACGTCACAAACAGGAGTACCCCCCCCCCCCCCCCCCCCCCCACCGGGCAGTGTAGTTACAAAGCACCTGCAACTTGGCTGGATGCACACAAAATATATGGGTAAATCTAAGCCAGACCCTCTATTAAATTGCCCTGGGGGGGGGGGGGGGGGGACTCTGTTTAGGACATATGTGTGTGGGTCAGGGTTTGAGCCAAATTTGAGTAGTGAGGGTCAGGATTTGAGCCAATTTGAGCTATCAGGATCAAAAAGAATAGGGCAATCAGAGTTTTGGAGCTCCCTTTTGGGGTCAAACAGGGTCCGGGTTTGAACATACCTCCCATTAACCACATAAGTACCCCCAGGTAATTGCAATTCGAAACAGAAGGGAGGAAGGAAAACCAGAGAATCTTGAGCAAAATGATCTGAGCAGTGTAAGAAAGCATTAGCAGTCTTGCAATCACAGCTATAGTAAGAGCTACTAATAAATAACTTTATTAGTAGAGCTTTAGACTTGGCAGTTGTATACTAATCGTTCAAGGTGCACATGAAATATTACATGATTATGGTGACAAGTTGCAAAAGATGAAAGAAAAACTTATTTCCATTATTGCTAATTACTGTTTACTAAAGGTTGGGCCTGGGAACACAACAAAAGGGACCAATATATAAAATGTCTATAGTAATTAATTTTGATTTTTAACTTATGAATAAAGCAACATTTCTCTTGTCTCTTTTTACTCGTAGAACTCGCTTCTCCTCTCGTTTTTGCAGGCTTTTTTCCTAAACAGAACATACACACATTAGTTACCTTACTCAGTAATACAGGAAATATCTAAAGCGTACGGAAAATGTTCACAAAACGAAAATTTCGACTGTTATTGGCATTGAAAAGACGAAGCACTCGGTCATTTGAATGCAAAACGGACTATCTGTTATATATATATTTGTCGCCTATGGTTTGGCAATCTTTATGACCCTTCGATTTGAAATAATCGTTGGATTAGCCAAATAATATTTCATGAATGCGTAACAACGAGCTAGGAATTCGGAGCGATTGCAGAATACAACGTCAATTTTCAACGTCTCCCCCAAAAAAAACACCTCCACGGTTCCGCAGACCATAGCTAGCTAAAACGACACTGAGTAACACTTAAACTTAAGTTAAACCAGCTTTAACACTAGCATGAGACTTAGCCTACATGTATCATATTATTATTAAAAGTCGTTATAGATTCCAAAAACGATGCCTGTCTATACCCTACCAATGCAAGGTTATATTTGAAGTGGCTCCGCGGCTCCGTGGCTCCGTAGTGAAACTCATTATAGATTCCAAACACGATACCTGTCTATCCCTACCAATGCAAGTTTATATTTGAAGTGGCTCCGCGGCTCCGTGGCTCCGCAGTGAAACTCATTATAGATTCCAAACACGATACCTGTCTATACACTACCAATGCAAGGTTATATTTGGAGTGGCTCTGCAGTGAATCTCATTATAGATTCCGAAACACGATACCTTTATCGATTAATCCAAACCCTAATCCATCATTTAAAAACACCCTAACCATCAACAATGGATGATCACTAATTTAGGGTTCTTTAGGGCTAAGTCACTAAACAACACAGAAACAATGCTTCTTAAATGTTCCTATCGATTAATCCAAACACTAATCCATCATTTAAAAACACCCTAACCATCAACAATGGGTGATCACTAATTTAGGTTTTTTTTTTTTTATTACATATATATTTACAGACAGGATTAGCAAAATAGTTTTTGAAAAAAAACTAATCGAGTGCTTCTCCTGTACGGTAATTTTACATGATTTTCGGACGGCACTAGCATAACAATATGAAGATAAAGCCGACAAAAGAATATACAAAACAAACAAACGAAGAGACGGAACAAGACAGAGAATACAAGCAAAACGAAAAAATACAATACAATAAAAAAACAAAAACGCGTCAAATGGTATTATATACGATAATTGAAAATTGAAAAAGCTGTGTAAGATGAGGAAGAAGTTGGCAAACATTTCATTAAGATACGGAGCATTAGCAAACGTCAAATCAAGTCAGAACGTCACTAGAGAAAAGAAACCGTTTGGTGGACACAATAAAATTCATACTTTCATTAAGGAGTTCAATATTATTTTCCAAATTTAATAATTGTGAGCCACAGATAAAAAGCTCCACGAAGCGTTTATCTGTTAAGTTAATAAGATCGGTTTCGTTTTGGGAAACAGCGCTGAAGGCAGCCATGAGCTGAGTACGTGGTTGGGCATGAAGTGGGCAGTGCAAGAAAAAATGAACAAGGTTTTCACATGCAGCTCCACATACGCATCCTGGGCTCTCTACAATATTACGTTTGTACAAAAAATAATTGAGAGCACAAAACCTTAGTCTCATGCGGGTGAGTAAAATAAGTGGATACCGGGGACCAACTTTGTAGTACTTGGGTGGTATGGGCCGGACACGCTTGATTAACTTTGATTTAAAAATTTCTAAAGACGGCGATAATTGAATTAGCTCAGGGAGCTCGTTCCATAATTTGATTGTGGAAGGGAAAAAACTATTAGAATATCTATTTGTCCTACACTGTAAAGTTGACAGGTCGGTTGCATTACGAAGAGGATAATTGGTTCTTTGATTTACAACAATAGGAAGTAATGAACATAAATAATTAGGTACGGAGTTGTGGACCATTTTGTAAAATAAGCATAATTTGTGAATATCCCTCCTGCGTTTAACATGTTCCCAACCAGTTTCGTAAAGTACTTTGTTACGAGAAGTACGCGTTATACCCTTCATGGCTCCAGTCACAATGATTGCACTTTTATATTGGACGTTTTCAATTAGTTCAGATTCACGTTCGGTACAATTCGACCATACTACATCTCCGTATTCTAGCAAGGGTCTAATACATGTCAAATACACTTTTTCAAGGACTATTCTACTGAGCCTAAATTTCAGACTATTTAACATGTTTACTCTCTTATTAGCTTTGGTTACCATGGTGTTGATGTGGTTAAACCAAGATAGGTTAGATGTAAGTGTGAGTCCAAGGTGGGTATGTGATTCAACTAATTTGATAACGTTATTAAAAAATATGAGAGGTGGTTGGACGGGCTTGGCCCTTTTTACGGAAAATGTCATTGTTTCTGTTTTGTTCGGATTAAAAGTTACTAGCCACTTTTTTGCCCATAATTCAATTGAAAGCAAGTCAGCATTAATTTGCTGAGCAGTAGAGAAGGGGTTGTAAACAACTTCAAGTACTGAAGTATCGTCTGCGAATAAATAAACATCTGATTTGATAGAATCAACAATGTCATTTATATAAATCAAAAATAATATCGGGCCAAGAACGGAGCCTTGGGGGACTCCAGCAGAAATATTACGCCATTGCGACATTTGACCAGCAACGACAACTCTCTGTTTACGATTTGAAAGATAGCTTTCAAACCAATTAAGAAGAGTTCCATCGATTCCATTTTGTTTCAATTTGAATAACAGACCTTTATGCCAGACTTTATCAAATGCTTTAGAAATATCGAGAAAAACAGCACGGAGTTCTTGACCATTCTCGAAAGTTTTTAAAATCTTGTTGACAATAACCAAAAGCTGGTTTACAGTGGAGTCTGTAGGGACAAATCCAGACTGCGAAACTGATAATAGGCTATTCCCGATAAGATAAGCAAAGAGCCTTTTGGCAACAATTTTTTCAAGAATTTTAGAAAGACAAGACAAGAGTGAAATTGGCCTGTAATTCGTTTTACTTTGTGTGTCGTCCTTTTTAAAAATAGGATGAATATTTGCCAATTTCCAAAAATCTGGAAAAATACCTTTAGAAAGCGATAGATTACAAAATGTTGCCAGAGGATGGCAAATACTGGGTGCAATCAGTTTTAGAATTCTGTTACTGATCCCATCAAACCCCGAAGCTTTGGCTGTGTCGAGAGTTTCAAGTTCCTCCTTAATTTCTTGCGATGAAGTACGAATTTCCGTGAGACGTTTGTTTGTACAATACGTGAATTCAGGTAGTGAGGTATTTGTATCGTCAATGGTACTTTGTAGAACAAAGTATTCATTAAAAATATCCGCCTTTTAGGGTTCTTTAGGGCTAAGTCACTAAACAACACAGAAACATAATGCTTCTTAAATGTTCCTATCGATAGTAGTATATGTGGAGTCAAAATGATACCCGTTTTTCTGAATTTTGTTAACGTAGTGGAGAGCTTCGTTCAGACCTCAGCTCTCCCCTACGTTAACAAAATTCACGAAAACGGTTATCATTTTTCCTCCACATATACTACTGAAATCATAAGAATTACAACGATACCATTCTTTATCTATTTATCCATTCGATTTTCGTAGACCATGAACGAGAAAAAAAAGCATGGATAGAAACCGTTATTTCGTCTCTCTTCATTCTTTTTGCCTTACTGCCGACATTATTGCATTTCGATACCCTATTAGAGAAAGACGCACATGTATAGTATATCGACACCGATTGTGCGTTGCTTCGCCCCGCGACATAGAAGATGGTCACCCTAGAAGAACTACGTACTCAAGCGAAGCAATTCGGGTTGCGAGGTACTTCTAGGTTTGACAAAGCCAAGCTAGCCCAGACAATAGCTGAGGCTCGCGCTCTCGAATGGGAGAATAGAATCGAACGAGCCGATCGAACAGGTAGGTTTCCAGCTCTTCGTGGCGATCCTGAAAATCCCCATAAAAGAGCTCAACGCGCGCGGGAAACCAAACATTTGAATGAGGAGATCACAGCAAGTCTAAGGGCAAAAGCTGACGAAGAGAGGTCTATAGAAAACCCTCGAAGCCGCTTGCCCCACAAACGCCGAGCCTTCCGACGGTTCCTGAAAGAGCCTCGTAGTGAGCCACTTCCACGGAGTCTAGCTCGAGAGGCCGATGCTATTCTCGATGAGAGAGATGGAATGCTCGAGGGAGTGGAGATAGGCCGCCGTACTATCCAGTGGCGCTTCTTCCAAGGTGTGGCAGGAGATTTGACCCCTAGGATCATGGAAAAGTTAGTTGCAAAGGTAACCACCAGCTTCTACTTGCGCTACGGCTACACCTATCGCATTCGCAATGTCAACGACGGGCGTGTGATGCTATTCTCCAAGACTGTCCCCAGCTCTCAATGGTTGAATGTCCTAGACAATGCAGAGGAGTGGATCAATAGTAAAGAGACAGCTCGATTGAATCCCGACAACATCAATCGACCAAATACCCAATGGGCCTTCGTTCGTTGGATCTATGTGGATGTCAAAGTCGTGATCGATCGTCAGCTTCTATTGGGAACAGGTCCACTACCTCAATGGCTTCGCCAGAAAAAAGGAATGTTTGCCCTCGATCGATATGGTGACAACCTATGTCTGTGGCGCTGCCTTGCCGTATGCAAAGGAGCCCGTGCAGACAAGTGCAACACCTCAGCTCGAAAACTTGCCCAGAACTTCTATCGCCTGACAGCGCCCACACAAGACGTTCCCAGAACTTCCTTAGACCAGCTGGAGAAAGTCGAGTTACACTTTGGAATCGGTATTCGGGTGTATGAACCCACGGAGGATGGCGCTTGGCATCTGACGCGACATGCAGCTCACTACAAGCATACGATGACGATTGGGATATACGAAGGACATGCCTTCTATATCAAGAACATCGACAAGATAGGGAGCATCTACGTATGCAACGATTGTAAGCAACGGTTCACAAAAGCCTCGAACCTTCAACGCCACGCAGATCGTTGTAGTCGTGGTGAAACAAAGATTGTTTGCCCTGGAAAAGCAATCGCGGTATCTCAGTCGGCATACGAAAAAGCCTTCTGGCCAGAGAGCACCGCTAGCAAAGCCGCTCTACGCTGGTTGAAACGCGAAGCCGAAAGGATTGGGCAACACATTCATCACGCGGCTTGTGGACATGGTGGAGAGCGTTGGATCGAAGGAGCGCTGGTCGACGGCTACGAACCTCTTTCCAAAACTATCTTCCAATTCCATGGATGCTATTTCCATGGCTGCCCAAAATGCTTCCCTCGAGATAGATTTTCGTACCGTAAGACCTGCGAAAGAACAGCGAAGCTACGAGAAGCCAGCTATACAGTAGTGGAGGCTTGGGGCTGCTCCACAAAGAAGACAAATGAGCAGGTTCCAACCCCAATACAAACTGCCTATCCACACGCTATAGTATACGACTTTGAAGCCTATCTCGACACAACGAAGGGGCGACAACCAACAGACCACCTGACCATCGAAAACGTACACGTTCCCATATCAGTATCAATTGCCGACACATACGATCGCACTCCAACTCACATCTGTCGACGCGATCCAGAAGAACTTATAGCGGCCTTCGTTGAAGAACTCCAGCTAAGAGCGAAGGTAATCCAAGAAGTCGTCGCAGAACAGTTCTGTCCTAAGACAACGGAATTCTCTTTCGACACCCTATCAAAAGAACAACGAACTAAGATCAACGAATGGACTAACCAAGTTCCCGTACTAGGATTCAACTCCGGTCGATACGATCTCAATTTGATTAGGAACTACTTCGTAGGAACTATTGCTGACACCTGCAAGAAGGTCTTGGTTGCAAAGAAAGTCAACACCACTATGTTTCTCTTGACTCCCGAGTTCCGTTTCCTCGACGTGATGAACTACCTTGGACCTGGAATTTCTTACGAACGTTGGATCGCTGCTTACGGCTGTGAATCGCAAAAGAGTTTCTTCCCATACGATTGGTTCGACTCTACCGACAAATTGGATCATGTTGGATTACCAGACTATCGAGAATGGGGATCGAAGCTGAAAGGTCGACACCTACTATCTAGGTCAGAACTCGAAGACTGCAAGTGCACCTTTCGCGACAAGGAAATGGAGACCTTCGCAGACTGGCTACGATACTACAACGACCTAGACGTAGTCCCATTCCTAGAGGCACTCGAAAAGATGCGAGATTTCTACCACGATAAGGGTGTAGACATGCTGAAAGACGCCGTATCTATTCCAGGAGTTTCATTACAGTTTCTGCTTCGAGGTAGCATAGAGCGTGGAGCCGAGTTGTACGCTCCAAGTAAGGAAGCCTATCACATGCTGAAAGGCGCTGTCGTGGGAGGTCCAAGCATAGTGTTCACCAGACGCCATGAAGTCGGAGTGACTAAGATTCGCAGTCACCAGGGAGGAACTAAAATTTGTCGTAAGATTCTTGGATACGATGCCAATGCCCTATATCTTTCTACTATGGCCTTAGAAATGCCTTGTGGAAAAGAAGAGGTCGTTCACTATGATGAGCCAGGTCCAGCCGTCGAAGATCTTGTCAAACGTCTACGAAACGATGCGTGGTTTGGATATGCGGAGGTAGACATCGAGATACCAAAAGAATTGTGGACGAAATTTGAGGAGATGCCTCCCTTCTTCTACAACAAGAAAATCCACAAGGAAGCAATTCCTCCACAAATGTTGGCCTACCTCGCAAGGACGGGTAGAAAGCTCAGCGAGGAAAAGAAGCTAGTTGGGAGTCTCTCTGGAAAGAGGTTGCTACTCTACGAGCCCCTACTACGTTGGTATCTCGATCATGGCGCGATCGTAACTGCTGTCTACCGTACCATAGACTACTTACCCGAAGAAATCTTCGAATGGTTCGTTACCCAAGTCACTGAAGCGCGAAGAACAGGAGATGCGGACAAAAGTAAAGCTTTGCTGGCAGACGTGTTTAAGCTACTCGGCAATAGCGCCTACGGAAAGATGATTGAAGATTTGGAGCAACAAACTAATGTCGTCTATACCAAGAACGAGAAAGTTGTGGACAAAGCATTGCGAAGTGTTTGGTTCGAAGACCTGGAAGAGGTTGGTGAGGCATACGAACTCGAGAGTAGAAAGAACCAGATCCGAATCAAACGTCCTTTCCAAGTAGGTATCGCGGTATATCAGCTTGCCAAACTTCGCATGCTCGAGTTCTACTACGACTTCCTTGATAAGTACATCGATCGCAAGGATTTCGAATATATACAGATGGACACGGACAGTGCGTACATTGCCATCTCTGGAAACCGCATTGACGAAGTTGTAAGATTAGACCTACGAGAGGATTTCGCAGCCCACAGAAATGAGTGGTTAGCTTGGGACGAGTGGAGCAGTCGTACCCCAGGACTCTTCAAACTAGAATTCGAAGGTCAACGCGCTATTGCCCTATGTTCTAAAGCTTGGTATGTCGATGTGGGAGGCAGCAGGAAATATTCCACCAAAGGTATGTCTAGACGGCACAACGACGTTTCGTGGGCTCGATTCGAAGCAGCACTCCAGGGGAGTATTGACATGGCGAAAAACCGAGGCTTCCGTCTAGTGCCGGAAGGTATGGCAACCTACGAACAGCAGAAGCTTGGGCTATCAGCTTACTACGACAAAAGACGCGTTCTTCCCGATGGAATCCACACCGAGCCAATAGAGTATGCTGTCTAGCGCTTGGATACGAACAGAACATCTTTCGGTGGTAGTTCTGTATCCCTAGGAACGACTTGTAGCTCTTCACGAACGAATCCACGTTTGGGGGCGTCCTTCTTCCCTTCTCGCTTCGCAAGGTAGTACAGCACAGGCTGTCCCGAAGATACTACACTTCGCGAAATGGTGTATATCTGTAAACTCCACACAGGATCAGTAGCTCTACGTTTTTCGCCCCCTTCCAATTCTCCTGGGGCGTAGAGATATCGAACTAAGACGTCGAATGGTAGGCGCTCTTCTCTCAAGCCAACAGTGCGTGAATATGTAGGAGTCTTTAGGTCTACTTGCGGCGTCACTACGGAATTCGAAGGCTCCTTTCCTGTAAGTCGAGTCACCTCACCGTTCAGAGCTTTGATAACCATTGGTAAACGAACTACCCATTCTCTACTACGCACCTCTGAGCCTTCCGAAGTAAGTACCATCTCTTGTGCATATTGGTATCCAAACAATCTCTCAGCTAATGTTCTATTTGCTCGTTCGACAAAACTTTGTGCCCTATGATTACCAGCTTCACCTCGTTGAATTCTAGTACCACGCAGTTCTAAGGTTTCGGACATACGACCCATGAATTCTCTACCAGGATCGACCTGCAATAACTTTGGCCATTCGAGGGGACTACGCTCGTAAATTCGTTCAAAGGCCGCCGCCACTTCACCACTATCTTTCGATGCCAGAGGTTCAGCCTCTTTATATCTAGAAGCCACATCTATTACCACCAAAGCATACTTATATAGTTTCCTTCCACGTCCAGGGCGATCATGAGGTAGAAATATCAAATCAGCTTGATGGACCTCATTTGGTTTCGATACGGTCCAATGAGGTCGTGGAATATGTCGTGGGGGTGGTAAGTATATTTGCCATATAGCTTGTTTCTCCAACCAACTCTTGGCCAAGTCTTCTGATACCTTCGATGCCGCCGATAGTTTACCAATTGCGGAGTAGCCTTTCCAGTATCCTTCGGGGCCATAGAAGATGTTCGCAAGTTTAGCATCCATCTATATCTATACATTCTAGCTTTCAACATGAGACGAAAAAAAAAAAAAAAAAGGAATAAGAACTTATCCACCCAGTCCTTATTCCTCTTTTTTTTTTTTTTTTTTTTTAGATCCACAACCACCTACCAACTACGTCTACTTCTGCGATAGCATCTACGCTGGCACTAGGCATAAACGTCGAGTTGAGTAGTCGCGTGCTTCTTTGGTGGTCGTTGGACTACGGCAATATCTACATCCAAGAGATATGAAATCCCCATTCCACTCATACAAACACTGCTAGCATCGCAAATGCCGTCGTGTATAGAACCTGGTAGAATGAGTCTACTTATATTATTGATGTTGACGATGTTGGAATTTTCGTCGACAAGGTCTTCGTATATAGTGTGGCCCTCGGAAGCATGTCCCTTACTCTTGTCGAAGAATCGACCGTTGGACGTTCCTGTCTTATTGTCGCATTTCATGCGCATTCTCATTAGGGGGTTGGCCAAACGCTTACCCGCGTTACTTGTGGCATTGGCAGAAACAGCTCGTTGGATCATCGGAACCACCTTGGTGTTTGGGACGATGGTGGCATCCTTTTCGGGTGGACTGCGTTTTCGTAGATTGATCATGCAGAGCTTCTTATCTTCTACGAGTTTACTCACCTCGCAATCAAAGGCCCAATCTAGGTATTCGACTAGTTTGAAAGTAGGACTTAGCTTGTCGTCGGAAGGCAGATCCAACTCTCCATCGTCGCGTTTCTTAATCGTGATTCCATCGTCCTCCGTATGTACGATGGCGTTCCATTTTTGGAACTGGAGGCAAGGATGTCTATCTCGCTTTTTATACTTGGTTCCATAGGCGAGATTCAATCGTGCGATGTCCTCTTCGTCGTATGGACATATTTGTCCCACATGTTTTTCACCTTCGAACCGAAAGACCGCGGGCCTAGGACCGTTTCCAATGTCGAAACTCACGGATACGTATTTACATCCGTTGGGGCCGCTTCTGGCGTTGGCCCAAGCAAATGATACAACTGACCCGTAAGGTCGGCCATCTTTTTTTGCCCTTTGGAACGCTTCGACCACATCGCTTGCATTGAAAACTTGGCTAGCCATCGTCTTTAATATATATACATGTGTCTTTATCTAATAGGGTTGTTGGATTCGTTTTTTTTACAACCCCGTTGTGGTGGTCTTCTTTCAGCTTTTCCTCGGAATTAGTCTTGTGATTTTTAAAGCAACCGACTAACGACGTATCCTATAGCGAGCGTCCCACCACCTACGATTGCCAATTCCGTAGTTCTCTGCGAACTCGAAGGTTTGTAGTAGTCGGAAAAGTGAGGCTTCTTCATGTCCATGCGGTGCAGCCCCACGTGTACTGTATTGTATAGCACAAGGGCGCGGTCCGTATTGGTTAGATCTTTGTCAGCGTAGTATTTCGTACGTTCCTGCTCTTTAACCCACTTGGATAGTTTTTCTTGTTGTTTTTCGTAAGTAGCCATGTCAGCCTTGTATTTCTCAAGGGCTCTATCATGCCTTTTGATCTCTATATTAGTCTCCTCTGGGTCTCTTCCAGAAATATATCGGTCGAGGTATTTAGCACCAAGGCTTGCTGCCGCAAAGGCAATCGCTACGATAATCGTTCCCATTGTTTACGAACTTTTAGGTATGATCCCGTTGTCTTCGAGATACTTTTTGGCGGCAATGCTACCAGCCAATACGGCCGTCCACTTCACGTAATTCAAGATGCTTGATGAAGGATCGCCAAGCATAGACTCCTTTGTCGCCTTTTTTACGATCCAACCAATACCAGTTGCTATTCCAGCCAATGTGGCGGCATCGATTACCGTTTCTACCACTTTGCTTTTTTCTGCCACTTTGCCTTTTTCTGCCATCGAACGTATCTGTATTGTCGATATGTTCAAATGTTATTTTCCATGGAAGGCAACTTTTTGCTTCTAACTTCGTGTATTTCTTCAGAATGAGTGTTGGGTGTCGTAGCGTTGCGGCCCTTATACTGATAGTACAGCCCAACTAACGCGATGCCTACGCCAATGGCCGATAGTGTAGTGTTGGCAGACACTTTATCGTACCAGCTTCCGTCGTCCCGAACTTCTGGTTCCTTTTCGTGCTCACTTTCACGACTTAATGCCTCTCTAGCGCGGCGATTGCTTTCTGCCAGTGCTTTCCCAGCAGCAACGCGCTTTGGATCTTTGGTCTTTTTTTCAGGCGCAGTCTTCGGCGGATCTGCAGTTATCCGATCTTGTTGTTCCTCCATCGTTCATGTCAGTAGACTTTAAGTCTTCAATAGGTTGACTGCTTGGTGTACTAGGTGGAACTATGTGGTCAGCTACATGGAACAAGGCACTAGCTAGAGCCACAAAGCGACCTGCTTTAAGAGACAACAAGGCGGCCACAGCAGATATCTCGTTGCGAACTAGGTGGTCTTCTTGTAGATCTAGGAGAAGTGCTTGTTCGCTGTCTAGTCGGACTACGTAACCAACTGCACGAGTTGCTAGTCGCAGTGCTCCGTCTACTAGACAACCTGTTATTTGCTTTGCCACTACGGCCTGGTACCTACTGTGTAGACGCATAACGTCTTTATCAGGCAGTCTAGATACATCTCCTATAGAGAAGTCCCGACCTAGATATTCTTTTGTTGTGCCCATTGCGGCTAGAATCGAGAGCGCCTCCCTACGATCCTTAACATCCTCTGATTTGGATGGATGTTCCAGTACGACCGGCGGACAAACGACGGCGCACTCGCCTAACAGTTCTTTGGTTTCTTCATCCATGGTTGAAGTATGCTTTGGGTGCGGGAATCTCTAATACTACCTCGAAAGGATGGCGGAGACAGAAACATGTGCGAGCGAACTTGTGGGCCTTGAGCTCCGAGGTCAACATTTTCCTCTCATCCACCTTCAACCCACCACCGTAGTCCTCAAATAGTGCTTTGGCATCAAGAGCTGACGCCGTATGAAAGGCCACGACCACCGCCACGTTTTCTCGAAAAGGTTTGCATATGCTTGTCAACTGTTGAGTTAACACCCAAATAGAAATGCCTATGTGACGAGCGGAAAAGGCCATCTCCACGAGCTTATCGGTTCTCAGCTTTACATCCTTCGATGCGGCGCAATCGTCGAGTATCAAAAGAGTATTCGTACCTGCCCAAAAGGTGGAACAAACTCGTAGCGCGGCATTGATGGCATCTTGTGAGGGGCACATCACGAAGAAGTGAGGATCTAGATGGGCGAATCCACGATAGGTAGTGTTGTGGGCATACGTGGGGCATATGAGTACTACGTAGTCAAACTTACCACGAAATGCTCCACGAAGCTGCTCTACGAGAAGGGCCGTTTTTCCACAATTCGTTGGTCCCACTATGAGAGCGTTGAATGGAATTTCAGTTACTAAAGCGTCCATGCTAGTACGATACGTTTTCCAGTGCTCCGTTCAATATCGTGATCTGAGCATCGGCAAGTACGAAGATGTGCATGTTCACGATTCCACTGCCTCCAGTCCTATGGATGCGGATCTGGAGGTTCTTTCCACTGCCGGTTTGATTCAAGCCATTGCCATGGACAACTGGATCATTTACTGTGCGACAGTCAACCAGGATGGCGAATTTATTATTGTAGAACTTGATCGGGGTCATAGACGTTTTGCCAGCGCCGAACCATCCATTGGCGGCCTCCCAAAAGTCTGATGGTAGCATGCCTCCAGGAAAGATCCTGTTTGGTCTTCCATTGATATCGATCTCTACCTTCGTGATTCCTGGATAGTCAAACGCCTCGCTGTTTCGTGTGCCGTGGGCATGTTGTGCCACGAAGAGGAGGAGCAGTCCAGTAAAGGACAACCTTGGAACGTCGACTTGCTGGGATATCAGAGTGTCGGACGCTTTGTTGATAGGTACGGTTTTGAAGTGAACAGCGTGCCTGAACAGGAAGACGGCGCCACTGACATATTCGTCTTTCGCTTGCTTGGCGATAATTTCACTCTCAACAACTTCGTACTCTAGCTGGATGTTGCTTAGCTTGTATGTACCTATCTTGGTAGTGTCTGATCCTACCACCACGTCCGTAGCAGGTGATAGAGTCAACTCGAGCGAAATGGTGTTGCGAAGAGCGAAGGGATAAAGAGCTCCATGTTGCGTCAGGATGTCCACATCTAGTGGGATTCGGTATTTCGAACCATACACGGCTAGGAGCAAGTTTTCTCCAGTATCCGAAGTGCCTTTGTCACCAGCATTCGAGCGTAGCTTGTTCGTGTTCTCTGTTTGAATACCTTGTCCCACGCGCGCATCTCGCTCTATAGTTGGCAAATAGAGATCGGAATATGTCTGTAGAAGATCTGGTCGTTCAATGTCTTCTATGGTTTCAGCGCCTATTTTGAGAACTCTACGTGAGACCAGACAACGCCCGACATTAGCCACCACGCGATTGTTAACATGTCCACCAGACAACGTAAGGTCAGCCACGAGTGCGAGACTACCTGGAACGAGGACGATGTTTTCCCCTAGTATTGGTATTTTCACATAGAGAGTCTCTCCTGGATTGGCTTCCGATGGAGTGAAGGTGATTCTATCTACGTTGTGTAGAGCTTTCAATCCCTGAGGCTCTCTGTGCGATTTTGCAGGAACCAACGTCGACGGAATCATGTTGAATATATGGACATATATGGTTATTGTTCAACATGGCTGAAAATGCAGACTTCGATCCTTTGACTGAGGAAGGTCAAGCCGACATAGAAAATCTTTCTGCCAAAGAATGGCATGAGCTTGGTCCAGGTAAGAATGAAGACCGAAGTACTTGGTGGGATAGAGTTAAGGTCAGAATAGGAGAAAGATCCAAAAGCTTTCGGGATAAGCTTTGGAGTGGACGGCATAAATGGGGGTACAGTCCACATGAGTACATCAAATTGGTGAATCTAGGTGATCCAGATGCAGTACCAAGCGGCAATACCGCGGAAACATCGTTCACTGAGGGGGAACAGATACTAGCTGAAAAAGCCAAGCGACGCGATGAAGCCTGGGATAGGATTAGTAGAAGATTTCCGAATGTAGACACTACCAAGTTCACTACTACCTTGGATACGTATGACAAGGTCGTGGTGCAACTGAACAAAAGTAATTCCAAATACTACAATCTGTACGGCGCCAAAGGTAATGTTAATGGGAAATTGCCTAAGACGATCACAGACGCTCTAGGGCCTCCCGCAGATATGATTGTTAGCGAAGGAGAAGCTGAGATCGACCAACTTAAGATAGAAAGAGCTAAGGAAATGAAAAACGTGAAATCATCCAAGCAGGGGTCGACAGAACATACGGCAGCAAAGGAAGAAGTGATGAATATAGACGACCAAATACAGGAGATCGAGTCAAATATTGAAAGAATCGAAGAGCGTATGTCCATGCGAGACCGCGTGAAGGCCATCTTCAAAAAGTACGGTGTTGGAGTGCTTGGAATTGCGATTGCGGCAGGCACCGTGATTGGCGTCGTGGCTTCCATGCTATCTAAGGGGCTTGCTAATGTTGCCAGTGGGGTCGGCAAGGCGTTGAAAGGTCTAGGAAAGAAGCTAGGGCAGATTCTACCTGGAATGGTTGGGGCAATTGCTAGCTTTTTGTTTCGCACGGCTGGCGAGGTATTAGGATTCTTAGCGAAGAACATCTGGATGTTGATTGTAGCTGTGGTGGTGATCGTAATAGAGCGATTTAAGTCAGCGAAATAGCATCCATGAGGCTCCCGCCGCAATGGCAACCATCAGCCCCAAATTGATCTCGTGCTTTGTCATAACGGCATCGGTACTACGAGGTTGCGTTACTTGTGGGATAGGCGGCTTCACCGCAACGACATCTTGATGTGTTACTTGTGGGATAGGCGGCTTCACCGCAACGACATCTTGATGTGGTAGATCTTTCTTTCGTGAACTACCTTCCATACGTGGTGGTTTCGGGGACTTTTCTTTATAGTTGATACGGTCATTTATTCCAAAGTGGATGTTAGGTGTGGAGGCCATTTGTAGTTCGTTGTTATAACCTGGTATGCTCTCATCGTTAATAATCATACGGCTGGGTATTAACAAACAGTCCTTAGCAACTGCAAGGTCGAGACGAACGCGCGTTAGATGCAAAGCGTTTTGATATCGTACAAGGCTATCTACCTTCTTTTCTGTGATGACCTCTTCCAACTTTACACCACAATCGGCCTGAACATTGTGGGATAAGGTCGTTGTCCCTACGATTGAACTGCGCAAAGAAGCCTGGGATCCTAGAACGCAATATACGTAGACCATTGCAGATAAGTTTATTCTGGCTAGCCCGTCCTTCGACAATCCGTGACCAGTTTGTGGAACGAACCAATTGCGTTGATTCTTTACCACATCGTTACGAATGAACTTTAACGGAAATTCGAAGTTAGGGCGACGACTCTCCTCAGGAAACTTGAAATCTCCCCCAGGCCACTTCGAATCGTATGAAGTGTTGTGCGTCCCCCATTTCTCTTGAGCATTCACCAGCCCTCCATGGATGTATACGTATACGTCTCCTAATCCACCATTGGCCCCTCGGCGCAGGGCAAAGTCAACTTTATCGACTCCAAACTCTATCCTGAGCCTGTCATAAGCGACGGAACTCCATGGAGCATTGTTGTCCTTATCGAAGACCGAATCTCTGGGAAGTGGGACCCCCAATTCGAACAGTAATCGCCTCATTGTGTAGTACACATGGAAGCGGTAAAAGCTCCTGACGTTGTCGATGATTGGTGCCTCATCGGAAAGATGGTCGTCAAACGACACCCCACAGCCTGCCGTTGCACACCAAAGGACGAAGCATAGCTGTTGTTGCCAATGTCTCATTGGTGGAGCATTTAGCCACTCGTTTGCTTGCTTTACGGTGTAGAAAACTTGGTCCGGCTCTTGAAAGATATCTCGCGGCGTCATCGTGAAGAACTGATCCTTTGCTACGTAGATCTTGAGTGTTCGTAGGATAGGGACTATGTCTTTTGGGTCGTCCCCCCATGGAACGGCTGGAACTGGATACTTCTCTTTTGTCTTTCTGAATGGAGATGGGAAACCTCCACTTATACCGCGTAGTACAGAATCGAGTCGTTTTTGAATAGCCTCAGGTAGATTCGAGAAATCATCACCGTAGACCACATAGCTATGATTCCCATCTCGAAACCAAATGCTTGTCGAATATTTGCCTGGACCATCTATGTCTGTAGAGGCATGAAACTGGCGAAAATCCGCGTGTGGGTATTCTTTCTTGAACTTTGTCAACAAATCGGTATTCAGTTTGGCAATCCTGGCGTTTTCATCTACAAGGAGCGCTGTCTGCTCAGCTTTCGAAAGCCTTGGACCACCCCTGGCAATCTCCACCATGTCCTCAGCAGATAGATCATCATCTTCGTCTGGTAAAACTAGAGGCATCGTAACTATTGAAGTTATTGCAAGTATGACATATAAAGTTTATGTCTTTAATATACGATGGTGATTTTAAATGTCACCACCACCTCGGCTGACCATACGGTCTACTTCGACGATCCAATTCTTATACGGAATATTTCGATAGTTGAGGTCACTTTCGAGAACAGTTGGTGGAATCTAGAGACAAAGGCTACGTTCGAGTGGGATACCGGGGGTTTGCTGCTCCCATACGAACTTGATTCGGGTTCTTATAATATAAATACGATCGTGCCCCTCTTCAAACCTGCGGTGGTGGTTGGCGTTATAAGCTTCATAGACAAAGCCAGTAAAAGGAATTGGATCCTAAGGGTAAAGAAACCGATCAAGTTCAGTAAGAATCTCTGCGAACTATTGGGTATCGAAGGAAACGAAGAGGTGGGGGGAAACGTATCGTTAAAGGTGGGGGACCACGACCTGGTGTTCAAAGATATCCACACAATGTATGTCCACTGCGATGTGGTGGATTCCAGCTTTTCAATTCTAGATGGAAAACGATCGCAAGTCCTAGCGAACTTAAAAGTACGAGGCGTCTGGTTTAAGGAAATAACCTATTCTATGATGCCCCCACTACCTGTCCGAGCTCTAGGTACAACACGAAACAGCCTTCGTCTGACGATTCGTGATGAGAAAGGCAACGTGGTAGACTTCCGTGGTCGACCCATACGATACGTATTGAAGATTGAGTAAGCCATACGTATAATATGCGATGGCAAGCGATTCGATTCAAACAATTCCAACGGCGCCGATCTATCCCAATCTACGTTCATCTGAAACTGTTTTGTCTGGAGATAGCTTTCGGCTACAAAAAGTATGTGACACACTTGCTGAACTCGAACGACAGACAAAGCACTACGAAGTCGTTCGTAAGAAATATGCCCGAGCGCGTGGTATTGTTCACGGGGTTGCTGTGGCCACAGGTAGCTTGAGTGGTGCATTATCCGCTATGGCGTTGGGCTTGACGTTTACAGGGATCGGGATACCTGTGGGTATTTCATTAGGAAGCCTCGGGTTTGTTTGTGCCGTCATTTCGGCCTCGATGTCTATTGCAAGTAAGAAACTTGGTATTCGCGTCTCGAAGCACGAAAAGACCGTTATGTTGGCAAAGGCTAAGGCCAATTCCGTGGAAGTCAAAGTCTCAAAGGCTCTAGCCGATGGTAATATTTCAGAAGCCGAGTTCGGAAGCGTTATCGATGAAAGATCGAAATACGAATCACTCAAGCTCGAAATACGACAAAAAAATAGGCAGTCTAGTGGGTCAAAAAACGTAGAACAACTTCGCTCGGAGATCCGAAAGGAAATGAGAGCAAAGCTTGGCAGTCTAGTGGGATAAGAATCAACGTCTCCTATGAAAGAAACCATCGCGGAGTCTATTTTAAATTCACTAAAAACATCGTATAAATTACCGTGTTGTTTTGCAGTTTGTATGCAAATTTCGAACCAACGCGTGAACGGCGCTAATTAACATACGACAGGTGCTTAAGACATAAGTAGAGTATTTTATCATCAAAAATAGTGTCTAGCACACATGGTCTAAAGGTTCTGCGCTAGGTATATGAGTGAAAAGGTGGAGCTGCTCATATACCTAGGGTTCGAATCCTACGGACCATGTGTGGTAGATCGGCTTGTGTGATGGAAAAAGCTCCACCACATCACACAAGTCGTAGCGCGTCTGTCATGTGGCAGAAGTAGGAATAATGTCAATCCTGGGTCGGGTGCATGGGTGAAGCTCAAGGGATCTTAAATGGGACCCACGGGTGCCGGTTGTGTCTCAACCAGTTAGGACAGGATCCAAACAACAGTAGAACAAATACAGTAGAATGAATACAGTAGAACAAATACGGTAGAATGAATACAGTAGAACAAATACCGTCAAAGCCGGGCCCGGCAAATAAATAAAAACCTCTCTAGGAACGAAAAGATGGTAAAGGAAGGAAAAAGGTGAAAGGTTCCTAGAGAGGTTCTGGTGATACCAGTTTTGGTATTTGGTTTTTTTCACTATCGAATCTTTTTCTTCTCATGGTCTTAAACTAAATTCTTAAATGAGTATATATTGGCGGATGTCCTCGTCACGAATCAGCTGTTTTGGTTAGAACTCTCCCAAAATATTATCAATTAAACATAAACAGTACGAAGTCATATCACACGATGGCCGAGATAGTAACTTGCGTTTGGTTGATGCGTGGTAAGGACACGAAGTGCGTGAGGAAACCTTCCAAAGTGTCAGAATATTGTGCTCAACACAACTATCAGATACAAAGAGGAGCCACCCCATTCGGTCCATGTTCTAAATGCGGTAGTGGTTGTAGAACTAGTTACGGACTTTGTACAACGTGTGGTGCACGACGCCAACGTGAACTTAGTGGAGAGAAACGCAAAATCAAGAATCGCTTCTCGAAAGTATTGGAAGAATTGAAGGACCATAAGACTCATAAAAACGTAGAGGGCTCGCTAAGGGCTTTCGAATATCCATGTCGTAAATGCGATCGTGATTGTCGAACTAGCTACAGACTTTGTACAACGTGTAGTGCACCACTACGACGTGAACTTAGTAAAAGAAAATCGCTTCTCGAAAGTACTGGCAGAATTGAAGTACCGTAAGACTCATGGAGACGTAGAGGGTTCGCTAAGGGCTTTCGAATGGCAGTAAAAAAAAAAAAAGGAAAAAAAAATGAAGAGAGACGAAACGACAGTCTCTATTCATTTTTTTTTTTCCCTTTTTTTTTTTGCCTCGTTCGTGCAATAATGTCGGCAGTAAGGCAAAAAGAATGAAGAGAGACGAAATAACGGTTTCTATCCATGCTTTTTTTTCTCGTTCATGGTCTACGAAAATCGAATGGATAAATAGATAAAGAATGGTATCGTTGTAATTCTTATGATTTCAGTAGTATATGTGGAGGAAAAATGATAACCGTTTTCGTGAATTTTGTTAACGTAGGGGAGAGCTGAGGTCTGAACGAAGCTCTCCACTACGTTAACAAAATTCAGAAAAACGGGTATCATTTTGACTCCACATATACTACTTCGATTAATCCAAACACTAATCCATCATTTAAAAACACCCTAACCATCAACAATGGGTGCTCACTAATTTAGGGTTCTTTAGGGCTAAGTCACTAAACAACACAGAAACATAATGCTTCTTAAATGTTGCTATCAATTAATCCAAACACTAATCCATCATTTAAAAACACCCTAACCGTCAACAATGGGTGCTCACTAAATTAGGGTTCTTTAGGGCTAAGTCACTAAACAACATATAGAAACACAATGCTTCTTTAAGTAAATAAGTAAATTGACATAACTTTCTTGTGTTGTTGTTACTGTATTTTATTACACAGCCCAAAAATACCGCGAAATGGGAGCAATTGCACCCATAAGAGGGATAAAAAAAGAAAAAAGCGGGACGAGAGGCGACAAAAGGGATGAAAGGGTTTACTGACAAGAGACGTGTACACATTCGGATATAGTTATCTCCGTTCATCCTTTTCATCCCTTTTGTCGCCTCTCGTCCCGCTTTTTTTCTTTTTTCTCCCTCTTTTTTTTATTTCAAAACGAAAAAAAGAGGGACGAAAGGCGACAAAAGTGATGAAAGGAGATAAAAGGGACGATCAAGTAGATTTGTGCTATTTGATACTAACTTTCAACGAGTGAACATGGAAAATCGGACTTTGAAAGACTGCCCTGTACCTAATTGTGGATCCAAAGTATCTTGTTAAATTATCCAACCACTTGGTACAAGTCCATAGGTTATCAACTCAAGAACGTAAACCATATTTACAAGAAGCGAAACATCAAAAAAGAAAGTTTTTGTCGAGGAATGTAAATCCAGTTGTTGATAATGAAAATATGTTGGTTAGGAATCCTGCTTATAATGTTGATCTAACTGAGAGACCTTAGCTAAATCAGGTAATCGACATTTGTTAAACTTAGTGACCACGCCAATTTGTTTTCTATAAAGTTGGAAACTTCTAAGGGTCTGACATTATACTCCCGATCCTTGAAGAGTAAAGATATAAACGATGGCTGCTAATCGTTCCAACTCAGATGATGAAATGACTGAAGATTCTTAATCAAAGCTCTGATTCTCAGGAGAGCACGGACTCCACTGATGATAGTTATGACGGAGAAGAGGCTGTTTGGGAAATAATTCGAAACGAAGCTAAAGAACGGCACCAGGAAGATTGGGAAGCGTTGGTTCAAAAGTATGAACACGATGGGGATAGTCATGAAGTTGCTGAAATCAAAGCCAGTAACGCTTTGGTTCCTACCTATAGAAAAGACCTAAGAGAAGTGTTGTTCGAAGATATGAAATGGATTCACAGCTTAAGAAAAGATCCTGATTTCCGAAAAATCTTGGAAACAAAGCAAAACTTGATGAACATGGAAGATTATGGATGGGAAGAAGCGACCGAGGCTGCAATTCACCACCGAAAATTCTTGTTGAATAAACAATTCCAAAAACAACCTATTCCGGAACAGAGTGTTCCCGTGATGAACAATATTCGCGACCATCGAATAGTTACTGCGTACCCAGTGAACCCTATGTTTTGATGTGTGTTTTATAACTGAAAAAAAAATACGACATCTATAGGCTTAGAGTAAACCATGTCCATTGAATTAAATTGTTTAGTTTCAAAGAAACGAGACAGCACCCGAATTTCAATGTTCGACAAAACAATTCACTAAGTGGATGAGTGCGACGATAAGGAAAACGAACTGTAAATTGGTGTTTTTGAGATTGAATAAACTTTGTTTAATTGATCTGGTGGTTTGTTTTTATTCGTATGGTAATTATAGTTCAGTTTTAGAGAAGAATTTGCATCTCAAGAGTTTTCCTCAAAACAATAGGGCTATTGTTTCTATCAAACTCTATTGATAGCCCTTCAGTTATTGTTAATCCCTAAGGACAATAGCAAAGTTGCTCTTATGAGTCATTGTGGATTTACTGTAAAGGTTTATAAATATTCGGAATTCAGAATTACGTTACGAGTAATAGCGGAGGTAATAGCTGTATTTGGTAGCTTCCATCTTGTTCAAAGTTCAATTTTGAATGGATTCAGGGTCGATCGCTCCTGGTTTTATAGACGACCCCAAACAATAGGCTTTGCCCAAACATGCTCGAATAGATCGATGACCTCATCCAAAGGAACAATAAATAATGAGAGCGCCACACTTTATTCATGAGCCCCAGACAAAAGATAATTTATTCACCCCCATTTTATTCATGAGAGCGCCACATTTTATTCATGAGACCCAGACAAAAGATAATTTATTCAGCCCCCATTTTATTCATGAGAGCGCCACACTTTATTCATGAGTCCAAGACAATAGAACCGTGACGTCATTGATAGCCCTGTATTCATGAGCCCCAAACAAAATATAATTTATTCACCCTCATTTTATTCATGAGAGCGCCACATTTTATTCATGAGAGCGCACACTTTATTCATGAGTCCAAGACAATAGAACCGTGACGTCATTGAATTAATGAGAGCGCCGCAAAAATTAGCATAGCGCCGCAAAAAAAAACAGGATAATTCGGTGCCTCCTATACTACTTACGTTCCCTACTATCTCATCTCGTTGCAGAGATATTCAGGTTAATTAGAGGATTTATGATGTCATTAGTTGTACACAGCGAAGGCCCATTTATAAAGTGAATAATATATCTGTAAAAATAGGGTAAAAGCTATTGAAACTTTGCACATGCATAGTACAAAGCAATAGCGAAATTTTGTGTTGATAAACATTACAATTGTTATGCTAATGTCCAACCATGATTTCAAAAGGCCGCTTTGTGTCAAGAACCAATGGATCTCTGGTTGGCACATTAATGACAATGGATGACGTGCAGTATCGCTGTACACACCATAATGTTGCCATGGAAACACTCTGCACCCCAGACTCCTTGAATGAGAAAATAAATTCCCGGATTTCTTCTTTGGCAAACACAATTTTATTGCTGTGGGTGTATCATAAGTTTTGCCACAATGTAGGCATTATGTGTAAGTTCCTGTTGAGTCTATTTACGATACCAGGAGACTTCGAATTTAACCAGGATAACAACAGATTTAATTTGCTTTCATTCAGTCCTTTACTGACTAACAAACATTGCGTCTCTTCATTCCTATTTTCTTTCTCATGCTCGTACCAGTCTCTCTCTACATCGTGTCTCTACTCGACCTAGTCTCTATGATATACGACAGTGCCTTGGAGTAAATGATTTTGTATAACATCAACGCGTTCTCGAGGTTAAAAACAATGATTATCATTATTTGTCAAATCGCTTTAAAGTAATGATAATCATTATTCTAAGACAAACCCAAACCACAAACCGAACCCTAACCCTATAACCATCGGACGAGTTCACGGGTAAACGGGTTCTCACTCACCAAGAGCTAGGGTTCACAGGTAAACAAGAAGAGAAGGTAAACGAGAGAAAAACATTTTTTGAGCGCTCCTACTCGAGCTCGAACTCGTAACCGTTTGCGTCATTTTGGTAGTATAGACGTCATGACCACTACACTAAGCGCGTCTACCGCAGTTCGGACTTTGACAATTGTTTATCTTTATCCTTGACTGGTTTTAAGAATAATGATTATCATTGTTTTGAAGTGATTTGACAATTAATTATAATCATTGTTTTAACCTCGAGGTTGTGTTGATAACATAGACAGATGTTCAAGGTGAAAGGAGCCTGGATCCAAGTGTTTCCATGACAACATATTGATGTGTATTTTCCTTATTACTGTACATGAACAAAGTTTCAATTGTTTCTATCTACTATATGCAGAGATATTCTTCATTTTATGATTTGTCTTCACACTTTGCATACCCTGGTCCCAGAGTCTTTCTTCCGTCGGAGAGAAGAGAACGGAGCCGCGAAGTGGCGAGAAGGGAAGAGAGAAGAAAGCCTCTGGTAGCCCGCGACCGTTGACTGATCGTACCACGCCAATAGATTTGAACTTAGGACAAGATCTCTCCCTTCCTCCTGATTGGAGGAATATTTAATACCTTATAGCGTTCTCTGATTGGCTATTGTCTAGTGTGTTGTGATTGGTTCCTCATTAATTGATCTAGTGATGTTGATTGGCACCTATCGTTAGCATGATAGTGAGAAACGGTCGCGGGCTACCAGAGGCTTTCTTCTCTCTTCCCTTCTCACCGCTTCGCGGCTCGCTAATCCTCCGTTCTCGAAAGCCTCTGGGACCAGGGTAGGCTTTGCACAACTCACAATATCTCTGCAACGAGATGAGATATTTAAAAACAGAAAACGCCATGCTTCCTCGTTTCGAAAGAAGTTCAACTGAAATCTTAATTTCAATTACAAACGATTCATTTCAGGCGATACGTGCTATTACTCGGGCTGCCTGTGGCGATCCAGGTCAAAATATTTGTTGAAGAATGTTGAATGCGTTTCAAACATCTATTCTAGGCTCCTATCAAGACCGAGTACGTATACAGCCCGTTGTCTGTTAGACTGCCAGGGAAAGTAGAAGAACAAAGAAACGTGAACAACAGCCTGTACTCGGGCTGCATGTCAGTTAAACAGACAACAGGCTGTACTCGGGCTGCATGGCAGTTAAACAGGCAACAGGCTAGCGGTACTCGGGCTGCATGGCAGTCTGACAGACAATAGACTGTACTCGGGCTGCATGGCAGTCTGACAGACAACAGACTGTACTCGGGCTGCATGGCAGTCTGACAGACAACAGACTGTACTCGGGCTGCATGGCAATCTGACAGACAACAGACTGTACTCGGGCTGCATGTCAGTTAAACAGACAACAGGCTGTACTCGGGCTGCATGTTAGTTAAGCAGACAACAGGCTGTACTCGGGCTGCATGTTAGTTAAGCAGACAACAGGCTGTACTCGGGCTGCATGGCAGTTAAACAGACAACAGGCTGTACTCGGGCTGCATGTTAGTTAAGCAGACATACTCGGGCTGCATGTTAGTTAAGCAGACAACAGGCTGTACTCGGGCTGCATGTTAGTTAAGCAGACAACAGGCTGTACTCGGGCTGCATGTTAGTTAAGCAGACAACAGGCTGTACTCGGGCTGCATGTTAGTTAAGCAGACAACAGGCTGTACTCGGGCTGCATGTTAGTTAAGCAGACAACAGGCTGTACTCGGGCTGCATATTAGTTAAGCAGACAACAGGCTGTACTCGGGCTGCATGTTAGTTAAGCAGACAACAGGCTGTACTCGGGCTGCATGGCAGTCTGAGTACTTCTGTAGTCATCGCATTCAGCGGTATGTTGTGAAGGTCGAAACGGAGGCAAGGGATGCAAATGAAAGGGAGGGTAAGGACGTGTTAAATTAGACAGACAAAAGAAAACATTTTGTATAGTAGTGCAAGTAGTTTATTGACTCGCCATTTCTATAATATATATCATATATATATATATTAAACTCTCTTTGTAACGACGTTAACAATTGGCAGTTTCTACAAAACCGTTCATAGTAGAAAATTTTACAAAAATATATATCTATAAAATCTACGTTGGCATTGCCCACTTGTAAGAAAGGAAAGAATCTGAAGTCCGTGTACCACTGACTTGTATTTAAATGTATGTTTTGCGATTGGAAAATGCCATCTAAGAAACATCTAGACGTTACTTCGAAGCAACATATCATGACAGGAATGCACAGGAGGAATATAGAATGAAAATAAGAACAGAAGAATGGACCTCATCTGCTAACAAAAACAACGTCGCACTACAGGTGAATAGGAAATAAATAGCCTGCTGTGCAGACGCATGTTTTCACTCTCATAACTTCGAAAAAAAAGTAACGTCCCGGGCGCTTAATTAGTTTACAATATGCACACCTCATTGTGTTATGGACCAATCAGGTTTTACCTTCCATATACTTGAAAGTGACGTAATGTTACATTTAAACATTTACATGTTACATTCAGACAATACATTTGCCATTGATCAATCATAGGAGTGTTCACTGGCGCGCGAATTCACTAAAATTCTAACAATGGCTTTGATTGGGCAGAAAAATAAAACAAACGTGCTGACGTCATGCTGGCATATTGGAAACTAATTAAGCGCTCGGGTAAGCAGACGTTACTTTTTTCTTCGAATTTATGAGAGTGAAATAGAACGTTTGCATAGCAGGCTCGGTCGGCGATAAATCTATCTCGTACCCAGTCTCTTCTTTTGAAAAGAGATGTCACAGAGCAAAGGACCACGGGAAGGGTGATAAATTAAAACTTGTCAAGAATAACCAATAACTGTAAGCGGTCCTAGCGAGCGAGAGAATGGACGCGAGAAAAAAAGAGAAACGCCCCTTGCTCCCCTTCTTTTTTACTCGCCCCCATTCACCCCGCTCGAACTCGACCGGTCAACGAAGAGAAAACTAGAGGCACTGTTGGCAGTCCTGATGGCCGCCTCCTTATTTGCATAATTTGTAACTAATGCCACCACACGAAAGATCACATTCAAACTAGTTTTGGAGCAATGTGGAGAATGCAACAAAAAAACATCAAAGCGAAGTTGGACATTTCTCATACAGATCTCTCTCATTTCAAATGGCTGTAACTTCATTGCTTTTTAAGCTACAACACTAAAATTTCACAAGATCACTAATGTCGACATGCTCTTTCACATGGTAATAATAATGTTTTCTGGACATGTGGATAAACTATTGAAACGGGAATATGCATTTATGAAGATGTGCCACTGAATATCACTGTAAGAGGTCCATACTTCTGCCATGAAACTTACATTCCGATTATCTTGAGTAAATGAGCTGTTAGTCTTTAGCTAAATACAAACGATTACTTCAATAATGGTAGATTATTCATAAAGAGTGGTCGAGTGTACCGTTTACACTGTTCAACATACTGTCATGATATGAGCTGAACAAGTAGCCTCTTTATGATATAAGTCTCTGGTGAGACAAGATCTGATACAAAATCACTAATGACAGCAAGACATTACGTATATATTAATACGGATCAATGATAAGTGAGGCGATCTTTGATTCATTTATACTAATAACTAGTTCTAAATGTAGAACGGGCGAGCACCGAGAAGAGCTGAAAGAAAACAGTTTTCGACCTTACAACCAGTTCTACTGTCTACTACAAAGCCAAAATACTGGCGAAGCAAGCAAAACCAGAGATCGCCTTACCTACAAAAGCACACTACATCACTTTACAGCTACCTTGGTTTCTAATGAAAGGGTGGTTTGCCATCTAAAGCGCGCACTTGATCTCGAACAAGATATAACAGCAGCGATAAATAAAATAGGATCTTAATCAAGATCTGCTTTAAGAAAAAGGCTAGAGCTTGAACTTTTCAAGAAGCATTTTTTTCTAGAAACCCTTTTTAAAAGTAAAAGGCACATTTGAAGTATACATAACGCCCTTCAGCTAAACAAAAGCGATCAGCGGGACTCTGAACAGGTGAGCTCTTTATCTGACCATAGGCCCATACTCTAACTCCAATACGAAGCTGTGGTATAACGTTACTAAGTAAAAATAGTACAATGAATGAACATTAACAATCAACCATTCAACATGCAATGTTTGTGTGTTTTGCTTGTTAGTCCTTTCAGTTAATCAAACGGATTTCAGTCATTTTTTGGACTAGTTAACCAACCATCCATTCAGTTCTTTCGTAGTGCACTCAATCTGTGCACTCGTTGTAGTCCTGAGGCGTGCAGTCAGTCTTAGTGATGTGTCAGTATGGTATGAATGAAACTAATAATAGTTAATGACTTTAATGTATACGAACTATAACATAACATCAGTGATTTATGGTTACGAAACTATGATAATCATTCGCAACAGCACTCGCAGGGTTAACATTAATTTTCGCATCCTCCACGAAGTATACTTTTCCGTTTACAAACCACTTTCTTTAAACAAAGTAAAAGTTGGCCAGTACCAAATATTATCGCCTAAGTACATGCTAGAAGCTTATAAAATGTTAATTGTCCTCTCCAAGATTTACTGATTTTCCTCCCGGCTTGATATCATCAAATCGTTACATTTTCTATTATACAAATAGAGTGTGTCCGTCGAGGAACTATCGGCTGATAGTTGCCCGCGGAAATTTGATGTTCTTAAAACAAATATAAGCCCGAGAACGAAGTTCGAGGGCTTATATGCTAGTTTTAAGAACGTCAAATTTCCAAGAGAAACTATCAGCCGATAGTTCCGAGACAAACACAGTCTATTTGTCGTTATTGTTCAACACAAAATTGTCTTCCGCTCTCAGCGGGCACTATTATACAAATAGACTGTGTCCGTCGAGGAACCATCGGCTGATAGTTGCCCGCGGAAATTTGATGTTCTTAAAACAAATATAAGCCCGAGAACGAAGTTCGAGGGCTTATATGCTAGTTTTAAGAACATCAAATTTCCAAGGGAAACTATCAACCGATAGTTCCGAGACAAACACAGTCTATTTGTCGTTATTGTTCATCACAAAATCGTCTTCCGCTGTCAGCGGGCACTATCGCCTGATAGTTTTCATCCGCGGACGACATGACGTGATCGCTTTTAGCCAATGAGTGCGCGCCAAAATTTTGTGGTGAACTATAATGCCTGATAGTTTGCATCCGCGGACGACAACTAACACGTCACGTGATCGCTTTTAGCCAATGAGCGCGCGCCAAAATTTTGTGGTGAACTGTAACGCCTGATAGTTTGCCTCCGCGTACGACAACTATTACGTCACGTGATCGCTTTTAGCCAATGAGCGCGCGCTAAAATTTGGTGGTGAACTATAACACCCGCGGATGACAACTATGACATCACGTGATCGATTTTAGCCAATGAGCGCGCGTCAAAATTTTGTGGTGAACTACAACACCTGATAGTTTGCATCCGCGGACGACAACGTGATCGGTATTGGCCAATGAGCGCGCGCCAAAATTTTGTGGTGAACTCTAACGGCTGAGGAGCGTAGCTCGGAGTCAACTATGAGCCATAGAAACTGAGAGCGAGTAGTCTAATTGTTTTAGTAGAAACCAACTGGTAGTTCAATCTTAAACTGAAGCAAGAATATCTTTTTACATTTTGACGACTTGGCAGCCATTGTTTTGCTTTTGAAAACCGGCTTTTTCACTACTCACTATCTATCACAGAATAGATAGTCAGTAGTTTAGCCAATCGGATTGCAGGATTCGTGATAGAACCCTGTTCTATTTCAGTGTTAAATATATTAGCCTAGCAAAGAAACTTCTGCCATTCCGATTATTGTCGCCGTACATTGAGTAAAGTTTCGTTACAAATTCTTAATATATAATATCATATAATAATTTGTACATCAGCATCAAATTCGGCTCTATTTGTTAGTACTGCAATAAAAAGCAAACATGGCATGTCTGACATCTCGCATTGTCTTCATGTGTTGATAGGACATTTGCATTATGACGTCATTTAACTAAAACTACCAGAATCCTTTTCGAATTCTTTTTCTCATTCAGATTTTTAAACTCCATTGATAATAAAGACAATGGTCTAAATTAGAAGAACAAAAAGAATCGTCGAAAGGAGTTCTGGTAGTTGTAGTATGTGACGTCATCATGACGTCCTATTGCATGGATAATGCTTTGTTGTCGATCTGCATGAGCCAGCAGGTGCAGTAGTGTTACTAGCACAGCAGGAATGTGTCCGGCGCATGCTCAGAACGGGTTCAAATTGGTCAGGAAACTATGTCCCTTTGACATACTGGTCGATCAAGATGATCATTGTTTGTTCGCGTGCTAGTCAAACCTCGCATGTAACTCAACACCACCCTATCACTTGGCGTGCTAATCTCGGGTCCAGGTCCTACCGCGCGGCTAGGTGACGTGTCGAGATCACGTGACGTTAGCTTGTGGAGTTTGGTTGGAAGGCTTTAAAAACCTATTGGAACACAAGACAAAGCGAGTAAGAGGGTTAGTAACGGACATTCACAACAGTCATGATTAATGTACGTTATTAGTAGTACACTCGGGTGCACGCCACAAACAAACGAATACGAAGACACAGTTAATGTAGATCCAAACGTACAGCTAAACTGTTAGGTTGTGTTGTTTAGCTATTATTTTACTATGTTTTTAGACGGCTTAGCTGTTATCCACTCATACTGTGAGATGTAAATGTTACTGCGTTAAATAACTGTTAAATCAGGTAAAATCGACGCGGCTTTTGTTACTCTACATTTGCTCTTGTTTTGTATCACAAACGGGCCTCGCCTAACAGGTACTTTAAAAACGTTTTCTGATAGTTAACAAGCACATCAGAACTGTAGGACTGTGACTCGTGATCGAGGAAGAAGTTGCGAAGCCGAGTTGCTGTGCTTATTTGGGCTGCCACACATTGAGAAGTGAAAGAGGTGACTTTGTTGTTGTTATAAGCCTGACCGACATTGGTCGTCTGATTACCTTAATTTAAATAACTTATATCTCCACTTCCACTTCTTGCCAGTAGCCGATGTCAAAACATCGATTAGGCAGGAAATGTTCATCCAAATCTTGCTCTGGGGTTATGTCTGTTAGCTCCAGTGACGTCCTGAAATGAAATGACCAGGTATTGAATTAAGGCTAACTCCACATCCGGTGCTTGTACTGATTGGTTGGACAGCGTCACACTCCTAACAAACGAACGACTGCTCTGGGACCCCTCGTGTAACAAGGGAAGCTTTTGGGTAAAAGGCAAAAGAAACAGAGAAACTGGGTAACTGAACTGGGTGAACATCAGTCCGAAATAACGTGGAAATGAAACTGATGATGATGCTCGATGTGCTAATATTGGAACAACGATGATGTTGTGGTGATAATTTCATTTGTGACAATGAAAATCGTAGCTTAAGCATTGACAAGCAGTAAGGATGCATTTATGACGCTATTGATAATGATAGACAGATTATTTTTGTTTGTTCTTTTTTTATCAGCTTGCAGTTCTCCAACTGAAATAATCTTCCCTTTTCTGCTCAGCTTAAACTTTGTTGATTGCATTTATTTCTGTCATTAATCTTATCGGAAAGACTCAATCATGTAGTATCAATAAATTCATATTATGCATAGCATGGATCAACACAACTATTGCATCAAATTTTTGATTCAATATTAAATAGGAGTATTAATGACTTAAGGTATGCTTTCTAAGATGTGTTATGCCATGTGATGGTTAGATAATTAGTTACCAAGCAAAGGTTTAACAATTAATGGTAAAACATTCAACGTCGTTAGTATCATGTAAGATAACAAGAGAGTTCGTCTGGATCAACATGGCAGTATATAGAGATCGTAGTAGACATCCGTGAACAAATCAAGTCAACCCCCCCCCCCCCCGTGATCTTAGCACTACGGTATCAAATTTCTTTGATCAAATCATAAAAACGGACTAAGAACTAGTACGCTTTTACTGACTGTTCAGATTTGAAAAGCACGCGTTTGACAGCGTGTCGGGTGAACCACTCTTCATTTACCAATGCTCTGGAACTGTTGCCTGAATAGCACCCAAGTTAGAACCATTATTGCATATATTACCGCATGTGCCTCGTTCCCAGATTGGACTCAATCGCATTAGGGATGCGCTGGGGATCGAATGCTGTTCATATTTTACGGTGCGACTACTGAAACCGCGCGAGGATCGAATGCGGTTCGTATTTTACGGTGCGACTACTGAAACCGCGCGAGGATCGAATGCCGTTCGTATTTTACGGGGCGACTACTGAAACCGCGCGAGGATCGAATGCGGTTCGTATTTTACGGTGCGACTACTGAAACCGCGCGAGGATCGAATGCGGTTCGTATTTTACGATGCGACTACTGAAACCGGGGCCACTTAGCCAGCGATAACTAAACACATTGCAAAACGAAAATAAAGCATTCTAAAGTATAAATCCTAGCATAACCATGCGATTTTCTTCATTCGATAGACTAGTCGACCAGCTAGTCGCATGTTACCGGATCGAAGTTCGAGCAAGTCGAAATGTTATCGTCTTGTACTCGACACTGATTGGCTCACTTAACCTTAAGTTGGAATGCTTTGCTTTCGTTCTGCAATGTGATTGGTTCTCGTTGCAGTGGTTTCAGTAGTCGCACTGTAAGTATAAAAGGTATATACACATGCTGTCAAGAGTGTTAGAATTACAGCGTTGTTCACAACTGTCACTGCACCTTGTCCTTGGTCGGCATGCCGGCATTACTTGATCTCAATCTAGTGATTGTCATTGATTACAACATCACGTCCATCACATCAGCACTCACTTACCTACTCTTTTCTCTTGATACTTTTTCTTCTTTTTCTTCTGTATTATGGCTTTCTTTTTTGCTATTTACATTCTTTTTGTTCGCCTGTGAAGGCACGAAATTAATAATAATATCTGGAGTTCGGGATTTTGTTCCGCCCGCACCGCAGTGTTTGAGGTCCGGTTCGTTTAATTTATTGCCGTCCATAACCGGATCAACTTGTTTGACCTCCGTTCTCGTGTTCGGCTCCTCAGAGTCTTTATGCTCAACCGCAGTACAACAACACGGCCGTTTTCTACAGTGTTTCCATATTATAAAGCCCACTAAGAGGCAGAGTCCAGCAGCACCGCACAATATGATCGGCAGTATTAGAGTCTTTTTCTCTTCCCAATCTGAAATACAGATAGAAAAGGCAGATAAGTTAGAGGCCAGGGAAAAACAGGCCAATTTGGACATCATGTTTAGAGGGTGTGGCTTTCTTTCCCGCGCTTCCGACTAAAACAAGAAGTTAAAGAAAGGTATTCTCTCGGGTTTTTAGGCATGTCCCTTTTCATTTAATGTTTATTGTCCAGATTCTTTTTCATTAAGCTTGCGCTTGCATGTTTTATTCAATATAGTATTTCTGTTGTTTTATTTGTAGAGGGTGCTATGGGGAAATGAGAGAAAAATAAGAATCAAAGGCAGTCATGGGGAAAGAGTCTTTTCAAGACTATGGAAAAACAAATGACAAACAGCTAAGCAATTAGTATGGATTTAGTAAAATATCAGAAAAACTTACTAAAACTGGTTCCACGTGTGTCCTTCCCACCTGTAGTACAATGAAGTGGATTAGCACAGTCACACCTGACACTTAACATAACTGATAGAGCGTGATCCGGGGGAGGAGATGACCCGGGGAGGGGGGGAGGGGGGCACTTGTATGACAGACAGACAGAAGAAGTTTATTGGCACTTTGCAGACATTAATGTTTACATCAGTGTTGTATCCAATAAAATAAATAAATAATGACTAAGTAGATGCGTACTAAGTCTTGTTATTACATTAATTTCTTGTGGAAACCGGTGGCAAGTTACTTACAATGGTGGAGTAACGCAATCAGATATGTATTTAGTTGCTCTTCTTGCAATTTTGGTATTTGGCTTAAGTGTAAGGGTTAACATTTGGTCATCTTGAGTTTTCTTTAAGGATATTTTCAATGTGTTTTCCAGGAAAGCATAGAATTCGTTTCTCGACACTTGGTAGTGTGTGTATCTAATTATAAAATGCCGTTCATCATCAACTTCGGCTTTACAAAGAGGACAAAGCCTCTCGTTGAGTGGTTTGTATGGGCGCTCATATCTGCCCCTCTCAATTTGTAGCTCATGATTACTTATTCTCAACTTCGTTAGCGCAATTCTATGCTTCACGTTCTTAATATTTAACAGATAATTTTCAAGTTCATGTTTATATTTGAATGTTCGATAACATCTTAATTTGTTAGCATGGTTGTTTTTTCGGGTTATTATTGAATAAAGAATGTGATGTAAAGTGGTAAGCTGTAGTGCTAAGTGTGCACGCCCTACGAGGGAAAGAGAAAAAATCTCTGACCCAAGTGGGACTCGAACCCAACGACCTCCAGGTTACATGTCTGGCGCTCTACCAACTGAGCTATCAAGTCAGATGAGAGCAATCGTGGGTATATAAAATCATCATTATATTATAACTACATATACATATATAATCGCCGTGACCTCATAAAACGCACCAATACCCACGATTGCACTACAACTTACCACTTTACATCACATTCTTTACATTACTAGTGCTACGCGGCAAACATGATTTTATATCATAACTACATATATTATTGAATAACTCACTTGCCAATTTTGGATTTGAACATCTATCAATCTTTGTTTTAGACTATTAATGATTGCGTTTGATTTCTTCCTGGAAAGCTAGACTTCACCGAAACCATGCCGTCGAAACAGATGTTTTTTACTCTTTGGCACCAAATTGTGGGCTTCCCTATCTGTCTCGATTCGGCTACAGCGTCTTGCGCTAATTCAGTGATATTTTGATTTTGTTTTTTAGCCAGTATTTTAGGCTTCTTAGGGTGGAGGCCATGCTTATTGGTAATTTACCTAATTCGGCCCGATAGGCATTATTAGTGGGGGTCCTGCTTACACCCTGTAACCATTTACAGAATTTTAACTGTACACTTTCTATTGGGTCTTTGTCATTGTTTGATACTTTATCCATACCCCATATTTCACTACCGTAAAGAAGTATGGGTTTGATTAGACTATCGAATAGTTTGAGCCTAAGTTTAAAATCTGTCCTAAAATGAGAACCCATTGTTTTCCGTAATTTGTAAAGTGCTTTTAGTGCGACTTAGCTCAATCTTTGCCGTAGTAAAGTTACCATAAGTACTGAAACAGAGGCCTAGATATTTAAATACTCGCATATTTTCTATTGGTTAGTTAGAATAAGTGAAAGCATACTTGTTCATTCTTCTACCTGAGTTACTGAAAATAATTGCTTTCGTTTTTTAGATATTTACCTCTAATTCAGAGGTGATGGTATATTCTTTAAGCCTACAAAGTAGCTGCTGTAACCCCTTAGCAGACCTGGAAAGTATAACTAAATCGTCCGCGTATGCCAGACAGCTAATTTTCTTATTTTTTAGCTCCACGAAATCTGTTCTGCAGTGGTTGACTCAAAAACTTTCGCTCCTTCGACCACACATTTGTATTATTACTCGGGCTGCCTGTAGCAAAATTTCTGCGCATGCGTTAAAGGTCAAATTCACACCAATCAGATTGCACTGTGCTGGTCACGCAACAATCGCCAGGTTAATTTATTTACATAATTTAATACAGTAAAGCAAGATGGGGGACGACGGCGCGAGGAATTTTCTCTCTAATTTGGAGTCCCAACTCTCAAATGTAAACCAGTTTAATGTTTTATTTAACTTCACTCGTGCGAAAGCCTTCCAACAGGCTCAGGATATTTCAACTGGCGCTCTTGTTTGAGGTACGTTTCGTAGGTAATAAACACTCAGCACAGAATAATTTATGATGACCGAAGCAGTTATTCAACTATCAAGGTAAACAAGACTCCGTTTTGGTTCGAGAAATTAAAGGCTTCCAACAGTTCCCTTTATAGTTCTGTAATATAATGAGCAGACTGCAGTCTTGGGAAGGAGGGTAAAAGCTTTTAAATAGAGATAAACAAAACGGGCATTTCAGTTAATAATCTTTAGTCCAACAAATACCGATATGGACGCGATCAGAGAGCTGCGATAATAAAGAGCCGCAGGGTAGAAAGAACAGTAGAGAAATATAGTGATAGCTCCATCATAGGTGGATCGACAGGATACAATTTATAATATGGGACAAATATAAACATACATTTGAGACACTCGTCTATTAGTACTCTGAACCTGCAGAACAGCAGACTAAATTAGGACCGAATTCGTATTTTTTTCGATCAAAAAAAGAATCGATGCCTTCAGTAAGATTCCCAGTCATATCAGTAATGGTGAATACCAAGCATTGTTGCTGGGGGAGATGTAAGAGTGACTCTAGATGTGAAAAACCTTCATAAATCCGGCGCTCAAAGAGATCGGTCTCGGAGAATGAAGCATCGATCGGTACACCGCTAGTAGAGGTTTCTCATCTTTTCTCGGCCTTTTTGATCACTCACAGGAGGAGCTTTTCTGTTCCAAAACCTTTACAGCAAATTCAGTGAGAAATGTCAGCGTTGGATAAATGTTTGTACAAGAGACCTTAAAAGCACGAACAACGAGACTAGGTCTGGCAATGAAACGTAAGTGCCTATAAATTACTGAAACCCTGACTATTACCACCAGTAAACAATGAGAAGGAATTACTGTTCAACCATTAAGTTTACTTGAATTTATCAGTGGATTCTAAATAAATTTTGGAAGCCAAGCCTCGTCTACAGTACATCTACATTGCTTTGATTTATTTTCTGAGCACAAATGAAGTTTAATTTCTTTCGGAGCTGCAGGTATTAAATTTGAAAACTCGATAAATGCAAACAATAATATAATGGTTTGAAAGAGCACACCAACATAAGCAAGATTGCCGAATTTTAGGATGCTATCAGTTCATAGTTTTAATTTATATGCTCTTCCAGCCATAACAGCTTTGGTCTCCGATGAGTTTTATTGAAGAATTTCCTATCTCCATTCGCCGATGAATGCACTCGGCACGCGGCTACATTCTTTTGTTTTTGCCTTAATACAGGAAAACCTGACCTTTGTAACTTTTCAATGTTTAGGTGAAGTCTTACAACGATATTGCATGGGAAAAGATGAGTTTGGGATACAGTTTAAATAGGACTTGACAGTCTATATAGTAAGCATGTCTCGTTGGTTGGCCAGCGAAGATGCAAAACTCGCTTGACAAGATCGACGTTTGTCGCTTTGTTTCAATCCTCTGTATTTCAGCCAAAGTTTAAGCTGTTCGACAGTATAATCATCAGGTTCTCTTTCAAAATATGGTCCAGGAAAGCAGTCATTTCTGGTAGAATAGACAGAGGACGAACTGAAGTGCTAGTCAATTCTTGTAAGTTGATACAAGAAAAGCGGTTTGTTTGTCTGAGTCTTGTGACGTAATTACCGCACTCCGCTATTAGCGTGCGTAACATGAATAAGTAGAGGTCAACTTCTAATAATTCTTCCCTTCGGTTATTACTAGAGGATTTCAAATGAAAGTGTATTTCATCTTCAATCTCATGTGGCCCGAGTGAAAGCCCAGATGGGCTCTTGTTTATTTAATCTTATCATTTCATGTATCTTTTATACAATTGGCTATCTTTGTATATGTAATTATTGTGTTGTAAATAGTGCGAAATAAACTGAAACTGTTCCTTTTGTTTGATCAAGGAATTCGGGAAAATCGTTTAGCATGCAGCCTTGTTTTATTCCTATTTCACATATTTAACATGGGAATTTTTCAGTAATCGAATTTCCGACTTTAACAGCGACATAGTCTTTTGAGTATATCGATCGTAATATTGAATAGAATTTACCCGTTATTCCGATTTTCCTAACTTTCTCAAAGAGTTTGTCTCTTGGTATGCTATCAAACGCTTTCCTAAAATCTACGAAGCATCCAAAGAGGAGGTTGTTTTTCTTACATGGTTTAGCTTTGACGTATTTTCCAATCAAAGATGTCAGTATGAACATACTGTCCACCGTACTATGGTGTTTTCTAAAGCCGCATTGTTCCCATTTGAAGATCCTTTGTCTATTAGATAATCATAAAGCCTAGTGTTGAGCATGGAGGTAAATAGTTTACTATTACCTTAGATAGAGTCAAAATCTACATACAAGGGCAGAGAGAAGCGAAATTCCGCGGTATTTGTCACCTTTTTTGTGGATAGGCACGATGAACGCTGTACTCCAGACCATTCTTGCGGGAATTCGCAGGAGTTCAGTATTGCGTTAAATAGTTGCTTTAAGAACGGTGTCAATTGATATTTGCTATATTTAATTGCTTCATTTAGTATAACAAAACTTTATTGTTTATCCACGATAGCTATATTCAGTAAAAAAAAAGTTAAAAATAAACTAGTTTTCAAGTGGGTCGTGCGTTATATAAGCATACATTACTCTAAAATACCATACTCTATTTGATCTAAGCCTACTTAATAAAATAATCGACATATTGTTATGAAAAACCACGACCAAGACCCAGTTCCCCCCCCCCCCCCCCTCGGGAGCGTGCCTCACCTGTGGTGCTGTTGGTCAAGTTCTTGCTCTCGGTCGGCCATTGTGTCGCATTGGGCCATGGCCGGTTCGTTGACTTGACTACCGCAAACTCGCATGTACTTCCTGAGAAACCCGCTGGACAGAGACAAGAGTAACTGCGGACTCCGTCCAAACAAGTCCCTCCGTTGTGACACGCATTCGTGGAGCAATCATCAATATTATTCTCGCACTGTTTACCGTTAAAACCACTTGGGCAGGAACAGCTGAAGTCCCCAAAAAGATCCTGCATTGGGAAACATAATATGGAAATACAATGACGATGAGAGAGAAGCAAGGTCTATAAAACGAGAAAATGACTACAACGCTATAAGTATAAGTTAAGTGGTCCTCTTTACACGACAGTATGGACGCTTAAGGGTGCATTAATGTATTGTGAAGCCCAGTGAATGACTCGGTATGAGTCTTATTTCATTAACTGTTGATTAGTCAAACCACATCACTCAAACTCACCGTGCAGCTCCCTCCATTTCTACATGGATTAATTTCACATTCGTTTATTTCTGTGGAAAAAAATACATTACATTTATTAGGAATAGATAAACCACTGCGCAACTACGAATGGAGAATCGGCAACAGTACAGCTAACCTTATATATGAAACATAATTTATAACAGAACCAAATTATCACTTGCCTGAGTTGCAGTTGATTCCACCGTATCCCTTACGACAAATACATCTATATCGGCCTGGATAGGTATTTCGGCAGAACGCGCCATTTTGACATGGATTGTTACGACCGCAGTAGTCCCGCGCTGCAAGTTAACATTCAGTCAAGTCAACGACGGTTTTGATATGCGACGATCCACGCCCCCCCCCCCCCCCCCCTCAAAGGGAGCTCATACTTTTGGGAATCCACGCGACTTTGATGGCCCATAATTGGCCCATAATTGGCCCCTTTATGCCGCGCTAGCTTATCGACCTATAGACCGAGTGGTGGTAGGCAAACATACGATGGCCTACTATCACTACTTTAATCTCAACTACGAAGTTAATGACTGGATGGGTTTTAGAATAATGTGATAAGGACACTTCAGTAATGCATCTTATGGTATTTGGGTAACGATGAATAAGCTACAGTCAGACTACTCTAGCTCTACGGGCTGTTTGACACCTACTGGAGTGGGAACATGACTGACGACCTCTTTCCCAAGTACACACTTCGCTATGCATTTTGGGACGCCATATTTGATCCGGCCAGCCACAGAGCAGACGCCCTTGGCACGCCTATCACGCTAAACTACACGGTAACACAGAACCACTAACGTCACAAAGAATTGAGAATGATTCTTACCCAAGTCGCAGTATAGACCTCCCCAGCCGTGTTGACATTTGCAGTCGTATGCTTTTTCACATGAACCGTGTACACAACCAGGGTGTATCTCACACTGTGCACACAGGGCTCCCCTCCAGCCCTTAGTGCAGCTAAATGAAACACAAAGAATGAGTAAGGATGACACAGCTATGTATACAATAATAGTACGGGTGTCACATGAACATTAATGAACAAATGACAATAGACCATCACCTAAGAGAACCGATCTCCGTACCCTGTGATAGTCTGCGCCAATCTATTTTTGGCTCAGTGGACGTCACGATGCTATTTTGAGATTCGGTTCCAGCTCGCTCCATCTCCTTTGTTCAATTCAAGAAGACGCGACGAGCGATAGTGAGAAACAACCTGTATGGAGCTTCAAAACTGGCTCTGAAGTCTGCGTTGCTCCCTAAACTTACTACCCGGACGGATATGACCTGATCTGACTTGAAGACGCGTGAAAATGAACTTTGAAATTTAATATTATAATGCCTTACCACTGCCTTAATTTATAAGCCATACAAGCAGTTGGGATGGAGTGTACCTTGAACTGAACCCATCAAAAATATTGCCGTATGGATTTTACTGGGAAACTAAGTCTAAACCCATTTAGACCTAATAGCTTCATATTGGAATCAATGGCAAGTAAATTTTGTCCAATATTCCAAAAAGGCTATGATGGGTGGCTCCAGACATCCATTTATAAAGCCCACGTCAAGATGACTGAATAATTCATGGCACATCCCTATGAGCAAGATACGAGGCTCTTTCTCAGTCAAAACACCAGGCACAGACACAGTTCTTTGAGAAAGTGCTGATTGAAGCTCTTATCAGACTTAATGTTGTCCTCCAGCACTCTATAAATGTTGAAAAAGGCTTTAAAAAGCCTTGAATTATTTGTATTCCTCCAAACAAACCCGTGAAGCTATGTCTTAATGAATTCGTTATAGAACGAAGCTGTGCTTCGCGTCGAATGGAAGAGGTGGACTGAGGCTAAGTCTCGATGTAAATGTCGACGCGTAGCACACGTAGCCGGCAGGACATAAAGAGTTGTGGGGTATTGTGCAGTTTAGCCAAACAAACTTCCCGCCAGCTCCGTAGTAATCCAACGACTGCGTTCAAAAAGGCCGACTAAAAACTTTGAGCCACCAGTATTATAGGTCAGTTGAAAATTCCATGGTAACAATGACTACAGTTAGGGAGGGTTCTTTTCAATCTAGAAATAGCTAAAAATCGGTTTCAAAAACTCAGGGCTGAAAGGGTTAAACAATTGCAATTAATGTCGTCTGGTAGATAGGGAATAGGGCATTAAGGAATAGGGTATAAGGCATTTTTAAAATGTCGGACGGCTATACACAGGCTAAAAATGGATAAATAAACCGTAAGTAAGTCGACTAAGTCGTCCATAACTCGTAACCATAATTCATTTCGGTCTGGGAATACCCTAATGCCCTATTCCCTAATGCCCTATTCCCTAATGCCCTATTCCCTAATGCCCTATTCCCTAATGCCCTATTCCCTAATGCCCTATTCCCTAATGCCCTATTCCCTAATGCCCTATTCCCTAATGCCCTATTCCCTAATGCCCTATTCCCTAATGCCCTATTCCCTATTCCCTAATGCCCTATTCCCTAATGCCCTATTCCCTAATGCCCTATTCCCTAATGCCCTATTCCCTAATGCCCTATTCCCTAATGCCCTATTCCCTAATGCCCTATTCCCTAATGCCCTATTCCCTAATGCCCTATTCCCTAATGCCCTATTCCCTAATGCCCTATTCCCTAATGCCCTATTCCCTAATGCCCTATTCCCTAATGCCCTATTCCCTAATGCCCTATTCCCCTATTCCCTAATGCCCTATTCCCTAATGCCCTATTCCCTAATGCCCTATTCCCTAATGCCCTATTCCCTAATGCCCTATTCCCTAATGCCCTATTCCCTAATGCCCTATTCCCTAATGCCCTATTCCCTAATGCCCTATTCCCTAATGCCCTATTCCCCTATTCCCTAATCCCCTATTCCCTAATGCCCTATTCCCTATCTCACAGACAACATTAATTGAAATAGCTGTATATTCTTTTCATTTGCGCCAAGAACTAAAGCTCATCGAGGGGGGCTTATATGTAATTTAAATAAACAAACATAATCTGTGGGTAAGGGAACACTATTGATTAAGGACATATAAACTAACAAAAAAGGCAAGCAATATCTATATATATTTATTTGATGCTTATAATTCTTTAAACGTTCAGTTTGAAGCGGGCGAATTTGACTGATGCTTAATGAATTCGCTAAATCAATTAGAAATAGTCCAACTAATTTATACAGGCTAAAAATAAATATATCATGGGGAGAGACCCCAATATGGGAGAGCGGTTCTCTTGGGTGATGGTCTCTTGACAAATGAACATTACCTGCAGTAGTTAGGGCCTGTGCATATTCCATTTGATCCACAACTCTGATTACAAATAGCTAAAAGACAAAAATATGGGTCGTTAAAAAGGGTACAATCTAAGCCATAGCTAGAGATGCGCCGACGAAAGCAGATGTCGTATGAGTGGTACAAACTACAGTACTGACTACAGCACGGTTACTGTAGAACAAACTACAGTACTGACTACAGCACGGTTACTGTAGGACAAACTACAGCACTGACTACAGCACGGTTACTGTACGACAAACTACAATACTGACTACAGCACGGTTACTGTAGAACAAACTACAGTACTGACTACAGCACGGTTACTGTAGAACAAACTACAGTACTGACTACAGCACGGTTACTGTACGACAAACTACAGTACTGACTACAGCACGGTTACTGTACGACAAACTACAGTACTGACTACAGCACGGTTACTGTACGACAAACTCCATACTGACTACAGCACGGTTACTGTACGACAAACTCCATACTGACTACAGCACGGTTACTGTACGACAAACTACAGTACTGACTACAGCACGGTTACTGTACGACAAACTACAGTACTGACTACAGCACGGTTACTGTACGACAAACTACAGTACTGACTACAGCACGGTTACTGTACGACAAACTACAGTACTGACTACAGCACGGTTACTGTACGACAAACTACAGTACTGACTACAGCACGGTTACTGTACGACAAACTCCATACTGACTACAGCACGGTTATACTGTACGACAAACTCCATACTGACTACAGCACGGTTACTGTAGAACAAACTACAGTACTGACTACAGCACGGTTACTGTACGACAAACTACAGTACTGACTACAGCACGGTTACTGTAGGACAAACTACAGTACTGACTACAGCACGGTTACTGTAGAACAAACTACAGTACTGACTACAGCACGGTTACTGTAGGACAAACTACAGCACTGACTACAGCACGGTTACTGTAGAACAAACTACAGTACTGACTACAGCACGGTTACTGTAGGACAAACTGTACAGTACTGACTATAGCACGGTTACTGTACGACAAACTACAGCACTGACTACAGCACGGTTACTGTAGAACAAACTACAGTACTGACTACAGCACGGTTACTGTACGACAAACTACAGTACTGACTACAGCACGGTTACTGTAGGACAAACTACAGTACTGACTACAGCACGGTTACTGTAGAACAAACTACAGTACTGACTACAGCACGGTTACTGTAGGACAAACTACAGCACTGACTACAGCACGGTTACTGTAGAACAAACTACAGTACTGACTACAGCACGGTTACTGTAGGACAAACTACAGCACTGACTACAGCACGGTTACTGTAGAACAAACTACAGTACTGACTACAGCACGGTTACTGTAGGACAAACTACAGCACTGACTACAGCACGGTTACTGTAGAACAAACTACAGTACTGACTACAGCACGGTTACTGTAGGACAAACTGTACAGTACTGACTACAGCACGGTTACTGTACGACAAACTACAGCACGGTTACTGTACGGCATGGCGTGACATTGAAATGGTTTCCCTATTGTTTTTGTCCAATCGAGTAGCAGACAATATCATTTCAACTTCGATTTCGATCCGGTAAAAGGCACATTTGCTGGACTAGTTCTGAAGTCAGTCTTTCGAATGAAAAAAATCGTGTAGACATGCTAGGATTTGTATTTTGGAATGCTTTATTTTCGTTTTGCAATGTGTTTAGTTCTAGTTGTCTAAGTAGTCCTGGTTACAGTAGTCACACTGTAGTTGTAATGCGTTTAGTTCTAGTTGTCTAAGTAGTCCTGGTTACAGTAGTCACACTGTAGTTGTAATGCGTTTAGTTCTTGTTGTCTAAGTGGCCCTTGTTACAGTAGTCACACTGTAGTTGTAATGTGTTTAGTTCTTGTTGTCTAAGTGACCCTGGTTACAGTAGTCACACTGTAGTTGTAATGTGTTTAGTTCTCGTTGTCTAAGTAGTCCTGGTTACAGTAGTCACACTGTAGTTGTAATGTGTTTAGTTCTCGTTGTCTAAGTAGTCCTGGTTACAGTAGTCACACTGTAGTTGTAATGCGTTTAGTTCTTGTTGTCTAAGTGACCCCGGTTTCAGTAGACCACACTGTAAGCTATGGCTACCGGCAGGCTGCCTGCAAAGCGACACGAATATAATTACACTGATACGAACCCCCAAAGCGCTGTTTCTTTATCAATACTGTATATAGTCGCAGTACTAATCTATGGTTGGACCATACTTACGGTTCAAACAGTAGGGTAATGTCTCCCACCCGGGTAGGCACACATGGGACCCATCGGCGTCACATGTAATATGACCAAACTTATCGTCACGGGGCTGGCAGAACTTGGAGCACGAGCTACCGTACTGGTTAGGCGAACACACCACTCGGTATGATACACTCACGTTCGCTACTTTCCCCACGTGCGTATCATTGGTCCACTGTTTGCTCGGCAGAAAATACAGTCTTTTTATTTCGTTTCTTGATATTAAACCGGTAGGAGACCCTGATAAAGAGAAAACCCAGGTTAGAGAGGGTTTGTGTTGTTCATACGCCATTGTTAAACTCGTTGATTGGCGACCCTGATAAGGAGAAAACCCAGGTTAGAGAGGGTTTGTGTTGTTCATACGCCATTGTTAAACTCGTTGATTGGCAGGACGAAATTCTTAGTACGTCATAATTACATCATATGCAAGCAATCCTTAGATGCATTTTGGTCTAGACAACAGAAAAAAGGAGAAACAAGAATGCTTCATGACGTCAGAACAGAGCAGTCGTCCTCGCCAAACGAGTCCCACATGGGTCAAGTGTACATTTAAGAAATAATAACAATAAGAAAAATACTTTATTTGAAACATCATAAATACATCCACGTGTAAATTTCTCACTTAAGATGGTTTTAACAACTCCAGGTTTGGATCAATGGAAGTTTGCACTTAACTGATAGATATATACCAAGAACCAAGGTGATACCGGTATACTTTACAAGTTGACTATTATTTCAACGCCGAAAAACAATGCCCAGACTTGTAAAATACACGTGTAAAAGTTTAACTGAATTAGCCCCAGGTCTCAGATAAACAAGGCCAGATAAACATTCACGTCACTGCACTAGAGACGCTTGGCACATACAGAGGTTTATTTAAAAGCAACTGCAAGATCGTCCAACAAAACTGATATATGTTTGTCGTTGTTGTATTATCCTAAGCAAAAGACGGCAATAGCTACTGGGAAAAGGGCCTTCCACAAACCCGCTATAAGAGTTTTCCACTTGGCACAATACCGTTTTCCCACATCTCGTAGGGCACCAAGGAACAGATGTTAAACGTGCCAATTTTTTGTATTGTTGTTTGTGTCCTTCCTTTGTTCAGTACTTACGAGCCTGCCTGATGGGAGCGGACGGAAGAGAACCCTTGTCTCCACGTTAAACACGAGAGGATACTTCTAAATTGGATTTAGTCTTGTTGGCCAGACACTTAGACGCGTAAGCTCCGGATATCGCTCTGCTTATAGTAATGAGAGATCTCGAGTGCCATTACTCGTTTGGCGGGGCCCACCAGGAATTTTACAGACTCGGAAAATGTAATTTCCTTTGAGGCTTTAGTATCTAACCATAGAAGCTGAATAAGCTGACCTATTTGTGAAGGAAATTACAGTACTGTATGCGTGGTAATGTATACACGCGGCTAATGCATTATCTTAATTGTTCTATATCATTATGTCGTGACTTTTGTTAAATAGGCTTTTAGAAAATCATTAGAAGACAGAAGCCTTATTATGATGAGCTAGTCGCTCGATGCTGGGCTGATAATCTAAGATATCGTAAAGATGTGGCACGTGTGCAAAAAATTAATAAACTTGAATTATTGTTGACATTAGTTGAAGCACGAGCCGCGCACGTGTCCTACTGTAGTACTAAGCAAAATAACATTTAAATGCTGACTGAATGCCAAAATAAAAGCTAAAGCACGAATTACGGGGTGAGACTCCTACTGATGTGAAATTGTCAACTTAATCTACACATTGTATCAAGATGTTGCCGCCGAACCGACTGAAGACCATGAACAAGATGGGCCCTAACGTCTTTCCGCATATCAGGATATGAAGTGAATTGTACATCAGACACTCCTATCGCTGATGTGTTTATAAAATTAATACCAAGTATTTTGATAGAAGATAAGGCGCAGACTCTGCACGCGAGACGGATCAGATCTTATCTGCATAGCCACTCGTTCCATCCACAACGACTCGAACATCTTAAATCGGTTGTCATCTGCACAGAGGGAGCCTCAGCGCCGCTGCTAACCTATTGACCTGAGGATCTATTGTATTTTTACACATTCTGGTTATCGATTAGCGGCCTATTAACGCCGAAAGAGCGTGCTCTAAGCTAGAATTGTTACAAGTCAGGCCGAGAGCTTCTGTTTCGTTCGTAAAGACCCTTTTCTGTATGCTACCTTCTAGAAGTCCATGCCACTTAGAGGGCAGTATAAAATGAGTACAAAAGTCAAGGCAACAAATCTCTACTGGGGATCATCTTATTAAATGGCTAATATAGCAGATTTTGTTAAACAACTGAAAAGTTATAACAGACTGATTGCTGAGAACCTTGTTAAAAAACAAGAGATATTAGTTAGCTCAGCAGCCTGCTCCACAGTGCCCAGTAGATAACATAGGCACAAGAATGTCTATATTTTTGATGATCTTATAAAATCTCTTGTGACTGGCAAGCATTTTAAGAGGAATAAGGAATGAATCATTTCTGGAGGATGGTTAGCACACCAGACTTGGCGCAATAACGACCGAAAACTGACGTGCCGTGCTGGAATATCCGTACCACATCCTACTGAACAAATATCATGTTATTTCGCAGCCACTTTGTTTGTTTGAATTTAAGAATAACGCGAAGTTGTTTCAACCCGGGAGTGTGAATTTCTAGACCCACGCCGGCCTCTTCGCCCTCAGTTGCCTCCCGATCTGGTACCATTTAAGATATTTATTCAATGAGAAAAGAGGCAACCATACCACTTAATGATGATAAAAATAAGGTCTACGCTGCTCCCTCTAATAATTGGTTCCTTTTCGCCATTTTTTGACCAATTTTAGACTGAAGCCCACCAGGAGGGTGTACAAATACTTGGTGCTATCTGACATATTAAGATAAGTCCTACTGATTAGAGGCTTGAGAAGCGCAAACGGTAAACTAGTCTTATTGGCTCGCGACCAGCACGCCCAGAGATCATAAAAACTACAGATTGTTATCATATGAAGCCTGCTATCGATAGCAGAGTAATTTAAAGGCTAACAGCTTAACACGAATGATATTGTAGGTCCTTAACTAACCCAGAGGTTATCAGGCAGGCTAATAGGGTTCGCTTTCCTCGTGTTTTGATCCGGCCCGTGGAAGTTACTACGCTCAGATAACAGCTGTATCAAGTAGGCAGAGAATTTAAACACGCCACAAACCGCACGCATTCTCCACATACAAGGCTAGAAGATTCGAGTCGTATAAGGACTATGTGGTATCGATTAGAATCGACATATGGTGCGGAAATGACAGACCTAGTGGTAAATCATACACAAGAAAAAATGGCAATCGCACGTTCGATAAAAATCAAAAACCGCATTCTTTATACACCTACCCTGGGTGCCAGAGGTCGTTCTCGATATGTAGGGTATTATCCACCAGGAATTTCTAATTTTCTCTGTTTTTTGTTTTGATTTATTCCCTTCTATTCTATGTTAATCTTACTTTTTATGTTAAATATTTCTGCTGTCATTGTCTCTTTAATAACTTGTTTATTCTCTCACCTCGTGTAATTATTTCCTCAGATTTCAATTGTTTTCATTTATTTGATTTATATGTTGTATTTTTACAGCGTGAGAAACAGCCTTTATATGTAAACCTCGGTAGTTATTTTATTTATTTCGTTTATTCTTATATCTGCCGCTATCGATTCTCTAGCTTGTATTCCTACATTTTTCTCAGGCAGTAGAAAGTATACAAGTCAGAACGTTTAATCGTCATATCTATCTCTCAAATGGTCCTGAAAGTTAGAAAAAAATGATCTTGAAAAGAAAAAAACAAGCAACCTTTCTTTACGCAGTGCGTTTGTAGCACCATAAACTGGCGTGGAAACATTTTTACTAAACAGAATAAGAATCCCAGTCGATGAGAAGGCAAATCGATAAGCTATTTATAAAACGTGAGTACGCAAGTAGTTGAGATCAGGGTTTCTGGGGTTCACCGTAACAAACCCGTCGCCTGCTACCAATTGAACTTAATGTATTAAAGATATCCGGAGAAAACCAGACGTTTTAATTTAATTGCCTTTTGTAGACTCGTTCGTTCGTTGGCCCCGAAACTGGTAGATCTTAATATCGCCATCTACCGTCTGTAGTATAGTGGTATTTAAAGGGTTACAGTATCGTTATGAGAACAGCTCTCCAGAAATGGCTGTAAATAACACGAATATAATAATGACAGCCTCAAACTTATCATTTGGTTGTCGTTTGTAGTCCTAATTCGGCAATGCTCTCATTGAACTGTGAGTGTATGAGGCGTGGTGAGTGTGCTGGTGCGAGTAAAATAGCGCACGATATTGCATGGGAACCACGCTGAGCGTCACTTACCTTCCGATCTCGCCTCAATTACCAAAGAAAACGAACCCTGAGAGACAAAGATAGAAACAGAAACAATATCAGTGGGAAAGGTTGGATACGAACGATGGCATCACTGAAGCAGTGCAGCGCCTTACACGAGCATAGTTTTGGCAGCAGAACACTCGAAGCATATTGCAATATTGATAAATTAGCTGCCTTAGTAGGTTTTCAGTCTTGACAGTGACAAAAGAAGGCTTGTTAACGATTGGTCAGTTTACGTAAGAGCAGCAGATAATCCAACTGCATCTCTTTTTCAAATATATGTAAATAAAATAATATACAAACGAAACAACGTAAGTAAGCAGCGGTGAGCGAATGAAGTATGTAAATTAATTTGTTAAGAGGTTAAGGAGCTACTTAGCTCTAGGGTTTTCGTATTATGCGACACAAATAGGTCAAGTTTGGAGTGAATGTAATTATTCGGCTATAAATATTTTGGAAGTGCAAACAAACAAATTGAATTCTAAATCTAGTTCTTTTCTCATCTATGCTTTACTTTTCGTGGACATCTCTAATAGATACTTATTGAAAAAACACGCACGAACTATAAAATGAGCAGATGAGTGAATTATACTGTAATTATGCTAATGTACTCAAGTTGGAGTCGGTATAATCCTAAAGAGGCATGAATATTGAAGTGATTAATCATTTTCACAATTTTAAATGCTGACAATCTTAATACATTAGGTTTTTCATTCGTGATACAATCCGAAACAGAACATGTGTTTTCGGCAGCTGGTGCTAATGATAGAAACGGCGGATTCGTCTTGATCTAAACGCAACTCTCTCTCTCCGACTTTCTAACGAGACCTGAACCAACCATGGGGCTGATCAAAGCCAGGTCCCGGCTAATCAACAGATCGAATTAGATGCACAGTTATATTTACTCTTCTCTGACTTGTCAGCAGATCACCGTCGAACTACACTTCAGAAAACTTAAATAGAACATAAGATCCGTCTGGTAAATTGTTGTTTTACTGGACTTCGTCTAGAGCGGTTTTCAGTTGAGTGTAGTGAAACCAAACGCAAATTACCCACAGCCACCAATCATAGGAGCGAGTAATCACAAGTAACTCAGAAATGGCTTCCCTGTGAGCCAATGACAAACCAAAGCACAACCAAAACCAATTTGCGTTTGGTTTTACTTTGGATTCCGATTGGTTGGTTTACTTTCTCAGCCAATAGGAGAGCTTAGTAAACGCAAAACCAAAACCTTTCCGACACTCAATTGAAATCCGCTTTATAACTTGAGAGAGCACAATCTCAATAACACAACTCACCGGCCACCGGGATGCAATAGGAATCCCAATCACATTTCCACTATTTCTAACAAACGAGTTGCTCCCAAGCACGCCAGTGATTTTGTTCCCGAAAGTACAGTCCGAGTGATAAGCAGGCGAATACTGTCTCAGGCAGACCCGGAAATACGTTCTGCACGGTCGCAAACAATGCCCATTCACTTCCATCCCAGAACAGCACTGGTTTGTAACGTTACGGCCTCCGGGATTCCAAATACGTCGAAACTTCACCTCAAACACTCCTTGTCCGGTGACCTGTATTGGGACGAGAAGTGTTAAAATAAAAAATGATGTTTGTAATGATCAGCTTAACAAATATCTAGTTCACGAGAGTGGGTGATGTACGTTGGTTGGTGGTTGAGGAAACTAACCAAGAAAAAATGACATAAAATATATCAAAGGATCATAGCAAAGAAAACTGACAGATATTTCAGACGGCGAACCTTTCATGCGCAGAATCAAATACTTTTAAGCTAAATGTATTGTTGTGGTATTGAATGGGGATTGTGCAGGGATTTGAAACCTCGACAAATGCAAACACTACTATGATGGCTCGAAAGAGCACACCAAAATAAGCAAGATTGCCAAATTTTATATATTTTTTCCTTCCAGCCACCATACAAACGTAAATTTTCTAACTTTGTTAGCTCGTAACTTTGTCTGTATCTAAAAGATCTGCTCATGCAAACCTTTGCCCAGTTGGTCATTTTAATCGGCGCATGAAAAGTTCGCCGGTTGAAATGGGACCGACCAAGGTCAGAGTTGGGCAAAAACAATTGACAGTTAGTGCCGATAACAACAGATAGATAGATAGATGCATTGCTATGACTGTCTGAATCAGTACCCAGATTAAGCAACTTGAATTATGAGGGGGAAATTAAACCAGCGGAAAAGCGAAGGGGCTGAACAAATTAAAAAAATTAACGTATAGAGAATGTACAAACGCCGGACATCCACCACAAGACATGTACACATCCCAGTGCCGTGAAGTATAGCCCGGAAATAAACATTACAGACCGGCTAAACTGACGCGGAACGAACTTAGAAACATTATCCCAAAGGTGAAAGGCTAGAGTTTCTTGTAGTAAAGCTACATGAGACGGATTAATTAATAAGCAACAGTTTGTTATAGTTAATTTGACACACTTTAATCTTGGTGCGGCCTTAATTTAAGCGGTTACGATCCGAGATTGTAATTCCTGAGCTTCGTTACAATTCTACTAAAAAATGTAATTAAGCTACCTATCTTAAACTTTTAAACTGATAGAAATTTTAGGATTGATACTTGAACTAACACTGGTACAAAGCGTCAAACTATTTGTGCTTTAACTAAAGCTTCTAGAGTACATCCCAACTCTCTTATTTCGTTGGACGATATTCGCTGTCGTTAGTGTCGACAGAACTGTGATATGGGATATCTCATAAGGCGTCCTAGCCCGGCTTTGAGTTACATTCTCAGTTCAGCAAACCACTGAACAACTTTAGTGGATTAGCTATGCGGATTAGCATATCACCAGCCGTAAGGTCCGTAGCCGGTCTGATATCACCAGCCGTAAGGTCCGTAGCCGGTCTGATATCACCAGCCGTAAGGTCCGTAGCCGGTCTGATATCACCAGCCGTAAGGTCCGTAGCCGGTCTGATATCACCAGCCGTAAGGTCCGGCCGGATAAGACTGCCTCCTTTATCGCTCCTTGTGTATACTCAGGTATACGTTATAAATCAAATATTTGAAACCAAAACAACTTACAAAACAAACACTACACCGAAACTTTGTATTTGAGCGAAAACTATGAGATCTAGAAAGAACTTCGGAGCTTTGATAGATGGCTTTTGAGTTGGTAAAAAAACAGTTCTTTATCAATTGCTCTTTTAATGATAGATACTGATGAGTGCATTCGATGTCGAGGAGCGTTAAACCACGTGTTCGTCACACTTAGCGGGATATGAGTGCGAGGCAACGGACTGCGACAACAACCTGACGTAGTTGTGTCGTAAATGTCTTAGACTATCTGCTCATATAAATATTGCTAACCTAAGGTAGACTAAAGAAGGCGGCTCGGAACCCGCCTATAGAGGTTTGTTTCTCTCTTCAACCAATATTTTTGGACAGCAATTGCAAATCATAAACAACAACATGGTTATGAAAAATAGGAAAAATGGGAAAGTCTGTACTAATGCGGAATTAGATGTGGCATACGTGAAGTTATTCTACAAAAGTAGAACTCGGTATCATAAGTATTTATAGCACAAAACCCGATGAATATATGCCGAGTAGGCAAGTTTGCAGTTCATATTTCCTCCAGCACAGCAAGTTTCTTAAAACAATAATTCCAAGATCTTGATAAGAGTTGGGCATTTTTCAAAACTCGCAAATTTCCCACAGTTATTTCCAGCTTCAGCGCAGAATTTTGGGCGAGCCGCTGACCATCACAAGACTAAAATAACCAACTGTTTGATCACTCCAAACTACATAAATGTTATTATTAGACAGGGTGAGAGGTCCAAAACAAATAATAAAATGTATTAAACACTATACGTACATGAGGGAAAAAGGCAGCCAAGAGAAGTAGCAGAAGTCGTAGGTTTTGAAGAAGGGATCTTGTACCTATCACCGCACAAGGAGTCCGTGTGAACGTTCTTAACTGCATGAGCTTTGGACTCGGTGCCTATTAAGGTGTCAGACGCTCGTCTTTAGGTTCAGCAGTCTCTACCTTAGAGTTCCTCCTTGAAGTAGCACTGTGGAGAGATTGGACCACATTAGTCAGTAATACTGTTACCCAAAACCACTGTCGCGTTATCAACTGATAAACTTCAACGAACAAATAAATATTCTAGCTTTTAGCAGCTTTCTTGATATACTCGTTATATTATGTATTATTTCACGGCTCGTTTAACGCACAACATTTAAACACAATATTTGGTTTAGCGCTCGAGATCATTTGGCCTTTGTGCTGATTCCTGTACGGCATACAGAGAGTGCTCTTTTAAGTCCATTTAAACGACCTTTCACTGCAGTATAGTAACAGCGCCACGACATAACATAAGACAGTGGTTTGTTACCTCAGCGCGTTGATTTCCAACCAAGTAGTAGAAGAGTTTACTACAGAACCACCAACCCACAATAAGCGTGCTCAGGCTTGTCTCCAAAATACCACATTCCGAATTTAAATTATATCAATAACTGCTACCGCATTCAGCTTTTTTGCAATCAGTCAGCAGCACTAATAGGAATGTCCTTGCAAGTTTTCAAAAGCTCATTGCTGCTAACCATTTCAATTAGCACTTGTTTGACGTAACTCGCCGAGGTCGTCTCCACTTTTCACGTGTACAAGTAAGATTCGATATTTTTGACAGCTGATTTCATCCGGAAATACCGGAAAAACCTATCCCGGCTCGAAAATTGCTTCAATCTACAACTCAGCTTTTGACAGTACTTCCTCTGCGGTCGTAAGCTAAGTAAAGTCAGTTAGTTAAGGACATTGTTATTGTAGGAAAGGAAAACGTGTTTGGTTTGAACAGGTTCTGGCCTTCACCTCTTCGCAGGAATCGTATTTCACTCGCGCAAAATGACACTAGTAGAGTCTTTGCTGTCCGGTTACGTTGGCCAGAAATGAATCTATGATAAGCAAATTGCAGTGTCAGTGCTTTAGCCCGGGGCTTCTAGAGTGATCCGAGTGAAAGTCACTTTAGTAAGTAGTTTACACTCGATAACGGCAAGGGTGGTCAAATGTCAGTTTCAACAACTCAGCGGAAGTGAAACGAGCAACCATGTTCTTCTTTGCCTAAGATGTGGGTATCTTATGTGGCCACGGATGATATAGGTACGGTAAAGATTAGGTTTTGTTTTCAAGGATACGCATGTGTGATTACTTCCTATGCATGTTATCGCGTACGCTATCACCGGCCGAAGATTTGCTGAATTTAATCCATTTCAATACACAAGCTTACTACTGTTATCACTAATAAAATTTAATTCATTCCGAAACTAACGTAAGCAGTTATTAGCTAGTTCCGAGTAGGAGATGAATCCTGCCGAGTTGCATTCACCGATTTCTCAACACAGAATAACAGCTTAGTCAAACCCGCCGTGAGTTATCGCGCTATACCAGCACTGCCTGGTGGTAGAAACCACACAACATACTTACACAGACATTCGCATCCACTCTTTCGCCACAGTAACCTTTTAAAGTGGTTGAACAGAAGAAGCCGGGCTTTTTCCCAATCCGTGTGCTGATTGAATGACCAACACTGGCGACTACTCGCACACAGGCCATGCATTCGTCCTATTTGCTCTAATCTCGCGACTCGATCAATTTGATGAGTCATTGATTGAGGTAATTCAATAAATGAACGAACCCATTTGATTCAGGATCCACAGGAGACTATTCCTCCTGTCTTCTTAACATCTTCTTTACAATATCTTTTTCTCGCGAAACAGAAGCGCACGTTAAGGCTTGTCCAAAAACCTAACCGAGACTCGAGGTCAAGGGCTCACTTAGAACATTGTCCCTGAACGACACAGTCGACTGAGCCGCGTGGGAGCAAGTCTAAAAACTCTTCCCAAAACAGTATTGACCATGCCCTAACTTGCATGTTAAAATGGGCGAGTTACGTCATCAGGCCGGAACTGAACTGGACCACCCGCACGCGCGCTGCCAACCAACAAGAGCGCTAAAAACAAATAAATGAATTTACGAGCGGGATGAAAAATGATGGACAGTACTAGAATGATAAGCAGATGGCGAAGATTGTGGTCTTCACGGATGATGCAGCGGTAACTTACTTCTTCAACCTTGTCGCCCGAGGCGACGCAAATAGAACAAATACAGCGTACAACCGAAATATACGCACGTTATGGCGCGCACTTTGGCGGCGAGTGTACAAACAAAAACAGTCCTATCTAAACACTCGATGACGTCAGCCAACAGCAATGTTCTGTCCAGTCGAGAATTGGGCTGATCCAAGAGCACCCTTTCTACGGTAAAAAAAAAAGAGTTCTTCAGTGTAATTTTTGTTGCGGAAAAAGATCAAAATCCTTTCCCTCAAAAGGGTTCCGATGAGGAAATTAATAAAGCTGTTTTTCCCGTTGTCGGTATCGTTTTCCTTAGTAATCTTCTGTAGAGTTTTATAGCAAAGGTTAAAATATGTGATACGTTTAACGCAAGTGCGACATACTGCCCTTGTATATTGAAGTGAGTTATTGATAGCCGTGAGTCCTACCACGCGCCGAGTCGCTTAACATCTTTATACATCAGTTGGTCCGCAACTGATTATAGAGCACCCGCGAACAGCCAGAAGTCCAAGATAAACTTACTGAAACCTAACGCCTCGAGCACAACACTTTAAAGCTATGTAACCACTGCCGCTGAATGCTGGTGAAAATTGTGGCCTCATGTGTTCGTGTTTGAGGAAAGATAAGAAAATCGGATTGGGTTGAGGATTGCACTTCGAACTTCGATTGCACATTCGATACTAAATAAACTAAAGTAATAAAATAAATTAATTGATCGTTACTAAAGATAGCCGCTCAGTTTAAATGTTCTCAGAATAACTTTGATAGCTGGAGCGGAAAGAGATAAATTCATGATTTAATTCCGTTCTTTTTATATTTTTATTCTACGCATTTCAGCGTGATAAGCCTGTCACCACTGGAAATGTGCTGCGAGAAATTTATCGATCGATTTTTAAAAGCTGCCCACCTTCTACAAACACCAGGGTATGGGTTGGAAGGGATACGTCAACTAACTCAGGAAGCACAAGTGTTTTTGTTTGTCGATCCAGTCCTGAAGCACGTGCCAACCCTTTCAATTTCTCTTACTGAAAATGACAAAGCTGACAGAAAGCTTTCATTCGAAAATATGAACAAATTTTCTTGAAAGTGAACACCTATCAATGGAGAGTTTCAGTCTGAGATGAATTGCAAACATCTATCAGTCTGTAGTCATCCGTTGTCGAACGAAGTTATTTTCTTGCTCAGGAATGCACTTCATCTGACAAAGTAATGCGATTGTTTATTGAGTTATTTGAGAAGGTTTTCTGATTAGAACTGCCACCCACTTCCTTGACTGTGGAATAACACTCTGAACGGAAATCAAACGCTTCTCTTTTCTCTCCATCGGGGCCTTCGTCATTGCTATCTATAAATGCCGGTTCTGTATTAAACAAAAAGGAGCTAAGATTTTCTTTTTTTCCACAGTTACTAAGCTCAAGTATTTCCGATTCCGTAACCATTTTTACTGGGAACTAAGCCGGAGGAACTAGGGCGACAGTTTTATTGAGAATGATGAAGAAGTGGCTGTCACTTACGAGACCACCGTGAAAAGGTCTAAAGGAAAGGAAACAGACTAAGTTTATTGGTTTATTAGTTGAGCATGTTGTGTGTATTAGATTTTGTGGTTTAGGATGTTTGATCTTGATACATGAATTTAACACCAACATGTTCCAGTATTAACTGCGAATCATACAACAGTGCTCTCAAGCAGCTCTATCTAACCAACAAGATCCGGTTAAAAATAACAAACGGCGCATTTGTATATTAATAACGATAAAGATACAGTTTGATTAGTCCAACATTTTGGCGCGGATTAAAGCAAATTGGATATAGATATGGCCACGTTTATATTTATTGCAAATATTGATGTGGTTTCTTTCTGGGATTTTTCTTTTATCCAGTAGCCCCAACTGGAATTTGAATAGGTCTAGTAATTAACAGTTTTCTTTACTAAGGGTGTTACGAGTGACCAAAAATGTGGAGCATTCACAGCTAGAAATTAGATCAAAGGAGGTGTGGTGACTAGAAAGAGGAAGTTACACGTTATTTTAAAGTAAATATTTTTTCATATAGTTAATGACTTAAAGTTATTGATGACTTCGAGAAACCTCTGGCGTATAAACTAATTTCTTGGACGACGCTTCTGTTCGAATATCTCGAATTTTCCTGGCTTCCTTTTTGATTTGTTTAAACAAAACCCGGCTCTAACTATTAAGATTTCTAAACACTGACATGTTACCTATAACATCAAGACAGTTCAATAGGATGTCTGTTTGTTATGATTTTCAACCTGGTCATAGAAACACTGGACCTATTTGCTTATACTAACATGAGAATTTATAATATTCAGCCAGAACCTTACCTCTCGCCTTACTCATGGGCCTCAAACCATAGTTAGATTATTTCCCTTTGAATTCACGGATCTTTTGTGAACTCAAGCGTATGGTTCAGCTTTCAATGCAAGTCTAGACAAACACGCCTTGCCTCAGAAGTCTCAGGCTACCGATGACAACATTTCCGATGATAAAGGAGGACTAATGAGCTGTGTTTGCCAAGTGGCTGGGTGTGTGCCATCCGCACGTTATTGGAAACATCCCGGGGACAAACCCGACTATATTTAAAAAGCGATAACATGTTTAGCAATTATTCTGGAGTACATTAGAGCAACCCCCAGGGGTGTGGAGCAAAGATGCGTATCGTGCAGCCATCACGTATTAAATTGTTACTGAACTCTCAGTGATATTCGTCCGACAGAAATGATTACGCTCGAGTTCGTCTGTTTCCATCCCACTGTCAAATCGGGAAATAGATCCCAAATGACTAAACTTTAGGTTATCTATCAGTCACGTTTTTCAGTGTGTTATACGGGAGCATAATCTTGTTCCATCTTTATATTGGGTGTCGGTCAGTATTGTTGTCTGAAATCAGCTATCTCTATTAACCTCATTTAGCCGATTTGTATCTGATAAGGTGAACATGTATCTCAATCGAGAACCTTAATCTTGAAGCCATATAGATATAAAGGTCGATATGATCGTGCCGACAAAATACATGAAGTGTCTATTATTTCTGCAAAACTGAGGGGGGACTGATTCACTTTGTCTGCACCGAAAATTAATTTAGACAATAATCATAAAATTTGCCTAGATCAGAGGTGTAAGGAAGTCTAATACTTTTTATTGTGTCTATTATAGAGTATTGTTATATGGACGAGAGTTGTACCTTCGTAGGATCCATATTTCACTCGCTGGAGTAAGATATGAAAAAAACGCCACTCATCTCCCGCATGTATGACGTCATACTTGCTGCCTGACTACAGAGGAGCCGCGGCAGCAAATGAGCAGCAAGAAAATAACATTAGGGGCAAAAAAAGGCAAGACAAGATCTAAAACTCTCTAAGTCTCTTTTCTCGACCGCAACGAAGAGACAACGGAGAACCACAAGAAACTCTCCCAGAAAAGATTCGAAAGATCACGAAGAAGTTTGTACTGACAGAGTAGCCGAGAAGAGTTCTTGGTTTGAAGATATGAAGTTTATCTTCTCCAGTCCAAAATATTTCACTCGTTCGCTGCGCTCACTCGTGAAATATTTTGACTCTCGAAGATAAACTTCATGCACTGCATTGTAATTGATGAAATAAATATGATGATGATGATGTTTATATCTTTAGACTTTACATGCTGAATGCTGCATGGAATACCTAACGGTTTGGTACGCCGGATTGCAAGTATTTTGGTACTAATATATTAATTAAATAAATACGAAACCTGCTAATAACTCGAAGAAACTCGAGAGATTCTGAAATCGGAAATGAAATCTCCAGGTGAAATTTACATGCACCAGATATATAGGGTTCACTCCCTATACTATAACTTTCAGTAAGGTATTCACTATAAAAATATCTTACAGGAAACGGAACTCTAACAACCACTTTACCTTAATATGACTACTCGGGGGGCGACTGTTGGCTGTTTCGAACTTCTGGTCGCTTTGAGCCTTTTACCACGTCTGTCTCAAATAAATACGAGCGAGTCTCTTTTTTTCCCGCCAAAAGGTTGATTGCATTTGACAACGGACCTCAAACAGACGCGAGTGGCTCGTGCCTTTTTTGATAACAACCTTCGGGCACCTTGTCGTTGATTTAGAAAATTAGAGATTTGAGCCTATTTGCCAACGAGCGAACACATAACTCCTTAATTGGGACCTCTTTCGGGTGATCTAGGGTCGCAAGGTGTGTGTCATAGTAATAGCGACATGTTCGCTAACAGCTAAAAGCTGCTCGAGCTTCCTGTACTAGGAGAGTTCGTAATTCCTTTTAAAACTATTTTCCGACAAGACGCAGAAGGACACAAAGCGAAGGAATCGCAAGCAGAAAGTCTGTGGCGGCAGGCCGAGAAGTCAAGTGAAACTTGGAGATTGAAGTGATTAAATGTGTGTGTAGATAAATACCTTGTTTTGTTTAATAAAAGTGTATATCTGTCACAGTGCCGGCTTTACCAAGCAGCCGATAGTAATCCGGCAGAATAAAACAATGGACCATACGGCTAAATCAATTATCAGTTGTTTCAGTCTTAATCAAAGGATTCTAAGAGCTTGGTAAATTGAAGAGTTTATGAACAGTTTTAAGTCACCAACAATCTTTGACACTTAATGTAAAAAAAAGACTTGAAAAGCACGCGAGCAATTGAGCAATAACTTAACTCAACTCAGCGAGAAAGGACGATTGAATAATGAATATTTTGCTGTTTTATAGACGTACATGGCACCACTGACAGAATCTAAATTTGGTTAGAAGCAGACTCTAAAACAGATAAAAATCACTAATTATACAGCCCGTCCACAAGATTTCTGACAGTTCTCACTTCTGTAGTCAATATTTGAGCTATTTCAGTCTCCGATATCTATGCCAGAATACCAATCAATCTTGAAACTGACTTCAGGTATCAAGGTGGTTTTATTACTTTGAATGGGCGTTTTCTGTAAACCTTCAAAAGGTCTGCGCACAAACACAGTGCTCCATCACTGCGGCATTCGTGACATGAGAAACCACCGGCCCAGAGTGCGTACTGCCATCGCGGTTTAGCTGGCCCAAAACCCATCCCAGTGCAGGTGGTCATATTCCTTGGTTAATGTGGTTCCTATTAGCCTAATTGTTAGCTTACCTCTCTACAAAACACGCATCCCATTGGTTGCTCATGTTGGCCGGTATTTACAAGCTTCCACCCGTATGTGTCCCGGGCAAACCCGGCTCACTGAATGACATTGATACTATAAAACCATGCACCGAAAAACGAGAACTGAACTTTGAGGAGTGTCTGCCAGAAAATCTCTTACTAATATATCAGGATTAGATGTGAAACTCCTACGTCACTGGCCTTCAACCATATTTCTGTATCGGTACTCATATGAAAATTACCGGGATTTGGTTTATTGTGAACGAAATCTATACTAAAAGCCGGTAAATATATATATATATATATACCAAGATAAATATTTCTTGTATATACCAAATGTGTATACTGAAATAATCAAAATCTCCACTTACTTGAGAGAATGAGTGACCGATCAAGGTCCGAAACAGCAATAGGAAATTAGACTTTAGTGATTATGAATTTTTAAATATTATTTATAAAATAATTTAGATAGTACGCGCGCTCTGATTGGCTGATAGCCATGTTTTCATTAGCCTGTGCAAACATAGAAATGACGTCACACCGTAAGACGAGCACCGTAAACGTTTCTTTTATCAAAATAATTATTTTATAAAAGCAATGAAACAGATTTTCCGTGTTTGCACAGGCTCATGCAAATCTTGGTAAGTTTGGGAGAATTCTCGAGCAGGTACAAACACTCCACCTGCGGTCTCGTGTTTGTTCTGCTCTCGAATTCTTCCAAACTTACTTCGGTTTGCATGAGCCTGTGCAAACACGGAAGATCCGTTTCATTTCTTAAATATAGCTTAGTAGTCATTACCGGTTCTTTTTATTGTTATTGTGTGATTGCAATTTGTGCCGATACTTTGACACGTAGCTGGGGAAGTACAAGAGTGGGAAATTAGAGTTTATTGATTATAATTATTTACATTTTTAAAATATGTAGCTTTGTTACATAGCCATAAGTTTTCCAGACACAACGCACGCTCTCATTGGCTGATTCAGGGTCACGTGGCAGTCATCAAAATCCAATGTTGCTCGCCACGTGATCACATCGTGACAGAAGATGGTGTGATGTGTCGCTCGCGCCACTGGCTAGCTAAAGGCGAGAAATATTTGTTTACCAAAATATCTAGATCTTCATCAAAAGCTGACCATTTTTCGTCGAAAGAAAGTGTTCAAAATGGAACCAGCTCGAAAGAAACAATTTACATCTTTATCAAGCGCGAGAGAGAGAAATTGGATCCAAGAAAGGTATACAACAAACTTTATTATTAACATTCCCTATACATAAATGGTATTGCCTGAAACATAAACAACATAACTAAAAGAAGCTAAACTAACTTTGAGAACAATTTCTAATATTACAATGATTTCTTAGTTCAAAGGCTTCAAAAATAAAGTGAGCCAATTTCTTACATACAAATGGATCTATGTTATTAAAGACAAATAAAGTTTTGTCTTTGGTATTTAAGTTTGTAAAATGTTTGTATTTATTACAAATGTCGTCGAAGAATACTTTTCTAATGTTATTATATAAGCTGCAATGAAATGTGAAATGTATTTCAGAGTCAGTGTCTGTTTCTATCCTTAAATTATGATTTCCCGATCTAATTTTTGCAGTCATTCTTCGGTGATCTGAATTTTTTATCAGCTCTATGTATGGAGAAGCCTTTGTATCATGTTTGAACATTGAATAAAATACTAGTTTTCGATTTGAATTTATGAGATGTAATTGATGCAACTGTGATTGATTATCTATATTTTGTTTCATAGCGGATAACCATTTGTTTGGTTTATTTATGTCAATATCCTGTATGGTTTTTTATTCCCTGACTCAAATAAATGTACAAGCTCATTTATCGAAGATATGAAACCATTTTTGTTGGAGGATGCCAAGTCTTTCAAAATCTGAAGACATTGTTTTGCAATACTATTTTCTGGGAGCTGTTTGAGGTGTATCCAGAATTTTAACATGTTTCGATAAATTAGAGATTTTAAGGAAAGCCTTCCAGACTCGTTACGGGAGGCAACGTTTGGTGCTCTTCTATTTATCCCAAGGTAGTATTTACAAAATTGGGTATGTATTCTTTCAACAAGATCTGTTTCCCATTTATTGAAATTGATTTGTCATAAGCCCCCCAAACTTCTGAATTGTACAATAATATAGGACTGAATAGTGTGTCAAATAATTTGTTACATACAGTATGTTGATATGGAGTTTACGGAAATCGAGATATTTTTTCATTGCGAAAATAGAACGTCTTGTTTTCTCAGTTGAGATTTGTTTTGATTTCGTGAAACTACCATTACATGAGATTGTCGAACCTAAGTAACTGTACTCTGGAGAATTTGTAATCGGTGAACCATTTAGAAAGAACGAATATTTCTCAAGAGTAGATTTACTAAAAATGCCTGCTGGCAGCGTTTTGTGTTGCAGCTTCTCGAAGAGAAGACGACAAACCTCGCTCGTATCAGGTATGTCCTGTATTTATGCACAACTTTGCCTCTAGTAAAACGTATGTCTATATAACAAATCACTTATGACTGGCCCCTCGGGAATCAGTGAGTTTTGTTTCCCCTCGACTCTGTCTTGGGGAACATCGAGGATCTCGGGGAAACAAAACTCACTGATTCCCGAGGGGCCAGTCATTAAGTGTTTAATAGTTAGTGTCCCCACTTTAATAGTGGTCTTAACTCCTTCATATTTGACACTCGAAAATAAAGTGATTATTATTATTAGATAGAGAGAAGGAATAACACACCATTCTCCAATAGTTACAATTTATGTTAAAAAAAATGTTTTAATTGTTTTATTTAAACATATTTACTCTCTGCATTTGCTCCAAAAGCCAAAGGCTTATTGAGGAAGCTTACGCAGAAATAAAATAAAATTGATGGCAATTTGAGCAATTTGAACATAAAAGCTATCAACAATACCAAAACTTTTTTCTGTTAAGCTTTCTCATTTCTAAAATCTGAGACCTACATACTTGAATTCGATAATAATCTTCTATCCTTGATAAGTATATTTTCATATTAGGTAAATTAAATAGTTTAGAGTTAAAAGTTTTTATTCGAGATATCAAAAATAAATCATTGCGTGCTTCGATTTTCCTATAAGTCCACTCAAGATTTAAAAACACCAAACGGCTTTATTGCCGCTAATAGATTTCATGAATAGGATGTTTAGGTTTTAACCATTAGCACTTTATAGAAGGTAACCAACTCAATTAGCACTTAAAGCTATTTCATTTTACCAGAGTCCATTATATATATATAAATATGTAATGTGTGCATTTAATATTTATTAATCCTAAGATATGATACCTACGGTTGATGAAACACTGAAGGTCTTTATTGTGCACATGTCACCGCAAATCAAGAATATGTCAGGGAGAACCGCCGACACCACTCGGTAATAGGCTATGGCAAAACTTTTCAGCAAAACTGTTCATAATACAATCTTACATTAATAAGTAAGATGCCTAGTAAGATGAAGGAAGCTGTTGTTACGCCGGGTCTTAAGAAATCAACATTAGACCATGAACTTTTCCCTAACTACAGCGACCTATTTCAGTCCAATCCGAGTTTTATATCAAAAGCTACTAAGAAGGTAGCTGCCTCAAGGTTAAATGATCAAGTGGACAATGAGAACTTGTCTGAACTATTCCAGTCGACATATAAGAAAGGTCATAATACCGAGACTGCGCTCGTCAGAGTTTCTAACGATATATTGCGCGCCATTGACAACGAAGTATTACTTCCTTTTACTCTGTAGACTCAGAGCGGACCGTTTTGGCATGGATTCGGGGCGAGCGCTGGCATGGATTCGTTCCTACCTGTTTGGACGAAGTCAATTTGTATGTGTGGATAATGCCAGATCGTCTAATAGAGATCTGAACTGTGGAGTTCCACATGCTCTGTTTTGGGAGCAATGTTATATTTGCTCTATACGTCTCCCCTCGGTGATATTGGCAGGCAGCAAAAACGTGTCTTTCCACCTTTACGCCGATGACACGCAAGTATATATCTCCTTTGAACCATCTGCTATGGGTGAACCTGATCACTCCAGGTCTCTTGTTGAGGAGTGCATTAGAGAGATTGATCACTGGATGACGGCCAATAAATTGAAACTGAACAATGACAAAACTGAGTTGCTTGTGTTAAATGTTCGACACCGCCCATCGCCTCCTATTGGTTATATTGCTGTCGGATCTGAACAGATCATGCCATCTAAATCTGCCATAAACCTCGGGGTCGTGTTTGACGCTGCTCTCTCTGTGGAGAAACATCATGTGTAAAAGTGCTTTTTTCCATATCCGAAACATTGCTCGCATCAGGAAATGTATTTCGTTTGATACTTGTAGGATCTTATTCCATGCATTTATTACCTCCAAATTGGAAAACTGTAATTCCCTCTTACATGGACTTCCAAACAATATTATTCAAAGACTTCAGTATGTCACCGAACTCTGTGACTAGGCTGCTTACCTATTCCAGAAAGTACGAACATATTACTCCTGTTCTGAAAGAACTTCACTGGCTGCCAGTACAATATATAATTATTTTTAAGTTTTTAGTAGTGACTTTTAAGTCTCTTAACAGCGCTGCTCCATATTATTTATCGGAACTTTAGTACCATATTGTCCTGCACGGCCGCTACGCTCGGCAAGTCAGCATTTACTGAAGGTCCCGAAGTATAATTTGAAATTATATGGACTCCGGGCTTTTTCGGTATCTGCTCCTATTTTATGGAACTCGTTGCCACTGGAAATTAGGTCTATTAATTCTCTTAGTTCTTTTAAATCTAGTGTTAAAGCATATCTTTTTAACAAAGCTTTTGGTATCTAATGTGTTTCCTAGTATTTAAGTTATTATTATTATGATTATTCTGTCGATTTTCTTTTTGGTATAAAATTATTTTTAAAACGACACGTTAAATTTTTAAACTTTTTAGTATCTGCCGTATAATCGCATAACATTTTTACTAAGTTAGTTTTTAATACTTGTCGTTTGTAAAGCGCTATTGAACTTTAGGAAATATCGCTATATAAATTGATTATTATTATTATTATAAATAAAATACATATTTTATTGCAGGATAATTATTGCAGCTGACGTGGACCTGCTTTTACTCTTCACACACTCCTCGCTACATTTCCAACACTCGACTCGTGAACATATTTATTCTTAAGGCTGGTTCTCATATAATCGTCCCGATAGCTTTAACGTTTTGTTCGGTGTGAATCGAAGCGTAAATTAATATGCAGAACAAAAGAATGAGCGATTGGGACGATTATGAGAAGCAGCCCTTACGGAGGGAAGAAAACCGGAGAACCCAGAGAAAATCCTCGAATGCATATAAGGAATCAACAACAAACTTAACTGACATACGGTGCCCGAGACGGGAATCGAACCCGGGACCGCAGCGGTGAGAGGCGAGTGTTTTACCACTGCGCCAACCTGTATCGCCACATCAGATTGTATTGTATACATAAAGATTTGGAAAGATGGACTGATCTGCATAATCAAACTACCTTAGTAACTAGAAAATGGTAAAACAATAATGGCTTGCATGAAGGAATAAAAACAAGATGAAGAAACAAAATCGATGACTGACTACCGGCCGCTAATAGTAAAAAAAATTATGAACAAGTAAGAAGCAACAAAAAAGAATGAACCAGAAATCAAACTCATTAATAAATCATGAAGGAAAAACAAAGGCAATGAATGCCAAAGATTTCTTCCTGATATACATAAACGTTTGCTTCGATTTACTCGGTCGAAATAGGTCGCATCGCCAAAATAACTGAAAAACCCGACTCTATACACGTGATTCCGGCTCGAGTTGGTAAATCCGTTAAAACGCGACCACTCTCATTCTGTGTCCATTACTTAAATTTCAGTAAAACATCCACGATCATTGCACCAGGAGCTTTGTTAAATACGAAGAAAATACCATCCATCAAGGACTCGATGGTCGCTTGAGCTGGATGCGTTAATTTTCTACGTTGTGCATTAGTACATGATGTGATGTAAGTATAGATCTATCCAAATAAATGATGAACCAGGGGCGTAGTCAGCGAGAGGTTCCAGGGGTTCCAAAACCCCCCACCCTTTCGTGATTTCGATAGGGTAGAAAGCTCTGCAAGATGATGGATCGCCAGACTCGGAACCCACCCTTGTGGAACTGCTGGCTACGCCCCTGTGAACTGACTACCCAACTAAACGATAGAAGATGTGTAAAATAGAGACGAAGATAACATAACTAAATACGAATAAGATGAAGGGAACTATGCAAACGAAAAGGTTGTCGAAGCTTCGTTACGATATGGTTATGAGCTCGGTTAATCGTACAGTTCAAATGGGTTAGGGTTAGGTCTGGGGATATGTCAGTGATTTTAATAAAAAATGGTTTATTTTGCGTCGTAGATACCGAGACTCCTAAGCCAGAGGTATTCCGACGAACTCCAGGGTCGAATTGGAATAAGGAGAGGTAAAGTTCGCACGGCAATTAGGAACTGATTGGAAAAGGATTGATAGAACTGAAAGATGACGTGGGAAATACGTAAAGAGTCTCGACAAGAACAAGATGAATAAGAGCCTTGAGTAGTCGAGATCATGGAAACCAAGATAACGAAACGATGAAACAATTGGGCGAATAGAAAAAAGAGCAGTTTCATGCTTCATGGTGACATGAAATCAATAAGATTGATTGACTGATAATAGTTTTATAACCAGTTGATTAGCCAATCAATTATTGACGTAAATTTCGTTGCGAAGTCTAAAGGTTGATGCACTATAGATTTCAGATAACACGACAGACATTTTTGTAAAGCTATCTGTCTTGTTAATGGCTTAAGCCCACGCGAGAAGTAAAAAACCAACACCTGGCTTGAGCCCACTGTTAAGAGTCTTAACTTGACTGGTAACGTCTGCATTCTAACCTCAGACACATGCATGCTCTACCTACTTGTCCACATTAGTAATTTATTCAACTCTTTTATCACTTTCTTTAAATCATTAATTTAAAAAATTGTGTAAGATCAGGCACAATAATGGACAAAAGCAAAAGTCTAAAAAGACAACTAAACCGGCTCTCTAGGGACTACGCCCTTAGTCATTAACATCGAATAGTAGTTTGCTTCAAGTCCATTTGGGAGTGTGCAATTAACTAATAAGAGTCAAGCACGAGTTAAGCGAACTTCCAAATTTCTTACCAAAGCAAAGGCTTTTATTACAAATGACACCATTACTTCTGGAATGTTGTTATGCATAATTTTATCTTTTGATCGGAAAGTGCCAAAGAAAATAATATTAATCTGTTGTTTTAAATCAAAAACAATAAAGAACTTTTAAAACAGTGAGTTCATTAATAGGTTACCATGAGCTGGCGTCATGCCGGCAATATCGGCAGCGTTCAATCGTGTTTTTCCAATTAGAAGAATACGAGCACCAGTGGGAAAATATGTTCTATCTACAACCACCTTATTACCGGGTAATGCTGCTCACAAACCTAAGTCGGACTCGGATTCACTTTACTTCTCAATACGACACATTTTCACAAGTGGTTTTTGCTTTCTCGCCAGAGCACGCGCTTGGTTGTGCCGCATGGATGGTTGTGTGATTTTGCACGCGTTGTCTCATTTGAGTCTCATTGTGCATGATTGATGAACGCGCGCGTGCGTGCTCTTCCCGCCATTATAATTCGGTTCGCGCGATTCAGACAAGCCACTCCGGAATAACACAAGAACCAAGAACGGCCATCCCTTCATGTAGGACGGCACGAACTGCTACCAAATTGTATTCTATTGTATTGTATTGTGCTGCGTTCTATTGTTGTATTGAATTGTATTGTGTTGTATAGAGGCCAACAAGAACATAAAAAAAATTCAATGTATTTACCAAACGATTTCTTTAGTAAACGAACTTACTGCAAACGTGCCAATGATTTATGATCATCCCTGAGGCCTTGACTTCGCAATTTGCAAACGTTCGTCGGTTAGTAACCAAATATGCAAGGAACTATTTCATTTTTCATCGTAATTATTGCATTGTCACTCTTGTTTATAAGGCTCAGGAAAGCTATTCATTAGCGCTAGCTAGACTGCAATATATCGACGACAAGTCGTACCTAAGATGATTAGCCGCTCGCTCGACTGCAATATATCGACTACAAGTCGTATCTAAGATGGTTAGCCGGCTAGCTGGGTGCGGCAGCAGCTGCTGTTCGTACACCGTACAATAGTGTGGTTATTTATTGTTTTTAAAAACCTTAAATGAATTTATATAATCAAGCCTTTAGAACTAGTCAAGTGCAGTGAAAAGAGAACTAAATAAACAAATTTCCTTCTCAGTTCGAACACAGTTACCCAGGGAAAAGAACGCTATAATGGAAAGTGTATTGTGCGAGACGTGAGCAATATTACGACGAGATATGGCACCTGAACAGGAGTTCAGATAGTCGACTGAGGTGCATTGAGTTACACTTTGGAAAACCTACAATATAAATGGATATATAACAGTCAAAAGAAACAGATATACACTTACAGGAATGCTTCGATGAAATTTAAGTTTTCCTTTAGTTGACTGATTTATCGTTCATCTTATCAAGTTATCTAAAGTACTGTTACATATCTTACAATTCAATAACTATACTGATATATTTCTAAAATCACTAAAGATTACAGGATGTGTAACTGTTCTTCTACCAAGTGACCGCTGTTAAATCAATTATATCCAGAATAACTAAGATTTTTAATCAGAGATGCCTTCAACATTATTCCCATTAATTTCTTTATTCGATGAAATCATCGTAATTTAGAAAAGTACGAGAAAATCATTGCACTGAAGGAGTTTTAAGAAAGACAATAATTCCAACCACTAACTCACACCTGACCATGGGGCATCGACATCAAAACAAATACGAAAGTTGTTTCTGGTAAATACGCCTAGGAAAATAAACCTGAAAATAATAACATGAATGCGAGCAATGATACTAAAATGAGGTGTTGATAGCTTCACAAAGTCGTTAACGCAGAAGTCTACTGTTGAAATTTCTGTTTAAAGTCGGAGTAATTGTAAAAAACAGTCTTTTAAGTTTTTTATTTCAAAATTTCAGACGAAACTCGGGTAGTGATATTAGCTCCGGGGGAGGGCAACATTTCAACTCGCATGCGTCCATTGCTTTGTAAATTAAGATACTCCATTAAAAGAAAGCGTACAACAGTGCCTTAAGAATGAGGCAGCTTTACGTATTGGATATTTTGAGACAATGCTAGATTTGCACTGAGTCGCTTCATTTGTATCACGGGAGGGAGTGACTTGGCGTATTGAATAACTCGGCTGGAGCAGAGTCGAACACCCTTCACGAAGAGGGAACTGGCAATACTTCCAGCTTTTGCACAAATACTAATACATTCTTCCAAAACTTGCAGCGGCAAATCCTGGTTGTACATGTGGTATAACGTTCAGTATTTTCAATATAACTTTTGGCGGACTCGCATAATTAGCTAATGTATGTGTCGGGCGGATGAAATGATCCCAACAAAAAAACACTAGCAACTAATTTGTTTTCCCAAGTTAAAGGTTAGTTGCAGGTAAAAATATAAGATTGCATTTTGCTTAGAATATGCCTATTGACAGAGCACAATAATCCAAGCTCTTCTTCAAGGGCCGTTTGAGCTCACAGAATGGAATTTATCTTAGGTTTGGACTGAAGAAGGCTCTAAATATTCAGGCAGCTGATATGCTAATTTGCGGAAGGCTCGCAACGGAAATTTTGCCAGCAGCAAGATTTATTTTAAGCAAAATACCCGAAGAGCTACATGCAGAAAATACTTAAAATTGTCTCGCAGACAATAATCTCCAACGTGATGGCTTTGCAGTTCGATACTTTAAACAAACGCGACTTTACTCTCTCTGCAGGTTAGGAAAAAGAGAGAAACCTGTTACTAATCCGCAGGCTAAGAGCCTACTCGAAGAGGCGAAATTAACATTTGCATAGTAGAATCGAAGTTTGAGATCCATCCGAACTCTCTATTATTCGCTGTGTTCGGTAAATAGCCGAACTCAACTCAGTGCAACCCTCCCGAGAACAACTCTCAGTATCAAAATAAGGTATACGTATTTCGTAAACATGTTTCTTCTCACGAAATCACTGAAGCGTTGTCGCCAATTGATTGGATTCGATAACTAATAATACGAATCGGACGTCGAATTTGTGCTTTTTGTAATTGTCAATATAAAGTGTATTTAAATATAAAAGATTACAATAACCTTGAATCTCAATATTAATAATAATTTCAAAGGATATTTTTGTCAGAGCTTGTTTTTGACGAGAGCTTTCACCGTTAGCAGGTACAGGAATTGTTTTTCGCGGCGCTTGAGACTACATTTACAAATATTATTTTAATCGAGCAACTGTATTTTCCCGATAAAACGAGTTAGACTTAAGGACGTATATTACAACTCGTTCGACTGATAGATGAAAAGCTTAGAAATATAAAATTATGTTAATCGAGCTTGAAAAAAAGATTAAATACACGATAAAAATCCTTTCACCAAGATAACCAAGAGCGTTTTGACTCGCTCGACATACGTGACCAGGATAGAAAATATCGCCTCGAATTTTACAGTTTAGCACAGGCTATGAGAAGTACAGTAAAGCCGTGACATTTGCATCACATTGCAGAAAAATTATAAAATGCGAGGAGAAATTCAGGCAGTCAGAGCTGCTGCTTGCAACAATATTGATTCCAATTCCTATCATTCTCTGTTATGAGTTTTCGAATGAAAAATACAACAGAGTATTTGATACGGGAACAGGAACCACACTGGTACTTACTAGTATATGCTTTTCCTCATGGTGAATACTCCTTATTCTATTGGTGAAAATCCTAAAAATAACCCTCCATCATCCAGCTAGGCCATAGTAAACAGGTCTAAAATACTTGGTGTCTCCCAGGGAACAAGTTGTGCTACTATTACCGTATAACTTCACGTGCTATTTGACCTTATCGTCCTGCACGATCGCGGGCTCACACACGTGGTAATAAACCCCCTCTTTCGTCTCCAAACGATCACAGCCCAAGTAGTTCTCGTTAGTCGTCTCATTCGACGCAGTTTGATGCCAGAGCCTGAGCAAAAGCGCCCGAATTTCATAAGTTTGTTCGAAACTAGCGAAACTGTATTTACAAACTTGCAAAGCTTCTCTATTGTTTTGGGCCATGTGCTCGATAAGCAGATAGGAGCATTAACAATAGCCTCCACCTGACCTTTAGGAAGAGCGAACAAAAGCTTGAATATTGATCAATATCATATCGGCAAAAGGCAAACACAAGAGAATCCACCGGTAATATTCCCGCCCCCCGGTCGCAACTCTCGCGTTTGGTTGGTAGTGTTCAGTTCACAAGTGAGTGTCAGACCGTTTCGCACGTGCTTCATTAAATCTCGTAAACACCCATGGGTTTGTTTATACGAGTAAAACCATATTGATGAGAGGTGCCCCTCGTCTCTTAGTTCGACAAAGTCACATTCCGGAGCACGCTAGCTACTGTCCTTACTGAAAACCTATTCAATTTACTTAATTGCAGCTAGCGAAGTGTGAAAAATTCATTCATTTGGAGCTATCAATCGTTGTTGAGTGCCATGCGGTCAAGAAAACGGAAAGCAAGTGATACCGGAAAGTAAATACCCGGCGATTGTTTACAAAAATTTGCATTTGAACCGAAAAAGTTTTGGTGGCAGCAAATGAGCAATCGCTGGTAACGCCTCGCTTACATTGATTCATATTAACGTGCGTAAAAACACTTAGTTGAATTAGCGGTAAACAGCTCTCTAAACGGTAGATGAAAATACCGTAGTATAAAAAGAATGCAAAAAGGTTTTGAAAAGATTGTCACCACGCTGATTCAGTGCCTTTACAGTATGCAGAACCTACGAGGACGATTGAGTTCTGGTAAGAACGAATGATAAAAGAGGGCATAAACTTTGTAAACATGAACAATTATTTAATTAAGTACTTTAGGCATATTTGAGGGATGGGTGTTCGTAAAGTGGAGACGAGGAAGAGACCCTGGTAAGAAAATGCTAAACTAACCAAGAACTGACTAACTGGGCTAGCAGATTTTCACCTTGGAATCTTCTTCATTTCGAAATGTATGTAGCAGAGTATCTCGAGGGATAGGGAGCGTGGAAACGAGGCTCTTTCAAGATGGCGTCGGTTCGACCAGTCCAATATTTTTTGTCAATTTTGTGAACCTAAATAACCAGCTAGTGATAAAACATGAATGCATTAATTACACACAACAATACTTGTTTTATATTTTAGCAGTCAAAAATAATATGTGTTCCCAAGGTCACATCCCCAGTTTGCAAGATACAAGCACGTGATTGTACTGATTTGAGGCGGCGTTTTAGTCCAGCGAAGCAATAGGAACTGAATCTGTACTGTATGCAGCATTGGCCGGTTTCAGTGCATCTAGTCTCAACTGTTTTTAAACCTTAGCTTAAGGCATAAAAAGACCCTCATTGTTCCTTTACTCGGTTGAATCACCCATTTAGTTGGAAAAAGATGAAATGAACAAGTGTATACCTGAATCCCCCCAAAAACTGTGGCAAATTAATTTGCATTCTTTAATCTCATGAGCACTTAATTAGATTAGGCACCATTTGCTAATGGATACGCATCGGTCTGCCCACCGCCGTAAGCTAAGTGCTTCAGTGTCACAAGAAAAGTCACGTGATAGAAAAGTCACATGATAGAATCGATGCCAATGTTTGTAGTGAGAAACTAACATCATCCATGTTGCTTTGCGGTCGTGGCCAGTCTTCTTAATGAGGGAATACAACGATAAACCGTCTGGTTTGCAAAAACAAAATTCTAAATCCGATTAAAATACTCAATGAGACAGGGATTTCATTACTGTAAACCGCACTGGAGGTAAAATTTGAAACTTTTGCCAAATGATTAAACCGCAGAAGCCTTCTCTCCTGTGATTGGCTATGAGCAAACTGATCGACAGTTCATAAAAGCTGCCGTGAAGGCAAACATCACATCTGTGCTATATGACGACCTGCAGGACGGCCACAGGACGATGGCCGATGCACTTCAGTTCATCAGAAAATTCCGCATAAGCTTGTGCTTTACAAACCAACCTTGTCTGACTTTATGTGGATTGTTTTGATGATCTTTTAACAGATAATAATTGTTTGCCAACCTTATTATAAGTGCTACTCTGGGTGATGACTGGGCAAAGCAAATGTATTGGTTCTGATGAAACCCTATCCACTGAAAATCTTAACTCATTCAGTGCTACACCGCGTCGTGTTGTTAATAACAATAATCTTCGATCAATATAATAACCGCCGACCACATAACAGTAATTTATCTCAATTTAAGCCAAGTATGAAGTCGAGGTTCGTTTGGTTTTAACTCTTCTTCAGTTCAGTCACCCATATATCTCTAAGGTTATTTCCCAAAAAAATGAGAAACGAAAAGCTAGAATAAGAATAGTACGTATTTAAAATCCTACTGATGTAGTTCTGACTGTGAGATTCCCTGGAAAGGTTCCGGTGGACCCGGCCCAAAAGGAACGAGAAGTTCTAATTGAAGGTTTATCTGATGGTTTCTAAAAATTAGACTGGAAAAGGGTTGTTCCAATACTTGTACATACCTTTTGGAAGACCATGCCCGTCACTATTCTCGGTTCAAGATCTGTTCCAAATGTAACAAGGCATTTTGGAAATCTGCACATTACTTTTGAGCTGTAGCTTTTCAAGGTCTCATGTTTAGATTCCCACGCTTCTTAATACGTATTTAATCCGAAAACAAACATTAAATATTCAGACATAACAATTATATAGTTTGTAAAACTGATTTTAGTCTCACATTTAACTAAAGTTCTGAAATATGAAAAATAACTTGGGTGTTGTCGTATCGATAAGCCGAGAATTTTTGCAACTGAATTAAACTGAATCATGGGCGTTGACACATTCACTGTAAACATCGCCGGACTAATTCTTATTCATGAAGTTCTGAACAAATCCATATCATCCAATCAAATATTACGAGAAGTTATGTGAATATTCAGACAGTAAAAAATGTCCTTGATAGACAAAGCGTTAAATTCCATTGGCTTAGATAGTTTGATTGACAGAAATGAAATTACATGTTTTGGTCATTATTCTTTTCTCGTCTGAAAACATGTTATATTTAAACAACAATTTTTTTGACATGCAATTGCTGCTCTACGTATTTCCCGGCGCATGATTCTATTTTTGAACCGTTCTTTTCTTCTAGACGTATTTTACCTCTCAGTCATTCGTTCAGCTGAGGCTTGACCTCGATGTATGGTCAAACTTCAAGGAAAAGTTATCGAATACTGAACCCTTGCATAGTGTTTATTATCATTCTCCTTAAAATGTGTATGGTCTTTATGTATACATATATATATTATATATACATGTCTTGAAGGTCGGACAACCGTGGGAAAATTTACATTGAAATTGGAAAACATCAACGCATCGATAATCTTACTAATATCTATTAATTCCCAATGATAACTGACAGTTTTGTTGGTATCGACTTCCTTAATTGTTTAAAGCATAATGTAGTGCGACCACGTGATCTATGACGTCATAAATTAGAGAAAATTACGAAAAATTGCCCGATCGTGAGTTCTGTATATCACGTTTTTGTATATCACTAAGAGATAAATATCGAGAACCCAGATATTAGTAATAGTAATAGCATGGTTTGTAGTGGTATTTGGCATAAAATATGAAATCTCACATGTGGTATTTATGCCAAATATCACGTACAACCATGCTATTAAATGTTTATAATACGAGCTAAGAAATGTTCTGGGGCAATCCCCTCACTACTTGCAATTGATCCATCCACTAGTTGAGGAGGCACTGGGAACGAGAATGTGCTTGATCGTGCTCCGTCCAAAACCAACGAACTTATGGAGTCATGCTCAGACAGAAAAGACATAATAATAAAAAGATCTGAAAGAATTTTCCTTGGATTTTCTTAAGTTCTTCATCAAGTTGGTCCTTACTGGGGATCGTGCTGGGGGTTTTCTGGTCAAACTTCGGTTTGTTCGAGGACCCGAAAACTAAACTGTGCTGGAGTCTTTCACAAAGATTTTGTAACAGGTATCTTAAAGTGCATATGGCCAGTTATGCTTTTTTTGACAGCTTAGACCTTAAAAGGTAGGGGGGAAACATTTTTTTGAAATAAAAAAGTTTTCATTATTTTTTTAGCGACTGAACTTCCAAATGTAGAATAATTTTCGCGCACGTTCGGGGACTGGGACGAGAATAAAACGTGATGTCATCAACAGAACTAGTCTCTTCGCGGGTATATTGCAAAATAATTGAATAGATTACCGAGAAAGATGATAACATCGCGCTAAACGTTTCGGAGAGCTTTATTCGGCAAGCCTTTAACGCAATGGCGCATCGAGCTTGTTCTGTTGATGACGTCAAAACTAGACCCAGTGCCAATTTTGTAAAGCGCTCTCGTGCGCTTGATTTTCGTCCACAGGCAACCAAGACACGTTTTTGGGGTACTCTGAACGGCCAATACACCATAACAAATAAATCAAACCAACTTTTTATTCCGGAATCCTTTGTCTATGGCCTCTAGTCTCTTCTTAAGAAATATAATTAGCCAGGGCTTATATGCACTTTAACAACATGATACTACACTTTAAATTGTCAGTTCTGCATATTTGCTTGTTTCAAGCTTGCTTTTCCAGATTTTCCCTTCGCACTTTCGGGTAAACATGTCCGCCATTTTTCAAGAGACACTGGTTGCGTGTTTTCCAAATATGGCAAGAGCTACCATATATGGGTATGTAATACTTACATGTAGGTATTACAAATTATACTGAAATACTACTGCTCTCAACCAATCAAATGACAGAAATTTCTTAGCTTGTATTATAGTCATATATATCCCGAGAGCCGTAATTAAATACCGAGAACCGAGGTATTAAGTCATGTACATCCTTAGGTTGGAGGTATTTAACTACTACCTGAGGGATGTATATGACCAGGACTTAATACCGAGGTTCGAGGTATTTGTCTGACTTATTTCATGCATGATCGGCGAGGTTTTTTCACCAAGCTATTCCAATGAGAAAGCATTTATTTGACCGTCAGAAAAAGGCAGGTTTGTAAATTAAACAAAGCATTGAATTATACAATAAAATAATTATTTCGGCGATAAAGTTACGTCACTAACATGCGCAGTTGGAGTATGGTGAACAAAATCGCGTCCCATAATTATGAGACGGCTCGCGTTCTTATAAACAGTGAGTGAGTGAAATGCTTTCACATCGAGTCATTGAACTGACTGTCAGCTTGAGCACAAGCCTGAGTGGAGTTGCTCATCATCAACGCAAGGTATTTATCTGAATAAATACCCGGGTATTTGTACAGATAAATCCCTTACATTGATAATGAGCAACTCTCTATTGTTTAACCGGTCTTTATCGGTTTTTATACACCCGTGGCGGAACAAAATGTCTCATTAGCTTCTTTTATTATACCAACAACACGTCTGCTACGCTTTTGTGATTTTATTCCCTTAGGAATAATTGCAACCCAATAATAGCGGGAAACCGTTCTAAAATAACCTAACTTGTGAAAATGCTGTAGCACAGAGGTAGTATGGGAGATTCTCGCTCTTGGTTATGGGCTCTTGTATGGTAAGTCAAAGACAAAGGCAATCCTGCTTAAACATCTGGGGCCGCTCAAATGTGAAGAAGATATTAAGGGGATAATACCGTCCCGCCTATTTCACTGAATATCTAATGTACGACCAAGATAGCATTTTGGAACAGATATTTGGTCAAAAGCCAGGCCTTTTAAAAGTTACTTGAGTCCAGAACCGGAACCGGATTTCCAAGTTATTGAAACCTGTTTGATTATTAGTCAAGTAAAGTCACCGGCTAACAGTTATCTAACACGTGGCCCTCTCTTTACTTTAGTCCTACGGTTTTACGTCCTTATCCGAGAAGGTCTAAGCGTTTACTGTTCGATTATGTAAAGGCAGCACCTTCTACTCAGTTATTTTAAGACCCTGAGTGTTGGTCCGGCCGGAGTTTGAATCCACGACCTCCCGCTCAACAGACCGGAGCTTAACCACTGAGTTAACCGGGAGGCGATTATTCTGATTTGTCTATAACCTGGAGTTCGACATCTTTTTTATAAAAAAAACCGCTCATGGGCGTAGCTGCCTTTAAAGACCCTGTGTCCGAGCCCATGGTGCTTTGCGCCAATGTTATGATTAGTTTGTTTATCAACAGCCGCATATATTAAAGGCAAGCTTTTAGGCAAACTAAAATGCTCTCGATTGTTTATAAGTTTCATAAAAGAAGTACACATACACTTTAGATAACGAATTTCATAATTTCTACCGGATTAAAAACCCAATCGAGCCCACGAATTTTCCCCGGATGCTTCGAATATGATTTTAATAGTACTCGGCAGGAAGCCAGTATTGCATATTGTTCTGTCTTTAGATTCTAATTCGGTTTACGAGTGCGACTTTTCACAACTCTACAAGCAAACACATACTCTTGCTACCTTGTTTTCATGTCTCCAGTATTGCTTAGCTGTATTTGAAGATCTCTACTTTCCTTGCGAATGATATATTTTGAGTGCAAAATGAAATGTCGTACTCGCACTCGAGTCAAACTCACAGCGAAGTAACAGCTGAACTCGGCAGATTGGAGTTTGACCCGCGATCGTAGTTTTGGTAGCAAGACTTTCTGGACGTACTGTAGGATGAAAAAAAGGTAAAGGACATTGCTTTCTCTGCTAATAAAAATGCAAAACATATACAGTTACAGATAAGTCGTAACACCTCAGTGGAGCTCAGCCGTGCGAAATTATAATTACGAATGATCTTGATGCCAGAAGTGGTTGCTTTGTGCTTTGTATTTCCAACGAAGCCCGCCGGTCCCTTAGTGCAGCAAATCCCCGGGAAACTCACGTAGTAGTCCTTTTGAACCACAAGTGTTCTCTTGTAGACCTAGAGAAAGTAAAATGTGGACTGCTGAAGGATTATTTGTCGAGTCGCTTCGCCTCGCTGTCTCGGTCCTTTCTCCGGCATTCCTCTACTCGCCACTCTAGACCGGGATCCGAAGAAATATTCGAACTAAATTTCATTTTAAAAAGTATATATACAAAAGTTAAGATAAAAGAAAGTCAGTTAAGCATATATACCTATGAATAATTACACGATGGCCCAAACTAGGGATGGATTTCGAAAGATTCGAAAGTGATACAATAACAACACTGATCTTTCTGATTTTCGTAGCCTTCGAAAATGATTTGCGCGCGCAAAGCAGCATGGGCCCGGGCTTACAAACTTTCTGGACATGTCTATTATCCGAACATTTTCCCCGTTGAACTAGTTGAACGAAGTTTGGAACGGGCTTACAAACCAATAATGGCTAGGTACGCCCCTGTCGATATATTATATAAGTTCAAACAGCCACACATATATATTACGTCATAAATACTGAAGATTGCCCCCCCCCCCATTTTTTTACCGGTAACAGATGTATACGATGGACACTACCATGTTAGCCTGGGAAACAATTTGAGTGTGTGTTTGTTATTTCACTGGCGAGACTTACTATTAATTTTTCGCCTCAGTTCATTCAATTGCTGTCAACGCCATTGACACATACATTTGAATGGCAATCATTTGTTTTAACGTGAATTCTAAATTGGAGAGCTGGCATTGACCTTCGTTCAAGGTTGAATTAAAATGGAATGACCGAGAAAAACATGTACAAACGATAGAATCAGGACAAATTTAGGACAGTAAAAAAGATGTTATTCAGTTATGAATTTCCAACAGCAAGCGGTAGTTGGACCATTTTAATAGCTCATCGCTACCGGCCATTCTCCATATTCAAAGATCTATATTAAGAAAGCAATTAACGTACAGTCGAAAATATCGGAGATGAAAGATTGTTAAACAAGTCTTCCAACTTGTTCTAAGTTTTGCACATGACAACCATTACACACGACAAGCATTATGCGAAGTAGAACGTACTGAGAGTTGCATAATGTATGGCTTGATTTTGACTGAAAGTACAAAGGAACCACACGATTCTTATTTGTCGCCGTTTTTTAGAGCCAATCGCTCATTAACATAATGTTGTACGGTAAAAATCAGCACAAAATCCCCAACACAAATTTGTCGGCTCTGTGTGCCATTGATTATCTATATTTTTAGCTGGAATCCAGACAGGATTTGGAATCGTTTTATATGAACAGGTATACGAATTACGAATTTGTAGAATTGAGAGCGCCGCGTGTTACAATCAACTTACAAGTATCAATATCAGAGGAATAAAAGAAAATTAGTACTAAAAAAGCTTAACCAGTGTGGATTCATAGGGAAAAAGGTATTCTACAAACAATCTTTACAGACTGGCGTAAAAAACATGTACATAACACCATTATCGCAGGCACATCCTACACTTGCAATAAAATCATTATTCATCACTTAAATAACCGACGATATTCAGGCCGGCCACAGATAGTTTGAATTAGTGCCACGTTTACTCTGACTCGAAATCCCTAATCTGTAAAGGTCCAGGAAGAAATAACCTGGAATTTAATTACGAAATGGTAAACTGAGCTACTCACCACCTACGTATCAGTCCTGGCCGTGGAGGCGCTCTCGTACAATGCAGTGAGAAAATTGCCAAAATGGCACATAAACGTTCATTCTTGGTTGTCTGACTTGTCGGGAAAACCCTCACTTTTGCACAAATGAAAAGCCGAATAGTAGTGCATTTCTTATGGCTTGGAGGCTCGCAGGAATGCTATGCCCTGAGAACAGGTTGAATGTTCCGTGATTCCAGCGTTTTACAATCAGCAGCAGTTCAACAGGTGGAGTGCTTGTACGACTAAACCAGACTTTCCCTCATAGCACAACTACTTCGCGATATTCACCACTTACAGCTTCACTGTATTGCAGCCTTAATAACTGAAACGTTTCGCTCAAAATTGTAGTAATATTCCGGGAGAGATATTCACCTGAAAGCAATTTACGATTTCGTTATTATGAATTGGCAAACGACCAAATGCATCGCTAAAGACTATGAAATATTCATGATGTTATGCAATAGCTACGAAGGGATGTGAAAGCATTAGGGGCCATTTAATGTAAGGTCTATAAAATACTTGTTTTCTGGCTTTTTGCCGTGGTAATATATTCTCTCCGTAATATACATTTGCATGATGACGTCACATTCAACAACTACCAGAATCCTTTGCATGGTTTATTTTGATCCTCTAATTTAGACCAGGCAAACAAATGATCTCTTTTATGGCAATTGATCAAGGATTTAAGTGCATTCGCCTTTTCAAAACAACTGAAACGTTACATACTGTCAGAGCAACACTCATAATTTCTATATATCATTATTTTCTCTCTAATTCTCTAAAATTATTTTGTTAACTCTTAAACTCCTTTTTTTCACTACCTGTTATAAACACTTAACTAAATATGGCTGGGGGCTAACTAGAAAACCCAGCGGTTAACTTAGCCCTCAGGCTCACACATTTCTTATTATTTATTATATTACTCTTAGTCTATCTCCGTTCTCTGTCTGTATTTTATAATTATTGTATAAAAAAAAAATGAGCAAAAATAAATTGAATTCAATTCAATTGAGTCTTTCCTTTCTTTGCGAACACCCGCCTTCCCCGCTCCTTACGGGAAATTGCCCTCGGGTCATGAATTGATTGACAGTTCACGTATATAATTGATAGTCAGTTAAAAACCTTCCCGCACATTTATCGCCATAATAATAAACATTTATTCCTACTAGCTGGTCCATATCAAACTTCCGTTTAACAAAAGGTCACTAGACGTGAGTCACGCTCACGCCCCCTTCGGGAGTTCACTCAACTGTTCGCCAAAATTACGCAATTTTCTTGCAATTTGTTAATTTTATGCCTCGTAAATAAAAAACTAAAAAACCTATGAACGGAATACAAAACAATAATGTCTTTTCTGTATAGTTTTAATAGTTTAAACCCCATAGTCGCTTATTTTCCGCGGTCAATTCGCAATTGTTTTCGACCGGTTGAATCAAAATATACAAGGCGTTCCTCTATTTCTGGGCATATGCCAGGGAAGTCTGGGCTATAAAAGGCTGGGAAAAGAACCAGTCAAAAACCTACAATCGAATTCAATTAGTCTATTGAATTTCCCACGTTTTGATATATAGTTTGCCCATATTCGTAACGAATAAGCGCGGTCAAAATGACAACGAAAATCTTGCATCTACTTGCAATACAGTTTAACAGTTTAACAGTTTTATTTTCGCCAACAATAACAAAAAAATGAAAACAAAAGTAATTAACAAAATGGCGAGGAAGCCCAAAAGGAAACCAGAAGGCTTATGTGGCATTGGGCTGCCTCTTTACAATATATGTGTATATAAAACAAAGTGGGAGTAGCGCGAAAACAAAAATAACAGAATGGAGAAAATCACACTAAGATAACAATTTATACCAGTATTGAGATAACACGTATATGAAGAAATTAATGAATAAATAATAAGCGATTTCAAAGACGGGAGAAGAGATATTTTTTCAGCATGGATTGAAACGAGGAAACGGTCATGGCATCACGAATGTCTGCGTTCAGCGAGTTAAAAAATACTGGACCCTGATAATAAACAGAAAACTGTCTAATTTTGGTTCTACCGTAAAGGAATATAAAAAAGTTTAGAATGTCTAGTATTATAATTGTGAACTTGATAAATTCGTAGAAAAGATTTGTCAAATAAATTATTTTTGAACAGGAACATGAACTTTCCTAAATTGAATAAGTAAATATCTTCAAATTTCAGAATCATATTTTTTTTGAATATAGGGTCAGTATGCGCATCAAATGCCTCATTATTAATAACTCGCACTACGCGTTTTTGAAGCAGAACAATACGATTAAGGTTGGATGGATAGGTAGAGCCCCAGACCGTGATACAATATTGAAGATATGGATAAACTAAGGAATAGTATAAAGTACGTAATGCTGGCTTGGAAAGGCAAAAACTTGATTTGTATATAATTCCTATTGATTTTGATATTTTACTGGCAAGATGGGAAATGTGAGACTTCCAAGACATATTTTCGTCCAAGATCACCCCCAGGAATACGTCCTCATTAACCTTGTCAATCCTAACATTGTTTATTTCTATCGCCAGATCAAATGTTTGCCTTCTCTGCCTTGGTCTAAAAATCATATAGTTGGATTTTTTTACATTCACCGATAACTTGCTAGCCTTAAACCAATCCGACAGCCCAGCCATTTCTGTATTGACTGCATTCGACAGACAAGATAAATCATTATGAGAAAAAAATAAATTAGTGTAATCAGCAAATAAAACCAGATCAAAAACATTGGAGACGTTACAGAGATCATTGATGTATATTAAGAACAGTGGACCGAGGATTGTCCCTTGAGGAACACCACACTTAATACCATTAAACGAAGAACAGGTACCATTATATTCAACGTATTGGAATCTATTAAAGAAGTAATTCTTTACCATTCAAGGGCGAATCCGCGGATGCCATAGTGTTGAAGTTTATCAAACAGAATCTCATGGTTGACCGTATCAAATGCCTTGGAAAGGTCTAGAAAAATCCCCACTGTGAATTTTTTATGGTCAATAGCAGATGTAATTTTGTTGAATAAATGAAGGAGAGCCAGGGAGGTTGAATGTTTTTTTCTAAAGCCGTACTGATTATGAAACAAAATATCATGTCTGTCTAAATACTGCAATAAGCGATTATAGAAGACCCTTTCGAGCAGTTTCGAGAAGATTGGTAAAACCGAGACTGGTCTATAATTAGGAAATAATCTATTGTCGCCAGATTTGAATAACGGAATGACACAAGCAATTTTCATTTGGTCCGGAACAATACCAGATTCGATGGAAAAGTTAATAATATGAGTCAATGGTTCAGTAATTAAAGCAATAGAATCTTTTACAGACCACATCGGAATCTTGTCACAACCTCCAGCCGTCCCTGGACGAAGACAATTCACAATTTCAATTACTGGCTGAATGTCTATCTTTTATGCACGAAATTAACAAGTAAGTACAGTTTTACTATAAATATTGGAGTGATTCAGCACAAGTTTATTTTACACTGTGGCTAGATACCCGGCAGCCGGGAACGGTTTTCAAAATACTTGATACCGGCCCGGCAGTCTAATTCAAACTATTCTATCTTTGTTTAGAAGTAAACAGTCCCTAAGATGGATGTCTGAGATTTCGATTAGAGTAATTCCCTTGTCCTCGGCTGTAGCACGGACACATTTCGTGACACTAATAATATTAAGCAAACATTGATAAGCAAATGTAGTTATGATATTCAATCATGTTTGCCGCGTAGCACTATATATAGTAAGTGTAAATAATGTGATATAAAGTGGTAAGCTGTAGTGCTAAGTGTGCACGCCCTACGAGGGAAAGAGAACAAATCTCTGATAAGCAAACACTGGTGTTTTTAGTCGAATTTAGGACTTATATTTACGTTATTTTTTTAAACTGCTGATAGACAGTCTTGGTTTCTTTCTGTAAAATATTTTACTGTCGTTGTGAGTCCTCCCTCGAACATATCCTGTTCAACACAAACCTCTACCGCAACAGCTGGATCGTCCCGCTTTCGATCGTCTCAGAATATAATTTTCTCTTAACTTCTCGATATAATCCCGCAAAATAAGACTGACCGGTTTGTCAGGGAAACTCTGAAGTGTCTGAAGGTCTTTCAATGCGAATACTTATAATAAGAGCGGTATATATAGTTTCATCACCGAATGGTACCACTTATCAGTATTTTTACTCGCTCCCTCATCGTAGAGTTTGTTATCCTTTTTCCCTTTTTCCTCATTATTGGTGACGAATTCGACGAAATCTCGTCGATGAATTTTATATTGCATAGGGGTTTTGGATTCACGTTTGACCTCTGTGTTGACAGTCGTTTGCTTTATTTCTTTCAACGACTACATTACGCATGCGGAATACGGAACTGAATAAGCTGTCCGCACTGGCCTGGACACTAGCAAGAGCAAATGTTCTCGCTTGTATGGGACAAGTTTTATATGGTGATAAATATTTACAGCTGAAAAATAATTAATTCAAAAACACCTCCGTATAAAACCGTTCTTAATTTGAAATATCACTGAAGAGACTATAACCTAAGCCTCGTAGAGGACTTTGAGTCCTATTGTTTGTTTCCTGTTACGCCCGAATGTTGTAAATAAATAAATAAATAAGCTAAGACTGACGACCAATCATTTCTATCAGTCGGCTAAGATGAGATGGTTAACCAGTTGCCAGGCAACGTTACGGCACATCCTCTCAGGCTGTTTGACGTAAAACTTGGGTTTTCAGGTTCAGCAGAATTATTGACCCGACAAATCACTATAGCACTGTAAATTAAGGGAGAACCTCGCAACTATTCAATCCATACAATACAAGACAATATTCTTTATTTACAGAGGGAAGACACATTAACCTTACATAGTTATCTAACATGCGGCCCTCTATGTTACAAATAAAACGTAATGGAAAAGAAAGGAAGTATGGAAAAAAAATTAACGCACGAGCTACAACATTACAAGATATAATGAGTAATTGGAATCAATGTAAAGATAATTAATATGAAATAAAATCAAAAACAAATATACTTACTAGAACAATATGCGCAATGGAAGCTAAGGGGCTATGCCCTGGACGCGACGCCAGAAATGCAGCAGCAGTGAAGCAAGGAGCGACAGTTATAGCAGAGGAGCTCCTCTAGATGGTTAACAGAGGAGATGTGCGGAAGAAAAACGTTACGAAGCTTATGCTTAATAGAAGTTAGCCTGGTAGGCAAAGTATTAGAAGAGAGCGTAGTAGTAGATGTTGCAAGCTGCTTGAAGTCAGGATCCAAGGAATTGAAAAGAATAGCAGCGCTATAAGCCAGAGTGCGCTTGCCAGAATTACTGCGAAGATAAGGTAAGGCGAGGTTATGCATGCTGGCTCTGGTGCAGCGGCCAGAAGCTCTACGAGTAGTAGAGAGGAAATGGAACATGTTCTTAAAACATGTAGGTGCATCAGAATTAAGAAATGTGCTGAAGAGAAGTAGAAGTTTCCTACATTTAATTAGGTCGGTGATCGGAATCCACTGAAGCTGAGAGAACAGATGAACAGAGGATTGACGGAAATCGGCATCCAAGAGTATGCGGGCAGCGCGTTTTTGAAGGCGAAGAAGCCGCAGCATGTGGAGGTGGGAGCAGTTGCCCCAAGCAGCAGAACAATAGATGAAATGGTTATGGATGCATGAATTATAGAAGCGCAATGCACATTCATAGGTGAGGAAAGGCTTAATGCGACGGAGAAGAGACAGTCTACTGCTGATGATGGCGCAGATGCTGTCGACGTGGTGTTCCCATAACATGAAACTGTCTAAAGTGACGCCTAGTATTTTGGCGTGGTCGACCTGCTCGATACTGTTACCGTCGACTACCACATTTAATGTAGAGCAAGGTAGCCGCGGTACGGAATTTCTGAGAGGAAGTTACAAGTAGAGTCTTGGTCTTAGATATGTTGAGTGCCATTTTGTTTTGCCTTGTCCATGAAGACACAGCTAAGGCGACTTCATTCAATTGAGAACTGACACTGAGTGGAGGTAGAGTGGCCAGAAGTGAGTATAGTAGTGTCGTCGACAAACATTGTCTGATAGGTGTTAGAGGATAGCTGTAAAGGTAGGCCATTAATAAATATAAGAAAGAAAAGCGGCCCGAGGATGCTGCCTTGTGGTACACCTACAGACACTGGAAGTGCGTCTGACAGAGTGCCCCGGAATAGGGTTCTCTGGGTACGCCCTGACAGATAGGAACAGAACCACACGATAGTCGAGGGGGAACAGCCATAGACACGGAGCTTGTAGAGTAGTGTATTGTGATCGACTAGGTCAAATGCCTTTTTCAGATCGATGAGGAGAAGTCCATTTAGGAGTTTGTTATCTATATTGCTCAGTATCTTGTCCGAGAGATGTGCGAAACTGAGTACTTGCGAGAATTAAACACGGGAAAATGTACTAAACATGTATAGTTGTGAAATTCTTCCCGTCCTGTGTCCTGATGATAACCAGTAGCTAACGTCAGACGTTCAGTCCGGTCAAACTCTCTAATCTAACGTCAGATATTAGCGGTTAGCCGGGTCCATCGTTAACATATATGCAACCAGCCCCATTCCCGCGACGTCTTGGACGACGGCAAAAAACAAACAACAATACAAAGAAAAAATAAAACTGACTCGTAAAAATACCCAGCCGTATTACACAACTTTCCGTGTAATAAGCTCTTTGTATTGTTGTTTGTTTTTTGCCGTCGTCCAAGAAGTCGCGGGAATGGGGCTGGTTGCATATATGTTAACGATGGACCCGGCTAACCGCTAATATCTGACATTAGCCCAATGTCGGGGGCGGGCGCGCACTGAAAAGTTTTTTTCGCGCGCTAAAAGCTGATTGGCTGTTACTCAAACAGCCCCATTTCGATTGGCTCGCGCGCTTACAAAACCTTTTAAGTGTTGAATAAACCTGTGCAAACCGGTTTGTGACCCGTGTAATACCGTCTCATATTTGCACTCGTTTTAGCCCGTATTTGCACTCGAAAACGCCAAGTCGTATAATAAAGTTAATTACACAGCAGGAAACCGCTGTCTGCATAAAACGCATCCGGTGGTGTCACTGAATTACGTTCATTGGCTCCATTCACCAACAATAGCATTCAAGATGGATGCCATGGGAGAGTTTGTTTTGGCTTCGTCTTGCTTGTAGCTATGATTTCACCGTTTTATGTGCATCCAAAGGTAAGATAATTATCTGACTGTGTGATAAGACCGTGTGAACTCGATTTGAAGCGAACTTGTGCTCTTCAACCTTTTAAAAAAAAATTATGAAGGGAAGGAATTTTTAGGAAAACTTCAAAACTAACATCAGTGGCGACCAGACACAGTTTAGAGATGATATTGAAACTTTATTTTCATATTTTCACACTGATTACACAGAAACTAGACTAGGGATCCCTGTGGTTAGTCCAGTAGAGTTTGCATGCGCATGACATAAATGTAACCAGGCGACCAACCGTCCAATAGCTCGGTTATATAATAAGAATAACAATGAGAAATTAGCACTGCTCATTGCATTTATGCGCACACCTTGTATGCCTTAAAGAAAAGCCTTGAAACTGGTGTCGGTCAGAAAGCGGAAAGCTTCCTTACATCCTAATTTACTGCGTTCAAACGAATGTAAATTATTTTCAGCTTAAATTCCTCGTAATATCAACAAGATACAATTGAGGACCACGCCTTAAATTACTCTTTGGGTAAGCGTGACATCCTCACTAAATAAAGTTTACTACTACTATACTTCCACAGGTTGTGATGGTTGGATTCACGGTTTAAGGATCCAACCTTGAGAATTCACAAAGTACATTTGTTGCTACTGAGCGCTTAACCCGCACAAAGCTACATCAAGCTTATAAGCGGCGTCCATATGGTCTTGGCTTTCTTCTCGCTATCTTTTTGCTGTTAAGGGGGTATTGCAGTTGAATTTGTAGGAAAAGCGGTGAGGATGGAGGATGAAATAAAAAGAGGAAAAACGAAATTGGTACACACCTAATTACTTGACTACCACTCGAGAGTACATTGGGTTGCCGGATAGCAGACAAATTTGGTGCCCACCTTCTTTTTCCTATTTACTCAAAAAAATCAAATCCCCCTCCCTCAATTTTTCCTTATGAAAGCCATGACAAAATCCAGAAAAATTCTAATAAACTAAGCGAACCTTCAACTGCAACTTAATTGAAGCGAATTTAAAATTATTAAAATAACATACAATCTCAATGAGAAATAGCGTAAAAACTACGCAAACGTGGCAAAAAAGCGCATTAAACTGTCTGTGTTGTCTTCGTTTAGTGCTCGAGGCTTTCTAGACTTTCGCGATTTGTTTCTCATTCTCCGACTTCGACGCCAACTTGTCGGACTCGTAGTTTTCCGCACTCGACAGTCGTTCTTGTCATTTAGTTATCTGCTAACGTTAACAGCTCCTGACTTTCATGAATGAACTCTTTGCTGTTTTTTGCGAACTTCTTGAGAGAGTTTAGGGCTGGTTCACACTTGCGACATAAGCATAAGATACGCAAGCGCAGATTGTACTTTATGGTTAGTTAACCCCTTTACACTTGAGTATAACAAAGCATTCATCCAACCTCCCTGGATCACCTCGGATTTCTTTGTTTGTTCAGGGACATTTCATCTCTAAATTCCCTCATCGGCATGAATACTTGTTCTAAGTTTCCCTCATTGACATGCAAGTGGGAAAATTAGAAAGGCAAGCATGCTGATATGACGAAGGAACATCGGCCTGGATGCAATGCCTGTTAACCCTGTAGGGTCATTCAAACAATGCCAGTCAATGAATCATATTAACAAAAATAACAAAGTTTTCGAAAGCAACCCAACGTCTTAAGGTTACCGGATACCTTCAAAACGAAAAAGATGGGGAATTTTTTTTCGCACAGAAATGTAGTTTAGTAGTAGTCCCTCATATACCAAAAACTCCGTTCAATAAAAATTAATATTGACGGAGAAATACCAAAAGGAAGTTTTTAACCGGAAGTAAAAGGTTCCGTTTAATTGACAGCAGATCAATAAACACATGACAGGTGCTCACTCGCCCGTAACGACGGTGTAGGGAAAGCTAGCGCATATTAAATCACAGGCAGCCCTAGTCTCCTTTGCAGCCGTTCTTAGTGTCGGTCCCATACTCCCTCCCCACTAAGGAGTATGGGACCGACACTAAGAACGGCTGCAAAGGAGACTAAGGCAGCCCAAGCTCAAGTTACGAAAATATAAGGGTTTGTATGGGAGCGTAGCTTGTATGGGAGCGTAGCGAACTCCGTTTACTAGCCAGAAATACAGTAAAATATTTGAATAAAATGACTTACTGTGATGTCTTCTGTCGTGTTTCTCTAAAAACCCGGCTGAAATCAGCTTAAAACTACCCAACAAGGAGAGAAACACGACAGAAGACATCAGTGGCAAGGTAAGTCATTTTATTCAAATATTTCTGGCTAGTAAACGGAGTTCGCTACGCTCCCATACAAACCCTTATCTTTTCGTAACTTGAGCTTGGGCTGCCTGTAATTAAATTTATTTCATATACCAATGTTTACGTTTATTGAGAAGAGTTTTTTTCCACACACGATTCCATAATTCCATCGGTTGTTGACCTTATGCCTTCCAAAAAGCAAGCAGGATGCCCTTAGCTTAGAATACAAAGAAAAAAGAAAAGCAAACCAAGGCCAAACAATGCATACGACTACAAAGCGACAGAGTGCCGAGTGGTCCACATCTGAACATAAAGAAGAATTGATAGGAGCCAGCCGAGAGAATATTTGTTTCCAAGAAAGCTTAGATGGAAACGTAATGCGGGTATCAGCGGCCATCCCGAGGGGGCGGTCCCCGGTCAACCCACGGGCAACCCAGGGGCTTAGCAGGGGATTTGTAGCAAAAACATGCCCCACACACGGGGCATTAGAGCGCTTTTGCGTTTTCGTCAAAATACCCCGGGGACATACCCACGGGGTTTGTACGTAATCTGCTGTCTCAACGTTCAGCGCTCGATCGATCGACGTTCTTTGATTTCTTTGTCCTTGAGGTAAGTCATATCATTATCATTCAAATTAAGAGATTAAATTAAGCCATCCAATGTCGGAAGACACAACAAAGAAATAAAGGATAATATTTGTATAAAACTATTAAGATTTTTGACACTTCTAAAACGTTTAGCTTCTAATACTTATAATATGTTGCCCAGGTTGCCTCAGGGGTGGGGTTTTTGTCACAATTTTCTGCCCCACCCGAGGGGTTTTAGCATGTATTTGTCATGGCTGCTGTGACAAATGACCCTGGGTGCCCGGGGGCCGCCCCCGCGGGATGGCCGCTGATACCCGCATAAGTCTGACGGCGACTCTGAATCGCTTGAAACCAACACCACAATCTCGCTTTTGCCGTGCTGTTTCAGCCGCCTGCAAATCGCTGTCTCCTCTACTAACTATGCTGGCATTCAAGGCGTCTCTAGGTGTTCACCTTGGCTTTGTCCCTCAAGATCTTTTTGTCTTTCCCATTTTTCAAGTCACACAAGAAAACTAGAACAACCAGCTGTATAATTTAACATTTTCTCGATGCGGCGCGTAGCTTTGATCGGAAATCAGCATTGACGGGAAATCTTGACAGATAGTTGAACTGTGATGAAAAATGATTGGCCAAGAGCTCGCTAATTGTTGGAGAGGCGGGACTTCAGATTCACGTACGACAGACGACTAAATTTTTTGAAGTGCTATTTTCTACGCTTTCGATTACTTTCTTCCCTAGGCCCCTCTTAACTCTCTTTCGAGCCTCTGGAACCCAGGGTAGAAATTTTTGTAATACGATTCCTCTGAAATGCGACAAAGCAAACAAATTTTAAAACTTTAAAATATTTTCTGAGTCGGAGCTTCTGAAAGACACCTCACTAGATCGAAGAAACGGGATCGCGGAAAATTCGAGATTCTGAAAGAACTCAATTTTTTTTATGTATTCTTGTAGCCAATTTTATAAGCTTTAAAATGATACATGGATCATTTATCTACGATGTTTCTTCGAGGCGCTACATAATTTAGACTGGAAACGCACCCTGAAGGTATCCGGTAACCGCTTATGCACGGAGAAAACAAAAATAAAGTTTTCGAAAGCAACCCAACGTCTTAAAGTAACCGCTTATGCACGGAGAAAACTAAGGTTCTCAGAGTTTAGTTCGGTTCGGTTCGGTAATAATAGTATTACAAAGTGATAGCATGACATTTCGGAAACTAGTGATTAGTCAAAGTTTATGCTTGATTTCTGACTGGCAGCTTTGAGCATGCAAAATCTACGGGACTCTCTTTCCTGCGACCTTCCAGTCTACGGAGAGGCCAACTTCTACACTCATAATCGTAGACTGCGATATTAAAGGATTGTGTCATAGTGTTGCGCATGTCATGTAATCAATGTTCGATTAGTGGCTGTTAATTGGATTAATAGTCTAGCGGAGCTCGAAGTAGATAATGCTTCACTTTCACAATATAGTATAGTATATATAGCATATATATACTATATATAGTATATACAGTCAATCCCAAAAAGGTTGTCCAGCAGAGAATATAAATAATATAATACTTTAATATCCATTGTTTTGGCCTATTGTTTTGGCCTAGACAATAGCCCAAAACAATGGATATATAGTATTATATTATATTCTGGTGGACGACCTTTTTGGGATTGACTATATATATATATAGAGAGAGAGAGAGAGAGAGAGAGAGAGAGGGAGAGAGAGAGAGAGGGAGAGAGAGAGAGAGAAAAGTATAAAGATTGTGGTATTACCAAACGATGAACTTCCAGTAGGAGGATCCAAGGATTCCTAGTGGTTGTCTTGAATAAATATGTAGAATATAGAAAGAAAGACAACACACAACTCCAACTTTTTAACTGATGAAGGCCGAAGTGCCGAAACGTTTTTAATATTTTTTTTATAAGGACCTGTGAGGAGTTGTGTGTTGTCTTTCTTTCTATATTCTACATATATATATATACACCCGATCAAAAAAAAGATGACACTCCAGAATATATATATTCCCATATGTGTTTTTGTTGTTACCTGGGAAAGCAATACCAATAGGGATCGGTACGAGTACAATGCGCAAACAATCGCTTCGTTTAGTGCCTAAATGCCTAATAATCTTTCTTAGCGCCAGTGGGTTTGAAGTTTGCAAACATTAGAAATAAAGGAAAGTTAAAGTTTTTATAGCGCAGCATTTTTTCACATTGTTTGATCTTCTCTTGGGGCTTTAAACAAATCTAATAAGTACCAGTTCGCTTAGAACATTTTTGCCTTAAGAATGTTTTTTAGAAAAGAATTGCGATACCAAATCTTTAGGGGTTTAGTCACGTGCTCGGAACGCTTGAAAAGCATCAAAAACCCATAGTACACTCATATTAATTCAGTTAACCATTTTTATTAGCTTCAATAGCGGCCGACAATCTCGTCAAGTGAAGGAATTACCGTGCAGATGAAAATTTTATAATTTGCTCATCTTATGGGTCCAATAAATATTAGCAGACTTCGAAACATTACTGTTTGATAATCAAAATAAATTTCTACAGTAGTTTATTCAGTAGAGCACGCGCGGTTGTGTATCGAAATTTCTACCATTTTTTAAAGGTCATATTTAACGGCTACGAAGAAGACAGGAGTGGAATTAGAAATTTGAAGATCTCGATCAAATTAGAACAAAATACTAAACCTAAAGCCATGAAATTGTAAAGGATTTTGTTTTGTATAACATTTTATCAGTAGTAGTGCCTTGTCTTTAAGAAGTAAAATGCTGCTGCGCCACGGTGTTGCTGCTGGAAAATGATCAACTAGAAGGAAAATATAGGAGATTTCGGCAAAACAAAATTATTTAAAATCGTAGATCGAAATTGAATAAATGTTCTTCTCCTTACTTTGAAGAAAAAAATCCTTTTTAAAGTAACGAAATCGGTTGGGTAGATCGTGATCAGGATATTAATTTTTGAACATCCAAATAATTGTATATTTTCTCGAAAAATGTGTTCTTGTGTATGTCTTATATCCGAGAGTTTCCGCCGGCACCACAATCACAAAAGCAATAAAATTTATTTCTCATCTGAACATAATGTTGGATCAGTTCTCTCTTAAAAAGTACTGAATTGTAGAACTAGAGGCTGAAGTGAAATCGATCATCGCTCACCGGTCTGAGCAAAAATAAATTTCTGCGCTAGAATTCAAGCAAAACTACGTAATTTTTTGGGTAAGTATAGCTAAAATAGGATCTAATATTGCTACTTCGGTAGTTTGCAGTGAACAAAGTGATTATAGTTGGCAGAAATTTCGCTATAAAACTTTAACTCAAAATAGATGTCTCAGTCGCGTGCTTTACCAAGGAAACTGTTTTAGACGGCTTCCTTAGTTATTAAACTAGTGTGTTTTGGCCGATAACACGCGCCGATGTTTTATTCTTTCGGACACGGTTATTTGTTCACCTGACAAGAATCGCGGCCGCTTTTTGTTTACGTTGGTCATGCTACTAAAGGTTTTGTTTTTAAAGTTTGAAGAAAGCAACATATTTTTGTTTCACAGATCTATCATATCTGCGATTCTGAGCAGTTTATTTTAGTGATTTCTTTATAACGAATATAAGAGGCAAAATTGTTTGTAATTAATACGGAGTATTGAGAGTTTTCAAGCGTCCCGATTAAGAAACGAAAGCACATTCTACCATTTTGTGATTTTCAAACATTTATATCTCATGCAGGATTTACTTATATAACCGATTTTGCTACAATAAAACGGAAACTTCTCAGGAAAGTAAGGGTAATTCGAACAACATTTGTTTGATTTTGAAATATTATTTTGAAAGACAAAATTATATCTAAACCCCTAGCTTTTATATTGTATCGATTCGGCCGCAACAAGTTACGCGCGTGGTTCAACTGATTATTGCTTATAGTTGTTTAAACCTCAAAAGAAAACCCAACAATGAAAATAAATGCTGCACTATAAACACTTAAACTTTCCTTTGTTTCTAACGTTTGAACGGGTTGTTGATTTCAAGTCCCACTGGTGCTAAGAAAAATTGTTAGGCATTGAGGCACTAAACAAAGCGATTGTTTGCGCATTGTACTCGTACCGATCCCTATGGTATTGCTTTCTCAGGAAAAACAAACACACACATGGGGATATATATATATAATATGGAGTGTCATCTTTTTTTGATCGGGTATATATATACAGTCGATCCAGGAAAGGTAGTCTTACAGAAAAGTCAATTACACACATATAACTGTCACGTGTCCGTATATACAGAATAAATTAAATTGCTTGTGGCTCGCTGGTGTCGCGAGGTGGTAAGACCCGCGGCCCGGAGATACAGAAAACGCGAAGATTCGGAAGCAAGAATACTCGAGTTCCAGAATAGTTTGGCAGCAAGTATACAGGAGAGAGACACAAATTGAATAAATGCAGTATCCGTTTACAGGAAGGTTGCGTTTCATCTGGATTTGACGAGTAAACATTTGCGTTTAATTATAGAAGTTTGGTCGTGCTTTTTGCACGAGCGCGTAGGGCGAGTCCAATTTGAGCTTTTTGGAAACCATCTGATTGACTTTGGAAACCATCTGATTGACTTGACAAATGAGCGGAACAAATAAGCTTTGCTTCTGTTTATTCAGTCTTGAGTTTATACTAAATCTGTGGCTTAAAGGTACGCACTTTTATCAAAATAGCGCAATGACGGGGTCAACACCGTTCACGCGCAAACTAAACTTGCCTATTAACTCAAACCAAGTGTAATTTACTGCATATTGTTTTCCTTTTTCCCCTTTAGGTTTTCATTATAAAATATTGGGTAAAAATATCAGATAGTGAATGCTAGAGAACAGTAAGTTTGGGAAACCTTTTGAACAAAGTTTGATATGTACAAATTGGAATCACAACACAACTGGTATGAAGTCATGCACATCAGGCAAGACCATTCAAGAATTAGTATTACAAAGTAAAAACGTTCAATAATAAATAATACGTAGGGAGCTAGGTTTGCTTCAGTAACTAACAACTAACTTACACTGGATAAAAAAAGCCGGGATGTTTTGCGATGTTTAAATCTTTTAAATCAACCACGCTAAACCACGTAATTAAGTGTAGAATTAAAACTGTTGGTTAGCTTCGCAGATAAAAATAACGAAGCATGACTAATTTTTGAATATTTTTTTTTTAATAAGTTCCGTTAAAAACAGCTGCAATATTTGCCATTGTAGCATTTTCTTCAATGCATTATTTAAAATAAACAGATGTGGCTGTATTGCACCGATGTATTTTTTCAATGATTATATGCAGTCAAACTAAAAAGTTCTTCATACTACACAGGACAGTTTAGTTTTTTTTATTCGAGAAGCCAAGTGAACTATGCATGCATCAACACGCATTCAGCTCCGGTCGAACTGAATGAGTGATCATGATTCAGTGGTTGTTCTTCATATTTAAACTACAAATTAAAGAACGGAAAAAATAAAGCTAGAGCTTGCATATATGCTGTCAGTACTGTGTTGTAGAGTCGAACACCAACGGCGACACGGCCGAATATTATTTATTAAAACGAAGTATTTAATTTAAATTGAACAAGCTCATATATCAGGATGATCTCAAGGAACACTGAGTTATTACTCTCTCGCCAATCGCCCCTTGAATTGAAATATCGTGACCAGATAACACAATGTTTGCCCTTGCGGTCTGCATGATAATTCCCTTCACGACCAAACTTCTAGAATTAAACGCAAGTGTTTACTCGTCAAATCCAGATAAAACGCAACCTTCCTGTAAACTGATCCTGCATTTATCCAATTTGCGTCTCTCTCCTGTATACTTGCTGTCAAACCATTCTGGAACTCGAGTATTCTTGCTTCTGAATCTTCGCGTTTTCTTCGCGTTTTTCGGGCCGCGGGTCTTACCACCTCGCGACACCAGCGAACCACAATCAATTTAATTTATTCTGTATATACGGACACGTGAGTAAGACTACCTTTCCTGGATCGACCTTGCAAAAATTCTGACCCCCCCCCCCCCCCCCCCCCATGAAAATTATATACTCATATACTTATATATTTATATCGATTGCATCATAGGTAATCCAAAAATTTGCTTTTCAGACATTTTTTAAACAAAAAATATATCAGGTAGGAATGAAATATGTACGAGTAAAACATTGTTAGGTCATATGGGGCCCATCAGTTGAAGAAAACAAGTGTTATTTTCAGTTTTAGTTGTACTAATTTATTCCATGCGTTTGCCACTGGGTCCAGTCGACCGAAACGCTGCTAAGACTTCAAGGAACTCACACTGTATTCTTATCTTTACTTTCTCCACGTCGCACTAGCTAGGTTTATTCTATTTCCCTAAACGAGGCTGAAGTATTCACTAAATTGATCTCAAACCCTGGAGCCGAAGGTTAAGTTTACTATCAATGTGAAACACGTTCTATTTTATCTTCTGGTAGTTTGACCACGTTTGCAATATTGCCCAACAAACAACCAAATTAAACACTTCACAGCCAAACGTAGCTAAAATATTTTTGCCATTATGAAGTCTGCAAAAGAACTAAATTTTCACTTGGAACACATTTGTTTTCTTTTGCGTTTTTTTGGGAGGTAATTATTTCGCATATGAAGTATTGATCAAACATATTTTATTTTATTCAGAATTGAATGCGGCCGGTTTTCGTTTTGCTTTTCGCGATGCATATTTAATTAAATTCTGACATATCTTGCATTGGCAACTTTAGAACTCTATGCGAGATAAAATTCAAGTTATATAAAATTCAATCATACTTTGTAACAGTTTATTTATTTTATTACTAAAGATTATATTTGAATGATTTTCGGGAATACCAATAATTTTACAACCTAGTGAGTCCAAAGTAAATAATACGTTTCACTTACTGTGAGTTTATTAAACTGACGAACAATTTTAAAATTTATCTCCCACGTGGGAGATATTATTTACCAAAACCATTTAATTCTGGTCCATAATTTAAACAGATTAAAACAACTTCGGGTCTTTCTTTCCTTTTCAATAACTAAATGTGATTTTTGTAACTGAGTTGCGGACTTCATAAAAATATATTTGTTTAGCTGTGCTATGTTTAATTAATTTAATTTGGTTGTTTTGTTTTGGTAGAATCGCACACGTCGAACTACCATAAGATAAAATAGAACGCGCGTGTTTCGCATTGATAATAAGATTTAAACTTATGCTCCAGGGTTCGAAAGCAATTTTGTGAATACGTCAGCTTCATTCAGGGAAATAGAATAAACCTAGCTAGTGCAATGTGGAGAAAGTAAAGTTCAGAATACAGTGACAGGGCGGCAGAGCGAAATTTCTTGAAAGTGGGGGGCTAAAAATGGTCATTGAGCCAGTATGACCAAACTATAGTCTTAAACTGACTGAGAATTAACTAGGCAAAATATTTTTTGGGCAGAAAAGTGGGGAAGCTATAGCCCCCCTATCCCCCCGGCTGCGCCGTCCCTGAGTGAGTTCAGTTGAAGTCACGGCAGCGTTTCGGTCGACCGGACCCAGTGGCAAACGCATCGCGAACAGCAAAACGAAAACCAGCCCCATTCAATTCTGAACAAGAGGCCCTGAGTGGCCTTAACTCGGGCCATCTATAGCATGTACTGTATGGAGTGCTAGCATAATTTTGTGTCAACATGGTTTGTCCTAGAGTAGCCAGAGTCAGAGAATTGGTTCTCTACTGATGCTCTTGTCTGTCAAATGTCAATGTGCAAGTGCCCCACGTATTCCGGGGGGGGGGGGGGGTTAGGTTAGGGTATGCCTGGGGGGGGGGGGGGGGGGGTGGGGGTGGGGGGTGGGGGGTGGGGGGGGGGGGGTTGGGGTTGGAAATGATAGAGCCATAATACACACACAACACACACATACATACATACATGCTGTGCATGTACATTTCAGCCACAATTTCCCTTAATTCTGTAGTTTAATATTACTTTCTTTTCAATATTATTGTTCCTTGAGGGTCGTTAGAATTACAAAAAAAAATTGGTATGGGTGTTGTTGATTGAAGTGCAATGGTTATTTGAGTAGTCTGCACGATATTGAGTCACTCAAATTTGATGCATTGTAATTATATCAGGTGCAGTACAACTATGAGAAATCAAGCAATTTAGAACAACAAATTCCACATAATGTGGCTATTCATTGTGAATAGTTAGGTAATGTAATTCTACATGTGAAATAAAGTCATCTATTTGTAATTCTCAATTATTAACAAACCAGTGGAGACGGCTGACATTCAGGCTAAATTCTCAATACAATATTTCCGATTGAGGTCGTAAACTACAGACCACCATTTTCTAGTATCAGTGAGCTGCCACTGTGCTAGTGCTCATTTTCTACATCTTGAAGGAGACTGAAACTTATAACGGCAGGCCACAAATAAACATGCAATGTCCACTCTTTTTATATCATTCACTCAGGGGTCGCAGCAAGATTAATTTTCATTCCCAAATAATTCGTAAAAGTACTCGTACTCCTGATCATAACGGAGTGAAAGTGACGATGCTGACGCCAAGAACTGAGGAACAACAACAACAATTACATTTAATTTCTCATAAGATGATGGAAATGTTTCCTTAGGGTTATCTTAAGCCAGGACCAGCTCAGATGGAAAACACTGAAACAAGATCTAGCTTGCATGGATATATTATGGTACCAAGAAAGGGGAAGGGAAAGAAAGAGTGCCACTTGCATGTAAGTATACTCTCAGTTCTGGACCAAATTTAGTTATGTTATGTTATAAACTTGCAATAATGATAAATACACTACTCTATACATAATATCATTATGTCAGTTCTAAAAAAATAATAATTAAATACACTGTAGAATACCTAAACCAAGAGATAATAATCAAATACAAAGGGCTACAGGACAGATGTAAATAGACCCGGGAAATAGAACAACAATAACACGCCACAGATAAATATGCGATTTCCACATCAGAGTCATTTATCGTTCGTTTGAAAAAATCTTCATTTCGGATTACTTACTCAGTTTATACTCGCTCACTGCATGCTAGATTTTCGTTCCCGAATTTATAAACATTTAAATACATGTGCATATAATATTTTAAAACTGAGGCCCTTGTCAGTCAGAGAACTGAGAAATCAGGTCATTTCTACTACACTTTCGAGAGGTTAATAACAATAAATAACAACACAACGACAGTCAATTGGTATAAAGGTTATCATGTTCAGATTAGCGGCTACTTACATTTACAAGCTGTTGTCTTTATATATAGTCAGTGTTGATCGCAGAGCGGACTGTCACTTCTCACGAGTGTATCTTAAAGCATGTCGCATAATGTGAGATAAATTCCCGTCCAAAGCCCGTGAAACACCTCTCAGCTTTATAAAAGACAAAAATCTTGGTATTGCACTTGAAGGAACCTTTGGTTTACACAAAAAAACAGTTGATATTAAAGGTTTTGCTAAGTCAAAACTCCCACTCGCCGCCATCTTGAAAAACCTGGAAAGTTGTCCACTGTTCACGTGACCAGCACAGTGCAATCTGATTGGTACGGTGGTGAAAAGAACTTCCAAAGTAGGCGCAATCTGATTGGTTGGGGGCGAAATTCCTCGACACGGAAAAAAAAAAACACTTGCGATTTCTGACTCGAGCCGGCCAAAGGCCTGGCCCGAGTAATAAAATAAAATATGTTTGATCAATACTTCATATGCAAAATAATTACCTCCCAAACAACGCAAAAGGAAACAAATGTGTTCCAAATGAAATCTTAGCTCTTTTGCAGACCCAGTCATGAGCATAACGGGAAAAATATTTTAGCTGCGTTTGGCTGTGAAGTGTTTAATTTGGTTGTTTGTTGGGCAGAATTGCAACCGTGGTCGAACTACCATAAGATAGAATAGAACGTGTTTCACATTGATAGTAAACTTAAACTTAGGCTCCAGGGTTTGAGATCAATTTAGTGAATACTTCAGCCTCGTTTAGGGAAATAGAATAAACCTAGCTAGTGCGACGTGGAGAAAGTAAAGATAAGAATACAGTGTGAGTTCCTTGAAGTCTTAGCAGCGTTTCGGTCGACTGGACCCAGTGGCAAACGCATGGAATAAATTAGTACAACCAAAACTGAAAATAACACTTGTTTTCTTCAACTGATAGGCCCATATGACCTAACAATGTTTTACTCGTACATATTTCATTCCTACCTGATATATATATATATATTTTATGTCTGAAAAGCACATTTTTGGATTACCCATGATGCAATCGATATAAGTATATATAATGCAATCGATATAAGTATATAAGTATATAATATATATAATCGATATAAGTATATAAGTATATAATTTTCATGGGGGGGTCAGAATTTTTGCACGCGGCTGTATATATATATATACACTCGTTTTCAAAAACATTGCACTGCAAATATATATATACCTTTTGTATTCTTGTCAAATTTGACAGCAAAAACAATGGAGAACAAAAGGTATATATATAAATCAAAAGAAATGTTTTTGAAAACGAGTGTGTATATATATATATACACCCGTTTTCAGAAACATTACACTGCAAATATATATACCTTTTGTATTCTTGTCAAATTTGACAGCAAAAACAATGGAGAACAAAAGGTATATATATAAATCAAAAGAAATGTTTTTGAAAACGAGTATATATATATATATATATATAGCATATGTAGCATATAGTATATAGTATATAGTACATAGTGTTGATGGGGGAGCTTCCAACTGGCGTAAACTAAATTACGGTGTACTCCACGGTCGGTGTTGGGACCAATCTTGTTTCTCCTTTACACCTCACCTCTTGGAGAGATTATTCGAGGTCATGACTTAAACTATAATTTTTATGCCGATGATACACAGTTATATGTTACCTTAAGTCATCATGCTCGATTCAGATGATGTCAGCTAAATTAAAAATTGAAGCATGTGTGAAAGATATTGACTTGTGGATGGTTAGCAATAAGTTAAAACTTAATCGTGACAAGACTGAATTGCTGGTTCTGTCTTGTATTCATTCTCCCCATCCATCTCTTGAGTGTGTCAATGTCGGTGATGAAAGAATAACTCCATCTACTGATGTTATTAAGAATATCGGTGTTGTATTCGATGAAGTGATGTCCATGGACAAGCATAAAACTGCTAAATGCAAATCTTCATTTTTCCACCTCCGTAATATTAACCAAGATTCGCCCGTATTTAAGCTTTAAATCTTGTGAAACTCTAATTTATGCTCTAGTTACTTCTAAGTTAGATTTTTGTAATTCCCTTTTATTTGGTCTTCCTAAGAGTACTATACAGAGACTCCAATACGTACACAATGCTGCTGCTAGAGTTGTTAGATTAGTTCGCAAACATGAATGCATTACGCCTGTTGTAGTTGAACTACACTGGTTGCCAGTTGAACAGCGTATTTACTTTAAGATTTTACTAATTACTTTCAAGGCTTTACATGATCAGGCGCCGGCTTATTAAAAAGCAACTGTTGCAATCTTATTGTCCCGCCCGTAGGTTACGCTCTTCGTCCAATTACTTATTACTTAAACCAGTTACTAGACTTAACACGTACGGCGACAGGGCTTTTTCAGTGGCTGCGCCGGGCCTATGGAACTCTCTTCCATTGGATATTAAATGCAGTGAGTCAGTTGATTTTTTTAAGAATAGACTTAAGACCTCGCTTTTTAACAGGCCTTTAATTTATAGATTATCCTTGTTATATCCCGTGTATATAAATTCTTAGCATTATTTGTTATTTTCAATTTTTAGCATAATTTGTATTATTTAATAGATTCATTTATATATCCGTATGGATGTAAAGCGTTATTGGTCTTAACGGAAATAACGCTATATAAATAAATTGTTATTATTATAGTATATACGTGTATAGTATATTATATGGAGTATATATATATTATATATAGTATTATTATATATATAGTATATATGTACTATTTACAATATGAGTGGCGATGTTGTATCGGGTATACAATGGCGAGCCGCTTAGTACTTATGATATGCACCACATAAATTTTTTATCTTTGATTTCTCCCACCTTGCTATCGATGTGGGATGAATTAGTTTCTCACAAAAACATGTCCCACATCGAAGAGACAGTGTGTATGCAATAAGAGAACAGAGCGTAGCGTGCAGAAAAACAGATCCCACATGGAAGAGATGGTGTGTACGTAATAAGAGAGCAGATGTACTTTGTTATTTCACCTGGCCCGGGAAAGTCAGTGATCGGTCGTGAAACCTCCTCATACTAACGCTGGCATGTTAGTATCCTGTATCATTCCATACAGGATTCTAGTTGGCTTACAAGTTAGTACTCTGTATCATTTGATACACAATACTAATCAGGGCTTATTAGCATTCTGTATCGTATACAGAATACTAATAAGGCTTCTTAGTATTCTGTATAATTGATACAGAATACTAATAGGCTAACTGTAATTTTGCATGGGGTTAAATGTATTTATGCTCGTGTCCGGATTTTACAGTATTTGCATTGCAAATAATTTCACATTCCACACTTGTTTGTGTTTCTTCTATTGTATCTTTACCATATATAAGATACTTAGATTAAGCGTTCTTCACTCTCAGGGCTACACTACTACGAATGACTCGACAGTTAAATAAGTCCGATAGAGATGAATCTCACGGTTCCCAAAGCGAATTGACGACATAGTGAACCAGTTGAAGTCTTACTTAGAGCCAAAGTTTAGAGAACTTTCTGACGACCACATAAAGTATACCACTTCATTATCGAAAAAGCTGAAGTCGGTTTTTTAAAACCGGTTAGTTTCAAGTTCACCGTAACAAGAAACAGTTTGAGTTTAATTCGGAAAACCTTGAGCAGGTTGCAGACAAACCAGTAGCTCCGGGCCGCTGTAGGAGCACGTTCACAGCTGAAAGTCGTCAGTTGGGACTCATAGAGAAGTCAAGGCCGCTGTAGATGAATACATTTCTGACGAACTCGCCTTAGGATCTGATGACGAAAAGAATATTCGACCCGCAGAACAGAGCTTTAAAGAAGAAGAGAACTTCTCGTAGACAAGTTCAAGGACCCAAGCTAAGTATTGAGTATTTTCTTGCGTAGTTGATTCATAATAAGAGTTTTTCTTTCCCGCCAATTTTACCCGTTCTTTGTTATCTCATGTTTCATCACAGAACTACACTAGTTCTGTATGCTCCTTCCTACCAACAATAATAAATGATTTTGTTATATTGTTGTACTGGTTTTTGTAAAGGGAGGACTAGAGCATAAAGAAGTTATTTTCGGAACAGAGTAGAGAAAATAACAGTGTATCCAATCCAGACCCATGCAGCATTCGGGTCACGTGGCTAGTACCCTTATGAATTATTAATGAATATTATGAATATTATATATATATATGTATGTAGTATAAGTAGTCAAGCCTATAAGCGCAGCTCCAAGTAGATAGATAATGCTTCACTGTCAATAAGTAATTCTTTCTTTTTTCCCAATCAGAACCACCCTAGTCAGTTTAAATGAAAATCACTGAAAATAATTTTGTTTCGGCCCGAGTTTAGCGGAGCGTTATTGTTTCCGTTATTGTATTTTTAAAATTCTAATCTTAGAGTATGACGTTCTCGAAATTAGGTGTAAATAATTCAGTTTAATAACATTACTTGCTGCGCAGCGAGCAAATCAATAATTAGGTGTCAATAATTCAGTTTAATACACATTACTTGCTGCGCAGCGAGCAAATCAATAATTAGGTGTCAATAATTCAGTTTAATACACATTACTTGCTGCGCAGCGAGCAAATCAATAATTAGGTGTCAATAATTCAGTTTAATACACATTACTTGCTGCGCAGCGAGCAAATCAATAATTAGGTGTCAGTAATTCAGTTTAATACACATTACTTGCTGCGCAGCGAGCAAATCAATAATTAGGTGTCAATAATTCAGTTTAATACACATTACTTGCTGCGCAGCGAGCAAATCAATAATTAGGTGTAAATAATTCAGTTTAATAACATTACTTGCTGCACAGCGAGCAAATCAATAATTTGGACAAAATCTCGCAACGGTTCCGACTGCGTTAATTCGCTGTTTCGACCACAACCCCTTGCGTGGCCAACCACAATGCGCTCTTCCCCTCCCCACTGGACGACATTTTTTTGCAGCCACTGGTACGATAATGAAGGGCAAGATGCGCGCGTCATTGATAGACTATAATTACTGTGTAGGTTATATGCTTGGTAGGTATACTGGTATATATATATATATATATTACTTTACTCTTACAAAAACTGAGAATAATAATATAATAATAATGTATTTATATAGCGCAATCTCCATAAATGCCCGAGTGCGCTTTACATCAAGTAAAAATCTATAACTATACGTTTATCACATAAAAATAATAAAACTCTATGCAACACAACACAATGTTAAAATATAAAATAAATACTAATCTAAGATAAAAAAGGTAATACTAAAAAGAGTCAATAATAAGCTAGTTTAAAAAGATGGGTCTTAAGTTTACACTTAAAAATAGAAGTGGAAGAGCTACTCTTGATTTCATGGGGAAGCGCATTCCAGAGGCTAGGTGCACACACCGAAAATGCCCTGAGGCCGTACGATTTCAGCCTGAAGATCGGCTGCTGTAGCAGCAATTTATCCGCAGATCTGAGAGCACGCCGAGGAACATAAGGAGTTACGAGCTCGCTAAGATATGATGGCGCCATACCATTAATTATCTTATATGTGTACAGCAAGATCTTAAAAATAATGCGTTGCTCTACCGGGAGCCAATGTAGTTGCATTAATATTGGCGTAATATGTTCAGCTTTTCGTGTTAGTGAGACAAGCCTAGCAGCAGAATTTAGTACGTATTGCAGCCTCTGAATTAAACAGCTTGGAAGACCGTACAAAAGCGCATTACAGCTGTCTATCCTTGAGGTGACAAAAGCATGAACAAGAGTCTTCGTAGAGTCATAGCTAAGAAATCTCCTAACTTGAGAAATATTCCTAATGTGGTAATAAGCTGACTTGCATATTTCATTTACGTGTCTGTCAAGATTCATAGTGCTGTCGAAAACAACACCAATGTTCCGTGCAGCGTGAGTGGGCGGAACCAGGACATCGCCAACGGCAACAGACTCTAATGATGGCCGAGCGCGATACTTCGAGTGTAGAACCAATAGCTCTGTCTTATCGTTGTTTAACTTAAGGTTGTTAAACAGCATCCAGCAATTTATGTCGCGTAAACAGGCTTCGATTCTAGCACGAGACTGCTCCATATCCCCCAACACAGATGACTTGAAGGTGAGATATATTTGTGTGTCATCGGCATACATGTGATAAGAAATACCATGACGACGCATTATATCCATGACGACGCATTATATATAATGAAAGAAGGAATTGTGTAAGGTTTATACGGAACTTTAATAATTGCTGGATCTCAAATTAGAGTTTAAAGTCCCCACATAATATTTTCGCCCAAGTATTAACCCTTGTGTGTTACTGTTTTGACATTGCCTTGCTCAGTTTATCTCGAGCCGGAGGCGAGACTTTGTAAATCCGATAAAGTACGTACGCAAATTCTGTATATGGCTTATCAGCAAACGTCAAGTTGTATAGAGTCGTGTTTTTCAGTTATTTTGGAGATACGACCTATTTCGACCGAGAAAATCAAAGCAAAAATTTATGCAAATCAGGACGAATCTGTATAGATTTACATATCTTTATTTACTATCTTGTTGTAACATAGTTATCAGTGAGTGCGAAAAAAATATTGTTGTTGTTGATCACACATTGATTTCCTTTGTTTTCCTTCATGAATTATTAATGAGTCTGATAAGACATTTTACAGCTTCTTTTCAGTCACGAATAATGGTAGTGTTTCGTTCCATATATATGGAGACTATATGGAACGAAACACTACCGGCATGAAGTATATACCAAAAGACAAAATTAAACCATTTTTCCACATCATTGCTAAATCGTACGCTGTTCGTATAAAGGCTGACACTTTAACAGGTTAGTTGGTTTAAGGTAATGATTCCTGATTCAGTTGCGGCTCTCAATAAAGGACTTACATCGTTTTCTTTCTTGAAAGCCAACTGAATAGCTTCTCCTTTTCCAGTCTGGCCGTTAAAATCAAATTGAGAGCAGCGAAAAAATCTCACCAAGACTAATAAAACTACACAAGTCCATAGACCCGCATACTGTTCACTGCGACAGCTAAAATAGCTCAATTAACAGGCTACAATACTGAATATAATCAGTATAATAGTTAACATCTTTAACTATTGCACAAGTCCTTAAGTGTACAACTACTCAGTGAATCATACTGAATGGTAGAAATGCATACCTTAGTGTTACCTGATCGACTCGCATCTCATCTTTGGGGGGATGGCTGGAGACTGTTTCAGCAGTGCAGTTCGATCTCTGGTGCAGTGCCAATCTGTGATGATATCAAGGAGTGAGCAAGAGGTGCCATACGAGGTAACATGAGCGCGTATTAACCTTGAGCTAACGGCCTTGAGCTAACTCAACAGTCAGTCACCACATACTCACCTGTGGTTTTGGAGGAATAATCAACGTCAAGGAATTATCTTGAAAAACAAAAACAAAAATACACTGTAAAAACTGAAAATAACAGAAACGTTTGCAGAAACACAGCTAATGATTCAACTCCAAGTACATCCCCAGGCCTTTCACCCAATTAAATAAAATAAATGAGGAGTAGAATTGGTAGCGGTCCTACTGCAGGTGCAATATACAAATAGTTTACCCCAGGAGCTCATTTCCATTTGTTTGAGTGTCGTTCAAGCACCTGGGATGACTGGAGTGGGCGCCAAGCACAAGCCGAACACTAATTTGAAGTGATTCACTAGTGTGCTATGGCACTATACTATCGCGAATAAATCAGAGAGTTTGGGGGTCAGTGGAATACTATTTGATGGAACACATGCATATCGCTAAGAATTCAAACAACCGTGGAGGTTCCCCTCACTGAACGTGGTTTTTCCATGCTGACACTCGCACAGAAGGTAAATACCTTGTTTAACATATATTATGATAGAAGGCCGGTTCTCTCGCGTTTGCATGCAAGAAATGTATAATTTAAGATGTTCTAAACCCTCGGGAAGCGTCTGACTGCTCGTCAGTTTAAGAAGTATTTTCTGTCACGATATTGAGCTTCGTGCCAATCTGGTTATTTTGACACAGTGCGATGGCGCACCCGTTTCAATAACGATGACAACAGTACAAAATACAAACAACTCTCTCTTCATTAAATTACCTATGCCGAGTTAAATAAGGTCTCCTGCATTTTATTTGGATGGGGAAAATGAATTTATGTTTCTTTGTACGCGGTTAAAAAAATTAGATTCTTAATTCTCGAAAACGCTACACTGATATAATACTGATATAATACGGCATACCAACACTTATTAGCACGAGTCACACATTAACAAAAAAAACGACGGAGGTCTTAAGTGTGTGTTATTTCTGTTTACAGCATAATTTTGCCGAAATATACGACCGGCATAATATCTCCAAACCCCATTCTCGAGACCACTTGCACGTTCGCTCCATGCAGCACTGCTTCCATGGCAACCACCATTTTAACGCGCCTAATGACCGTGGGATAACTAAACGGTAATCATATCATCAATGAACCTTGCGGCGTCTCCACCAAACTTGTCAATTATGACAGTGATGAGCTCGCAATAACTCGCCGATGGTTCCCATAAGGCGCTATCAATCAGAGAGAGAATGGGAAGACCAAACTGACCATTATTAATAACAAATCGTTATGAAGTGCTTACGGGTAGAAAGCAAAACATTATTTTGGTTTCGAATTGATCAGTGCGAATCGGGATACGATAACACAAATACACAGAATGATCACTACAAATCGGGTATATCGTTTTTTTAGCCACTGGAATACTAACTGTATCCTGATTGAATATCCTGTGTCATATAATAAGAATACACAGAATGATCACTACAAATCGCTTATATTGGGATTGTTTTATAACTTATAACAGTATTTCAGAACATTGTCTTCGAAAAGGTTTCAGGTTTTAGAAGTCAGTTAAAAAACTCGCATATCGTATTATATCATGTGATTATCTCATGATAAACCACTCCTGCTCGTTTTTTTAACCAATACATATAGGCGCATCACGTGATGCTTATTGGCCCACATGATTGGCTGCCTGCCTCACTGACTATTAATGAGTTTAGAATACGTAGTTAGTTACCTATTGATCCTAATTTAAAGGGGCTATGTCATGGTACTGCGCATGTATCGAGTAATCGCTCGTTTAGTGGCTGTTAATTGGATACAAACAGTTAACTTCCCTCCCTCAATGCCCGATTGAAAGGATTTTCAATATTTTCCCTGGAGACTGTTTATATACACTGTTTGGTAGTCATTTTTTGCATATTTGCTTTCATTTTAAGCATCCCACATGGCCGAGAGGTTCGCTAGTTCATATCAAAATCGGTGGAAATAGCTCATTCTGACTACACTGACAAGAGACTTCGTAAGTATAGTTTATTGTGGGATAGTCGCCAGACAACTCGGCCGTACAACATACAACTCCCTACCCTACGCGACAACTCCGTACTACATAATACAATTAACTAATATTGATATCAAACAATTTATTGATAAAAGTGTCGTTCCTGAGAGCTCCCTGTGATATTCCATATATGGTCAATATATTCCATATTTGGATAGCAGGACGGATCTTCGAATACTAGAACACGTCCAGGAAGTGTAGCGAGCCGGCAGAAGAGAGGCGGATACAACGTAGGCTACAGGAAGTGCGATTTAAAAAATCGATACCGTAATTTGAAAAGGATGAGCGTATGCCTCACTAGCATCTAGTCAGGCCCAAATATTACTCTGAACGACACCAATTGTTTCATATGGCATTGTATCCTAACTAATGGGAAACTGCCAGATACGAAAAACCGCTTAAACCACGAAAAAAACCACCCTGGGGTTGTGGCCAAAAAACGTGGGGAAATGCGAAAACGTACTCGACCTAATGCAGCAACCCGGATTTTCCGAGGGTTAGAGAACTGACTATTCACTATTAACTTAAGCTAAATAATTAATCAAAAAAAAAAAAATTTGAACCAACGTGGAGCTGACTGGCCTAGAATGACTACTTTTCCCGCTCGAAGCATTATATATGCTAGAAGCATTACCCATAATGCTATGGACTCGTATCCATACCTCTCTACCGTGCCGGCAGAATATCAATTTCTGACTATATTGCTCCTGTGTCGCTCAACCGTCAGAAATTACATTTTCCGGCCCGGAAAAACGAATGTAAAGTCTTACCGTGACACAGTCCCTTTACATTTCAGTCTCTATAGATGGGTTGCACATGACGTCACGGCGGCCATGTTGGTGTACTTTTAACAATAGATTCTTCGTCAGCTTCTTTTGTTAGGTACACCAACATGGCCGCCATGCCCTTTGAATCTCTGGCGATTGAATGCAACCATCTATTATCCCACATCAGATTGTATTTATTATACTGTTCTAATTAGTTATTACATGTTTATTTTAGCTTTTATTGTACATACATTACCATAGGAGTTGCTTCATATCTTTATTTTGTAACACACAGCTGGTTTGCTACGGATGAAGAGCTACTTGTGGAAATGCCTTTGACTAAACCTTTATTATTATTGTCCTTGATTAGCAGTTTAGTAGTTGGTAATCAGTAGTATCTCTTAACAGCAATGAACTTCCTTACAAAGTCTTTTAAGAAACTCCAACTACAGTTTGTGCTTGTATTCTTGAAATCAATAATTATAAGCCAATAATTTTAAAACATATTGTGTTCTCTCATTGTACCTACCACATTCGCTTAAAAAGTAGCAATAGACACAAGACAAATTTAGTGCTATACTCCTGTTATTAAACCATGACTGATGAGTATATTATGATAATAATCTGCTTGTAACAGCAGAAGGCACAGGTAGCCCAAGCTTACGATCTGTATATTTAATAGCATTTGCATGGGATTTTTAGTCTTCCATTTACAACGTAGATCTTGAATAAATAACACAACCTACAAGCGAGACCAACACGAGGCGAGTCACAGGGTGCGCTATGCACGGTAGAACGGAGATTTATGGTGCCGCGATGTCTTGTGACCGCGGCTGATGCAGACAGACAATTTCTCGACTCATCTCGCCTGCTCCTGCGACATGTCAATGACATGTACCAACAAAATACTTGCCATAGTACACGAGCACACGAGGCTGGGTAACCAGAAATGATTTCCGAGTGAAACAAAATATTTCCGTGTTCACACAATGTTATCAGTCTACACAGAACTATGTTGAGTACACTTCGCAATCAGGACAGTAGAATCTACGGTCAACTAAAAAAACGCACGCGTTCGAGCGGCGAGTTGCCACACATGCAAGTCGCCTCATCGTTACACGTATGCAGAATACACACCCCTGACACAGATAGCCTGAGTTTTGCAGTTAATAATAGAACATTTGCATGATGACATCAAATACTACAACTACCAGATCCTTTTGTTCCTCTAGTTTGGACCATTGTCTTGGAATTGTCAAAGGAGTTGATAAATTTGAATGAGAAAAATAATTTGAAAAGATTCTGGTAGTTGTAGTAAAATAGACCATATCAGAAATCCGCCATTTTGGTCGTGTAAGATGCACTCTGGGATGAATACCCTAGTTATACATGCATGGGGAGTAATCGAACGGTAAACTTACTTTAGTCTACGGTTCGATTACTTCCCATTGTATCACTGAGATATCCATCCCAGAGTGCATCGTTTATCAATGATATTCCTTTGCACTGGTCTAACAGCTCTGCCCTATACGCAGATGATTCAACTTTCTATGCCTCAGCATCAACTATTACAGTCATCAAGGAAAAACTTCAATCTGATCTTGAAACAACTGTCAAATGGACTTCTGATAATGGTATTGTTGCACACCCACTTAAAACCAAGTGTATGTTAATTGCCAACCATCAGAAAACATTCGTGCTAACGACACTTCGCTGAATTTACATCTCGGTGGTAAGCGCCTCGAACAAGTAAAAAAGAACGCCTTCTTGGAGTGCTTATCGATTCTCACCTGACCTGGGCCTGTCGCGTCGAAATGCTAAGGAAAAAGCTCATCCAGAGAATAGCTGTGCTGTCTCGCATAAAGCGACATCTACCAGTCAAATACCGTATCCTACTCTACAACGCAAACATCAAACCGTTGCTTGACTACTGCTCAACAATATGGGGAAATTGTGGTCTGCCACCTAGATGATCTCTTCAGAATTCAGAAACGCTGTGCTCGCACCATCCTCGATGCTCCAATGGACACTAGATCACTTGTTTTATTTAATAAACTGAATTGGCAACCTGTCGATAAGCTTTGTATCGCTAATCGTCTCTCTCTTTTGAAAGGAATTCAAGACAAACAGGCGCCTGAATATCTCATTAACAAGCTATCGTCTTTTAAATTTACTTCTGTGTACAATACCAGGTCTGATACTCAGTATAGGCTTCCTGTCCCACGCACAAACAGTCTCTGCAGAATATTTTTCTATTCAGTTATTAACATCTGGAACGCTCTACCCAATGATATTAAAGATTGTAAATCAATAATTTCACTAAAGAAACTGTACATTTAGTATCTAAGTACACTCCTGATCATTTTCGTGTCAGTAAAACGTATTAATGCACTATGATATATATATTTAGCTATTTATTTCATAAATCGCTTTCGCTTTCAAACTTTTTTTAGAGTGATCTTTGCATTTTGTTATTTTCAATCCTTTTTGTTAAGGCCACAAGGGAGAATACGGTATTTACTGCAATTGTGCACCCTCTTTAAATAACGTTTAATCAATCTATCTATCTACACGATCCAACATGGCGCACTTGCGATATGGGCTGACGCGATAATCAAAATGGCCTATTAATTTACATCGTTTCATCTGATTTATTTAGCACACTCGTAGATATAACCACGTTATTGCTATTTTTCCTAAATTCGAGATTAAATAAAGTTTATTGATTTAATGAACGTAAGGAATCTTACGAGGACACAGTAATGCAATGATCATTAGCAGCACTTATTCTAATCGCACACTAGCGACAGAAGCACAAGCAACATACGAGAATGCAGTAATACACTGATCATTAGCACCACTTGTCCTTATCTCACACTAGTGACATAAGCACAAGCAACATACGAGGATGCAGTAATACACTGATCATTAGCAGCACTTATTCTTATCGCACACTAGCGACATAAGCACAAGCAACATACGAGGATGCAGTAATACACTGATCATTAGCACCACTTGTCCTTATCTCACACTAGTGACATAAGCACAAGCAACATACGAGGATGCAGTAATACACTGATCATTAGCAGCACTTATTCTTATCGCACACTAGCGACATAAGCACAAGCAACATACGAGGATGCAGTAATACACTGATCATTAGCACCACTTGTCCTTATCTCACACTAGTGACATAAGCACAAGCAACATACGAGGATGCAGTAATGCAATGATCATTAGCACCACTTGTCCTTATCTCACACTAGCGACATAAGCACAAGCAACATACGAGGATGCAGTAATACACTGATCATTAGCAGCACTTATTCTTATCGCACACTAGCGACATAAGCACAAGCAACATACGAGGATGCAGTAATACACTGATCATTAGCAGCACTTATTCTTATCGCACACTAGCGACATAAGCACAAGCAACATACGAGGATGCAGTAATACACTGATCATTAGCACCACTTGTCCTTATCTCACACTAGTGACATAAGCACAAGCAACATACGAGGATGCAGTAATACACTGATCATTAGCACCACTTGTCCTTATCTCACACTAGTGACATAAGCACAAGCAACGTACGAGGATGCAGTAATACACTGATCATTAGCAGCACTTATTCTTATCGCACACTAGCGACATAAGCACAAGCAACATACGAGGATGCAGTAATACACTGATCATTAGCACCACTTGTCCTTATCTCACACTAGTGACATAAGCACAAGCAACATACGAGGATGTAATACACTGATCATTAGCACCACTTGTTCTTATCTCACACTAGTGACATAAGCACAAGCAACATACGAGGATGCAGTAATACACTGATCATTAGCACCACTTGTTCTTATCTCACACTAGTGACATAAGCACAAGCAACATACGAGGATGCAGTAATACACTGATCATTAGCACCACTTGTTCTTATCTCACACTAGTGACATAAGCACAAGCAACATACGAGGATGCAGTAATACACTGATCATTAGCACCACTTGTTCTTATCTCACACTAGTGACATAAGCACAAGCAACATACGAGGATGCAGTAATACACTGATCATTAGCACCACTTGTTCTTATCTCATACTAGCGACATAAGCACAAGCAACATACGAGGATGCAGTAATACACTGATCATTAGCACCACTTGTTCTTATCTCACACTAGTGACATAAGCACAAGCAACATACGAGGATGCAGTAATACACTGATCATTAGCACCACTTGTTCTTATCTCACACTAGTGACATAAGCACAAGCAACATACGAGGATGCAGTAATACACTGATCATTAGCACCACTTGTTCTTATCTCATACTAGTGACATAAGCACAAGCAACATACGAGGATGCAGTAATACACTGATCATTAGCACCACTTGTTCTTATCTCATACTAGTGACATAAGCACAAGCAACATACGAGGATGCAGTAATACACTGATCATTAGCACCACTTGTTCTTATCTCACACTAGTGACATAAGCACAAGCAACATACGAGGATGCAGTAATACACTTATCATTAGCACCACTTGTTCTTATCTCACACTAGTGACATAAGCACAAGCAACATACGAGGATGCAGTAATACACTGATCATTAGCACCACTTGTTCTTATCTCATACTAGTGACATAAGCACAAGCAACATACGAGGATGCAGTAATACACTGATCATTAGCACCACTTGTCCTTATCTCACACTAGTGACATAAGCACAAGCAACATACGAGGATGTAATACACTGATCATTAGCACCACTTGTTCTTATCTCACACTAGCGACATAAGCACAAGCAACATACGAGGATGCAGTAATACACTGATCATTAGCACCACTTGTTCTTATCTCACACTAGTGACATAAGCACAAGCAACATACGAGGATGCAGTAATACACTGATCATTAGCACCACTTATTCTTATCTCATACTAGTGACATAAGCACAAGCAACATACGAGGATGCAGTAATACACTGATCATTAGCACCACTTGTTCTTATCTCATACTAGTGACATAAGCACAAGCAACATACGAGGATGCAGTAATACACTGATCATTAGCACCACTTGTTCTTATCTCATACTAGCGACATAAGCACAAGCAACATACGAGGATGCAGTAATACACTGATCATTAGCACCACTTGTCAACTGGCTCCCTGGCATTTTTAGCTTTCTAGTTATTTCAGGGTGCCAGTACCCTTTAAATATTCCAATTTCTTTTTTCTTCTTCTAAATACTATATGTAAGTAATAGGGTAAAATAAAGTTGTTGTTGTCCTTATCTCACACTAGTGACATAAGCACAAGCAACATACGAGGATGTAATACACTGATCATTAGCACCACTTGTTCTTATCTCACACTAGTGACATAAGCACAAGCAACATACGAGGATGCAGTAATACACTGATCATTAGCACCACTTGTTCTTATCTCACACTAGTGACATAAGCACAAGCAACATACGAGGATGCAGTAATACACTGATCATTAGCACCACTTGTTCTTATCTCATACTAGTGACATAAACACAAGCAACATACGAGGATGCAGTAATACACTGATCATTAGCACCACTTGTTCTTATCTCATACTAGTGACATAAGCACAAGCAACGTACGAGGATGCAGTAATGCACTGATCATTAGCGGCGCTTGTTCTTATCTCACACCTGTGAGTAGAACAAGTACTGCTGATGATAAATACGGCACTGAGTCTGCGTACACGTATGTTGCTTTTGCCGATGCTTTTGTCGCTTGTGAAAACGTACTCCTTGTTATAGCTTCTCTTGTTAGTTCCACCAACTGGCCACTACGTTACGTCACTAGACCAGCTTGTCTGTTTGTTGCCCCATTTCAGACCATGTGATACTTCTCCTGAAGATTCAGTGCTTTGTGTTCAAGTTATAAAAATTGGTACATTTCCTCTTGGGATACAGAAAAACAAAAAAGCATTACTCAAGGGTCAGGTGGTCTGAAATGGGCAACAAACAGGCAAGCTGACTTAGTCTATTGAATCTATGGGAATTATGTAATGGTCCGCGCAAGAGGTAGGTACAATTCTATGGTGAAGATACAATTTGCTTTCCCCACGGTAGAATTTTCTGTTTTTCATACTTACAACTCATCAACCCTTAATTTCTGAAATCAAATCCACTAAAACTGTGGTTTAAAACTACTTTCCTTGTGTGTGAAAACATTATGAGAGTTTTCACTAGATGCAATTCAAATCTGTTTAAAAAAATTGAGAAAATGATATTTTTCTTCAGGTTTTGGTAGATTATTATGTTTATGATGTTTAAGCCAATGAGGTGAACGGTTGAAACAATACCACAATTAACACCTTTTTACATTCCATGTATTGCCAATGTCCTCTTGCGCGAACTATTACTTAAACCAGCAATAAAGTGCATCAGAGCGAATCTTCGCAGTTTGGGTGTGCATTTTCCCTACAAGCAGTCATTTAACCAGGGTGTATTCAAACTTGATCAATGACGTTTGAAAAGAGAGTTTTATTTTTCAAAAACTTTATCTTCCGACATTAAAAAAACGTCTTCTGAGAACTTCAGGAGAGCTTGACTATTTCCTGGGGCCAGTTTTTCTTGTCTTGCTTCAGCTAACCACACGCATCAGCCAACCCCCGACAAACACACTGATGTTAGTTTCAGTACTTGCCAGTCCTTAGTATGTGCACACGAGCACATCGTTACAGTTAACGATGGTAAAATACGCCTCAGCTGCTAGTCTTTTTTGCCTTACGCACCCACGACGGTGAACCAAGTAGTGAAGTGTTCACAAGGAAGATACATCCAGTTACTTCTTATCTGTTGGCGCCTAATGCAACATAACAAGGGTTAATAGGCAAAAAAAGGTCCATGCAGAAGATTTGATGATGCCGTCAAACGATGCCACCAAACATGTAGTCAAAGGAAATCAGTTCTGCAATTTAATTTCTATGTGTCTTTGAAGAGAGTTCGAAATAGTCTTCAATTCATTCCAAGGAAAAGCATTCACACCTCCAGTAAAATGAAAACACAATAGTCCGCAATTCTTAGTTCACACTAGGAAAAGCATTCACACCTCCAGTAAAACGAAAACACAATAGTCCACAATTCTTAGTTTACACTAGGAAAAGCATTCACACCTCCAGTAAAATGAAAACACAATAGTCCACAATTCTTAGTTTACACTAGGAAAAGCATTCACACCTCCAGTAAAACGAAAACACAATAGTCCACAATTCTTAGTTTACACTAGGAAAAGCATTCACACCTCCAGTAAAACGAAAACACAATAGTCCACAATTCTTAGTTCACACTAGGAAAAGCATTCACACCTCCAGTAAAACGAAAACACAATAGTCCACAATTCTTAGTTTACACTAGGAAAAGCATTCACACCTCCAGTAAAACGAAAACACAATAGTCCACAATTCTTAGTTTACACTAGGAAAAGCATTCACACCTCCAGTAAAATGAAAACACAATAGTCCACAATTCTTAGTTTACACTAGGAAAAGCATTCACACCTCCAGTAAAATGAAAACACAATAGTCCACAATTCTTAGTTTACACTAGGAAAAGCATTCACACCTCCAGTAAAATGAAAACACAATAGTCCACAATTCTTAGTTTACACTAGGAAAAGCATTCACACCTCCAGTAAAATGAAAACACAATAGTCCACAATTCTTAGTTTACACTAGGAAAAGCATTCACACCTCCAGTAAAACGAAAACACAATAGTCCACAATTCTTAGTTCACACTAGGAAAAGCATTCACACCTCCAGTAAAACGAAAACACAATAGTCCACAATTCTTAGTTCACACTAGGAAAAGCATTCACACCTCCAGTAAAATGAAAACACAATAGTCCGCAATTCTTAGTTTACACTAGGAAAAGCATTCACACCTCCAGTAAAATGAAAACACAATAGTCCACAATTCTTAGTTTACACTAGGAAAAGCATTCACACCTCCAGTAAAATGAAAACACAATAGTCCACAATTCTTAGTTTACACTAGGAAAAGCATTCACACCTCCAGTAAAATGAAAACACAATAGTCCACAATTCTTAGTTCACACTAGGAAAAGCATTCACACCTCCAGTAAAACGAAAACACAATAGTCCACAATTCTTAGTTTACACTAGGAAAAGCATTCACACCTCCAGTAAAACGAAAACACAATAGTCCACAATTCTTAGTTCACACTAGGAAAAGCATTCACACCTCCAGTAAAACGAAAACACAATAGTCCACAATTCTTAGTTCACACTAGGAAAAGCATTCACACCTCCAGTAAAATGAAAACACAATAGTCCACAATTCTTAGTTCACACTAGGAAAAGCATTCACACCTCCAGTAAAACGAAAACACAATAGTCCACAATTCTTAGTTCACACTAGGAAAAGCATTCACACCTCCAGTAAAATGAAAACACAATAGTCCGCAATTCTTAGTTTACACTAGGAAAAGCATTCACACCTCCAGTAAAATGAAAACACAATAGTCCACAATTCTTAGTTTACACTAGGAAAAGCATTCACAACTCCAGTAAAATGAAAACACAATAGTCCACAATTCTTAGTTTACACTAGGAAAAGCATTCACACCTCCAGTAAAATGAAAACACAATAGTCCACAATTCTTAGTTTACACTAGGAAAAGCATTCACACCTCCAGTAAAATGAAAACACAATAGTCCACAATTCTTAGTTTACACTAGGAAAAGCATTCACACCTCCAGTAAAATGAAAACACAATAGTCCACAATTCTTAGTTTACACTAGGAAAAGCATTCACACCTCCAGTAAAATGAAAACACAATAGTCCACAATTCTTAGTTTACACTAGGAAAAGCATTCACACCTCCAGTAAAATGAAAACACAATAGTCCACAATTCTTAGTTTACACTAGGAAAAGCATTCACACCTCCAGTAAAATGAAAACACAATAGTCCACAATTCTTAGTTTACACTAGGAAAAGCATTCACACCTCCAGTAAAATGAAAACACAATAGTCCGCAATTCTTAGTTTACACTAGGAAAAGCATTCACACCTCCAGTAAAATGAAAACACAATAGTCCACAATTCTTAGTTTACACTAGGAAAAGCATTCACACCTCCAGTAAAATGAAAACACAATAGTCCGCAATTCTTAGTTTACACTAGGAAAAGCATTCACACCTCCAGTAAAATGAAAACACAATAGTCCACAATTCTTAGTTTACACTAGGAAAAGCATTCACACCTCCAATAAAAAGAAACACAATGATCCGCAATTCCTAGTTTACACTATACGTCAGTTGACTACTACCAGAATGCTTTTCGAATTATTTTCTTATTCAGATTTTTAAACTCCTGACAACACCAAGACAATGGTCCAAATTATAGGAACAAAAGAATCAGCGCAAAGGATTCTGGTAGTTGTATTCAACTGACGTCGATCTATTAATAGCCGTTGGTTCAGCTTTTCAACGCCGGAGAATTATAGAGCAGATTTCGTATGAGTGGGCCAAACTACAGCACGGTTACCGTACGGCATGCCGTGCCATTGAAATGGTTTCCCATTGTTTTTGTCCTGCTGATCGAATCAAATTACAGAAATACGGCACAGCACGGTTACGGACATGCCGTAGTTTGTGCCACTCATACGAAATCTGCTCTAAGACTTGTACAGATCCAATCAAATTACAGAAATACGGCACAGCACGGTTACAGACATGCCGTAGTTTGTGCCACTCATACGAAATCTGCTCTAAGACTTGTACAGATCCAATCAAATTACAGAAATACGGCACAGCACGGTTACGGACATGCCGTAGTTTGTGCCACTCATACGAAATCTGCTCTAAGACTTGTACATAGCGCAGGTTGTGAGGAAGGTTTTCATATTTTCTCTTCACAGAGAAATAAAATAGCAGAACTGATATATTTCGAATACATGTTTGTCTTGTCGTTCAGTTATCCTTTACATGCTGATCCGTGGTACAATCAGTCATACCTCTTCGTTATTTCGAATACATGTTTGTCTAGTCGTTCAGTTGACATGCTGATCCGTGGTACAATCAGTCATACCTCTTCGTGGTCCGGGCCGCAAGGGACCCACATTCTTTGGATTTCCGCCGGTGGTAATATAGAATTTTGAAAATAAAACACCTGATAATTGATGGCCTGGTGTGTCGTGTATTTTTTGGTTCCAGTTGTTTATGCTGAAGGTAAACGATGTCATCAATGACAAAATTGTCTGATTTTGTTCTTTGTGCAAAAGCGATACAGGCGTCAATAACACTTTGCATAATAATGTTTAATTAACAGAAATAAAACAAATATACAGTTTTAGGCACCTTCCATGCACGCGTTTTCTAACTGATGCCATGAAAGAAAGAACAACTAAATTCTACGAGGACAGCTGTTCAGTCACTCTCTACTGGTGATGTCATACCTTGCAACCAAAAGATGACAGAGACGCCAAGCTCGCTGTTGCGTCGGCGACTCAAAGCTGACTCTAAACAGACTAATAGAGCATATTTCCTACGAGTGGGAGAAACTACGGCAATGACTTACGACACGGTTACCATACGGTATGCCGTCACATTGAAATGGATTCCCATTGTTTTTGTCCTGCTGATCCAATCAAATCACAGAGTTCCGGTATACAGTAAGTTACCCTACGGATACGGTAAGGCTACGGACATGGCGGCGTTGTTTGTCCCACTCATAAGGTAACTTTGCTTACGTTTGATGATTTTCCAAACAGGCCTCGGCCGAATACCCCTGACCACTGCGAGGTTCCTTTTTGCTGCTGACTAATCTGATGTTGTCTGGCCTGTTCGGCTTCACGTAATCGTTCCTGGTTCCTTCTGAACGCTGCAACGATATCTTCCTCTTCACGGTAAAAATCAAGCACAGTCCTTACATCGTCTACGTTGGACATTGCGATGGCTGAAAGTACAATTCAGTTTAGTAATCATTGTGGAAGTTATTTGTTGTTTCTCGTCGTCAACAGTACAGTGTTTCTGTCCCTGAAGTGATTCCAAACAACAACAACAACTTTTATTTATACTCTCTTATAATAATAATACTTATTTTATGGAGGATAGGGCTAGTCGGGACGAGTGAAATTAGAGATAAATTTCACGCGTGTTTGTTGAAATCAAAGTAATTTTGACAAACACAAGTGATTTCACAAGTCACTATTTGATTATGCATTAATATTATGTTTATCCCTTCTGACCTTGCAAATTTTGAGATTATTGCTGGCGATAGTTGAGAGTTCATAGATTTGGGCATAGGCAAACCACAATAATGAAGTGAAAACTAGAATAAAACGTGTTTACATATTGTTTGTGAAGTGGAAACAACAATAAAACGTGTTTTACATACGCTTTGTAAGTTCGTCATTTTTACCCTCCCTCCCCTCCCACTACTTTTAAGACTGCTCAATTCACATTCAAATCTACACAGGAATAACAGTGAGCCTTCGAGCCTTTGTGTTTGAGCTCCCCTAGTGAAAATCGTATAAAAACCCTTGTTTTTACCGGATATAAAGGAGAATGCACGTGACTGATTTGCTTCATCTGATTGCATGGACAAATATCTTTAATTATGCATGAGTTTTGGAAGAGTACCATATATAAAAATAGCTTTGCTTAAATTTTGCATTATGTGTACATAAAGTAATGGACTTCAAACTGTCCTATCATAGCTCACGAACACTGAAAAAAAATTCCATAGTACATGACAATGTTGTAACTATACAATTAATCCTGGAAATTCCAATTAACAGCATTCTACATGGTTTTACCATGATATTTCTATACTTTTACCTTGCGTGCAGTGAAAATATGAAATAGTTTAGATAGTGATCTTAAAGTGCCTATCACCCTTTTGCAATTTTGATAGCTTATGAACCTCCGAAAAGTTTTGAGTACTTCTGTGAAGAAAGTTTTGGTTTAAAGTGAATACTTTATGTTCTACGCTTGTTTGAAATCGTGTAAATGTGACCTTTCCTGACCCATGACCGCGTAAGTAAAAGCCTGGGTCGAAACCTGGGTAGACGTCATCTTGACGTCATATAATTAATTCGGCTTTGCAATCATTTGAAGAAATACTTAACATGTTGACTAAAATGACTTTTTCTTTACTAACAACTCAAAAACTGTGTATATATTCTATGCATCGATGTTGTTGTGATAAACAGGCGCCATGGAGAATAATGCATTAATGAGATGACGTCTACCCAGGTTTCGACCCAGTCTTTTACTTACGCGGTCATGGGTCAGGAAAGGTCACATTTACACGATTTCAAACAAGCGTAGAACATAAAGTATTCACTTTAAACCAAAACTTTCTTCACAGAAGTACTCAAAACTTTTCGGAGGTTCATAAGCTATCAAAATTGCAAAAGGGTGATAGGCACTTTAAGGATGCGATGCAATTCAATATCAAGACCTTTAACAAGGTAATGAAGTGCAAGCTTCTCAATGATATCTATGTAGATAGCTAATATCACCAGTTTACTACTGTTGAACATTTCATTCAATTATTATTATTAATAATAGTATTGGTATTAATTGATTGTAATTTTACTTTTTAAACGTAGATATAATGTTAGATTCTTCAGTAGGTTTTAGATGTATTGTCATATCAATGTAATTAGGTGCTGAAAAGCCCTGTGGCTATGGGAGCATTTAATAATGAATGAATTAATGAATACTTTTTCGAAAATTGGAACTATGAAAATAACATGGAAAAAAAAACATGAAAAACCATGGGAAAATTATTGTATATTTGCCTAGTATGGAAATTGGAAATATAATGGAAATTGGTTAGTTTTTACAGTAGAAGTTACCTAGCCATATAATAAATAGAAGATATAAATTACATGGTCACATGGAGATACAGAATTCATCTTCAAGTGTTTAGCTTGATAACTCACAAGTGAGTACTCACTTTGTAACAAAGGTACCAAGTCCACAAGAGTTGTATCCCCTGTGCTACCTTCCCATTTCTTCAAGATGATTGCATTTCTTTCATTTAACTGTGTTGCCGCTGTGTTACAGTCAACAACAATAACCCGCTTGAGGTCTCGGTTGATACCTGACAAGTCCTGTGCGAATATGGAGTGTATTCACAGTGTGACTACTGAAACCAGGGCCACTTAGATAAAGAGAACTATTAAACACAATGCAAAAGGAAAATAAAGCATTATAGCATACCCACTTGACTTTCTTCATTTGAAACACTTTGACTTCAAAACCAGTCGACCAAAGTCGCTTTTTTTAATGGATCAAAGCTCGAGCAAGTCAACATGCTGTTGTCTTGTAATTGAGACTGATTGGCTCAAGTAAGTTGGAATGCCTTGTTTTCGTTAGATGTAATGTGATTGGTTCTCATTGTCTTGTAATTGAGACTGATTGGCTCAAGTAAGTTAGAATGCCTTGTTTTCGTTAGATGTATATTTGTGATTGGTTCTCATTGTCTTGTAATTGAGACTGATTGGCTCAAGTAAGTTAGAATGCCTTGTTTTCGTTAGATGTAATGTGATTGGTTCTCATTGTCTTGTAATTGAGACTGATTGGCTCAAGTAAGTTAGAATGCCTTGTTTTCGTTAGATGTAATGTGATTGGTTCTCATTGTCTTGTAATTGAGACTGATTGGCTCAAGTAAGTTGGAATGCCTTGTTTTCGTTAGATGTAATGTGATTGGTTCTCATTGTCTTGTAATTGAGACTGATTGGCTCAAGTAAGTTAGAATGCCTTGTTTTCGTTAGATGTAATGTGATTGGTTCTCATTGTCTTGTAATTGAGACTGATTGGCTCAAGTAAGTTAGAATGCCTTGTTTTCGTTAGATGTAATGTGATTGGTTCTCATTGTCTTGTAATTGAGACTGATTGGCTCAAGTAAGTTAGAATGCCTTGTTTTCGTTAGATGTAATGTGATTGGTTCTCATTGTCTTGTAATTGAGACTGATTGGCTCAAGTAAGTTAGAATGCCTTGTTTTCGTTAGATTTAATGTGAATGGTTCTCATTGTCTTGTAATTGAGACTGATTGGCTCAAGTAAGTTAGAATGCCTTGTTTTCGTTAGATGTAATGTGATTGGTTCGCATTGTCTTGTAATTGAGACTGATTGGCTCAAGTAAGTTAGAATGCCTTGTTTTCGTTAGATGTAATGTGATTGGTTCTCATTGTCTAAGTGGCCTTGGTTTCAGTAGTTGCACTGTAACACAAATAAAATATTATATAAATCAGGGTTCTTGTTAAAGGAAATCTCAGCTGAAAAACAATGTTTGCTCTCAAATGATTGTTATGCATGCATAAGTCTGTTTCTGTGTTTGTCTTCAGTAAACCGTACACTAGATGTCATTTATGCACCGATTTTCCAGTCGATAAAAGTCATTTGAATTTCCTGCATGCCGCCATCTTGGATTTTATGATGCCACAGTGTTACCCCTATTGTCAGAAAACAATAGCTCTTTTGTTGTGTAACAATAGGGGCAGCACTGTGACATCTCAGATCCAAGATGGTGGCGCACAGGAAATTCAAATGAGTTTTATTGACAGGAGTATCGGTGCATAAATGACAACAGCAGATTTAGGCATCCATAACAAACACTTGAGAACAAACATTGTTTTTCAGCCTAGGTTACCTTTAAGATTCTGAACAGAAGGTAAAATATTTTGAAAAGCAGGTAATGGATTTACCAAGCATTTGGTTGACTTCTTAACAATATGATTTTTTAAATAATAGCCAGTAACATTTTAATGAATAGACAATAACAATAATAATAATGCATGTCATAATGGCAATGATAAATAGAGTCACTTGACTGTAAAAGTGTCAGTGATTGAATTACCTTAACATGAGTACCGCTGATGTACTTAGTAGAATCCCTGAAGAGCCGATACATGATCATGCCATTAGGATCTATACCATCTATAACAGGGGATGCACTCTACATAAAATAAAACAACAATACCACTCTTTTTAGTGTGGGTTTGTATCGAAATAACTTGTTGTTGTTTAAAATAATGTTCTCACATTCCCAAGTGCAACAGCATTACAAATACACTGCAATAAGCTGAGGGCAGCACCAATAATGTTTGGCAAAAGTAACTATCTTGATATGACAATACCTCATAGGTCCTTCCACCATTGTCATGTAAAGTGATAAAATTGCATGAAAATGAGGTGAACAGTGACTTGAGTGCTGTAGTTAACTATTATTCACTGAAGTGGAGGTGACAGAATAGTGGTGGATATTTACTGAGCCGCTTCGGCAAGGTAAATATCCACCACTATTCACCAACACTTAGATGAATAATTGTTTTAGCATAAAACCACACAGGTGAATAGCCAGCACCAAATAGTTATTTTATTTTCTGTCAAATGGACAAAAACCTGTGCGTGATTGCTGCTTCACTCGGAGGTGAATAGCAAAGGATATCCCATGTTTGAGTAGCCATTCAGAGCATGTGAAAAGAACTATTCACTTGTGTGATATATACTAATGCAGGATATCCCATGTTTGAGTAGCCATTCAGAGCATGTGAAAAGCACTATTCACTGGTGTGCTATATACTAAATAGAAATAATATATTACATGTTTGTACAGCGAATTTCTCATTTCTTTCAAAGATAATTCCCTTGTTTGTTTCATATTCGCAGACGAGTTACCATTCGCCTCATTTTCATAACCGCTTTACATGAAATATTCAAAATGGCAGAGTGAACTGTGAGCAGGAGTATTGAATCTGCAATAAATCAGTGATCTTTACCCTTACTATTGCTCTTTAAAGGGGCAATAAATCAGTGATCTTGACCCTTACTATTGCTCTTTAAAGGGGCAATAAATCAGTGATCTTGACCCTTACTATTGCTCTTTAAAGGGGCTATGTCATGGTACTGCGCATGTATTGAGTAATTGCCCATTGGTGGCTGTTAATTGGATACAAACAGTTAAACTTCTCTCCCTCAATGTTTGATTGAAAGGATTTTCAATATTTTCCCTGAAGACTGTTTATATACACAATTTTTTAGTCATTTTTGCATATTTGCTTTCATTTTAAGCATCCCACATGGCCGAGAGGTTCCTTAGTTCATATCAAAATCGCTGGAAATAGCTGTTTCTGGGCCGGAATGCGAATGTAAAGGCTAGCCCCTTTAACAGGCTAAAATACACTACAGACTGAGTCCAAATGGGATTGTGTGTCAAGAAATGCATTTAAAACCAATAATAAATCACAATAACATTGACAAATGACTGTTTCATTGGAAACAAAATTATGGGGTCTTATTTATATTATGACTTGTTCTGATTACATTTTTCTTTTTCAGTACTGAACTAAAACACAATAACTTACAAATCCAACTTCGTGAGTGAAGATAACGATTTCAAACAATGGTGGTCCAAGTTGATTAAGAAATAGCTCAACACCAGGCCTTTTACGAAACCTCCACCCACTCTTACGCTGAAAGAAAAACAATAATTTATTGAGATACTTTAAATGTTGTCCACTGCAGTAAGCAACTGCAATCATCTTTAAAGAAGCTGCATACCGGTAGGTTTAATCTTAATTCAGACATTTTCACAACAATCTCATAATCACATGAATTGTATTAATGCAGGTATGGGTGACTAGGAAAAGAAAAGTCAAATTAATTATATCTTTCTTTTCCCCTTACTTTCCCAGCCACATCAGATTAAAAATGTATATGATCCAGAGGGGTGGATTTTGGGTGGGAGTCTGCCACCCGGGTCTCTAAACCTTACCTTATTTCAGACCAAACTATAAGATTTTCATACCTTTTTCAGACCTGTGCTCTACTTTATAACAAGAGAAATATATGAAAATGTGCAGTTTCATACTTCCCTGTCAAGATCATACCCTATTCCAGACTAAAATGCGAAATTTATTACCCTATTTCAGACTGAAACTGCTTGAAAACCATACTTTTTGGGGCAGCACATACACATATACAGTATATGTATGGCAGTCCAGTTGTCATGGCGATAACCCATGTCACACTCTCCCCCAAGCTAGAGATATTTGGGATCTGATTTTTCCAGGTGGGTCATCCTTTAACCCTCACAATATTACCAGTACAGGGCTCAAAAGTGTGACTGAATGTGACTAAAACATTATGTTTGGCAAGATGTATCGATTAGTAGCCAATATCTGCTGGCTGGCAACTAGATTTTATTTGCTTGTTGCCACTAGGTGACTAAGGATATTATTATTCTGAGGCCTATAAATAATTGTAGTAATTGAAGTACCAGTATGTGTAGTCTTCTCTCATTCTATTGGCTGCCGATTTCCCAATTTAACCCTTTCCCAGTATAGCAATGTTTTTTTGTTTATAAACATTACAGTTGTTATGCTAATGTACAACCATGATTTCAAATGGCTGCTTTGTGTCAGGAACCAGTGGATCTCTGGTTGGCACATTAATGACAATGGATGACGTGGCAGTGAACATTGCTATTTCAGTTAATTTGACAGCCTGTCCCCAAGCCAAATATTTAGACCCACCATTTTCACTGACCCCCCATCCACATAACAAAACATCCTCAGTTGTGCAAGGTGTACTACTGGTTGATAACTTACATCATACTCTGGGTGAATCAGGACATCTGTCATTTCTATAATCAGAGTATAAGGTGGTTGTATGTAAGGTTCTTGAAGAGGGTCTGGTAACAGCATTTGACTGGATGGGTCAACAAACATCTAAAGTAGAATACAAGTTTTTAAAGTCAAGAAAAAGAATCAAAGCCAATGTATATGCATGAACCATATTTATTATACATATATGGAGACTGTGTTTTACTAAGAATTAATTAACCACTCTTGTATAAAACTCATAAAAACTATAGCTGGGCCTTGAGTGATGTAATCTAGTAAAAATATCAATAAGCAGCTAGCCAATTTGTGAAATCACAGAGGAAGATGTAAACAGCTAAAATGAGCAGCAAGAAAGTGAATATTCCAGACAAAAAGAGCAAATTAAATAAGATCTACTGCAGCATTGAAGAAATATATTTTTTAATCCTCTATGTACATACAATTTGGATGTGAATATTGTAATGCAAGTTTATAAAATGAACTATCTATAAATTGCAGAAATTTGTGATGACAAGTGCAAAATACGAGTTTGGTGCTAGTTTGTGTCATATGTCCAACCTGTACCATAATGGTGAGACGGTCTGTATGCATCAAGACAGGAGTATAACATTTACCCCAAGATAGGATACATGTCGCTCGGTGAGCGGCTGTAAGACCTTTCGCATTAATGCTAGCATAGTTAGCATTCTGTATCATGTGATATAACAGAATCTAAGAGGTTTACAGGGTACCCATGTGACATGAATGCTGCATTTTGATTGGTTAGCACCCTTATGAATTATTTAACAATTATTCACCAAAGTGGAGGTGAATAGTGGTGGATATTTACCAAGCCGCTCTGCCAGCGCCAAATAGTTATTTTATTTTCTGTCAAATGGACAAAAACTTGCACAAGATAATAGCTACTTTGCTTGGAGGTGAATATGAAATCATATTCGACACTGTTTGAGTAGCCAATCAGAGCGCACGAAAAGTGATATTCACTGGTGTGGTATATACTAAAAACGAATATTATAAGATATGATAGTTCTGCAGTATAACATATTCACTCTGCTAGAAAAACACGATAGAACTATTTTTAACAAGATATTATCCTGTGCTAATCATCCGTTAAGACCTTTGATGCCTTCCAAAGATCACCACTGAGCATTTTCAGAACAGCTTTGTAAATAGACTATTTTTTAGATATGTTATTGCTAGATTTTTAGACTTTTTATTGTATTCTACAGCTTTATCACCATTTGTCAATAGCTGTCATATTTTCCTCATCTTTTAATATTGTAAGATCCTTTACATAATTTCATTGGACCAATAAGGGCATATTATTATTAAGAAATTTAACAATCAGTGGGTACAAAACATACATCCCACCTTCAATGTGCTGACAGAATAAGGTTTAGCCAAAGTTCTCTTTTATTTTTTACTTTTTAAACTTTTACCTCATGATTTTACATAAAATTTCCATACCTCATAGAAATCCAATATTTTATCCCTTGCTCTATATATATACTGCAATGGGACCAACTCTGAAAGACACCAACCAAATACTCTCATGAAGTCCTCAATTGTAAACACAGGAATTACCTACACTGCAACCTTCTCATACAAAAACTCCACTTAACCCCTGCAAAATATGATACCTGTTGTATTCATCACTACTGGCAACATTCAAAATATACACAGGAATTAAGTTCAATGAAAAAGGTAAAGGACAGTGCATGGCAGACCAACTTCATTGTCCAATGTGTAGTTCCAGAAAATATCCATACCCCCCCCCCCCCCCCCATGGAAGGGATTTGTTCTTTGACCCCCCCTCCCCTTTTCTCCCATACAAACTCTGTAATTTTGTGGTGGGGGTGGGGGGGGGGGATACTTTCTGGAACTACACAATATCACTTTAGATATGAAAACTAAATTATGAGAAAGAAATATGATTTGGCAAGTACTGACAGAGGGTTGATTCCAACCCCGGGGGGGGGACTCCCCATAAAAATAGACGGGGGTGCTCGACGTGAGAAATGAAATTCACCCCTAAAAGATAGCAATATGGGCGTGGCTCACAAAAAAAATACCCCTAAAAGATAGCACTCCAAAAGACAAATTTGTGCAAACTAAAGGAAATAAGAGACAAAGCTCTGCCCCATAACCTCGTCTTTAATATTCGGATGGATCAAACTCTATATCGAAGCCGTAAATACCGATTCAACTTGTGGGGTCTCATGCGCGAGGATCCAGCACTATTTTTTCTCGGCCACAAAAATTTTGGGTCTCGGAGACCCCTAAAAGATAGCAGACCTTTGGAAGACCCCTAAGAGATAGCACTGCTAACGATTTTAACCCCTAAAAGATAGGTCGAGCACCCCTGTCTATTTTTATGGGGAGTCCCCCCCCCGGGATTCCAACCCAAACCATTTTGAAAAGTTTCCAGGTAAAAAAGGAGTGCTCACTAACCAGCTAGGGTTCAACAACTACTTCTCATATGCAGGGATATTATACAATATAACCTGGGTTGATTCAGTTTGACAATTTGACCTAGTAGGTTGATTAGATTTGACCTGAAAAGGAATTTACTTACAACAGTACAAATACATCCACTTACCATTTTTATATGGACCATTCAAAGGCTATAAAGAAAATAATAGACCAAACATAAGGAACTCTTCATTAATTACAGAGGGGCTGAAGCAAATGAAAAACACCATGCTAAATAATTATTGATGACCCGTCCCCCAATTCCCCATATAATCTGCCCTTGGCCCCCATTTTTGCTGCATAAAAATTGGTGCCCCTCCCCCTAATTATTGACCTGTAGTAATGCCATCATAATTATGTATAATACTATACCTTAGCTGGTTCTTGCTCTGTCTTCATACCTTTGTAAACAATAAGATCATGTCAATACTAAAATACTATTGGCTCGTATTACTACTTAGTACATTGTACTACATGATTAGCATATGCCGTAATGGTGGTCAGCAATGTTTTCTCTGGGCTGCCACCTACATGTATTCAGTGCCAACCGATTCATGTAGTTATCTAAAACTATGGCAACTCTAGAAAAAAAACATGTTTAAAAAAATAAAAACTGCAAACTCAAAAATAATGCGAATAAAATTATTGTATTGTATTGTACTTGCTCATCTCTGATCTATGGAACACAGACAATGACAAATTGCTCTTGGTCTAAATGTGTCTTTAACTTTTATTTTCAGTTTCTTTTGTTTTCATTGGGTTAGTTAATGTATTCAAAAAGGCAGAATGGAGTCACTCCTAGTCCCCAGAGGGCCTAGATGAATAGGGTTTAATTTGACAGATAGGTTTATTTGAGCTATGCCTGGGAGAAACTGGCTGAATGAGTAAAACAATTCACATCTTTTACACTGTTCATAATAATTTAGTAATTTTAAAACACTTGTCTTGATCTGTCTCCTCGGTTTTAGTTTATACACAGGATTCCCAGACTCCACATATATTTACAACTTATTAGTCTGTTGGGTTACCTATGGCACAATGTATATCTATTTAGTTTCAAAAGTGATCTCAGAAGAGTTTATATAATTGCTCATGTGAATTATCCTTTCCGATTCCTACAAAATAAATCTTCAAAAATAAAAGATTGATACTTAATGAAGTTGTGCGAGTGGTTTTGGAGCGATTTTGGGGCTTATAAAGCAGTTTATTAGGCCTCAAAGTTGATGGTTGGCCAGCATGTGTAAATATTTAGAAAGTTGGGCAACTCAACCTTGCCAAAGCACAGACTTACATCAAAGAACACCCAAAAATTGGCACTTTTCTTCATCACTCGCTATTCAGCTTTCAGCACAGGAAGGAATATACAGCAACATCTGAACCGAGATTTAGGAAGATCCAACAAATTTATCATTGCCAAAAGGCCTCCTCAAGACCAAAAAGTGATTTCTTCCTATGATCTGTACAAACCAGACCGACCAGAGGTTCAAAAGCTGCCCACCCCTACCCCAAATAATGCAAATTACCTTTTTATACACAAAATTATACTTCCACTCAGGAAACATATACCGGTACAAACAATATTTTTCATGTGGGGACCCCAAAGCATTTGGGATAGGGGCAGGCAGCTTTTCAACCTCTGGTCGGTCTGGTTTGTACAGATCATAGGATTTGTCCATGCAATTGTGTCAAGTTAACGTTAGCTCAGTTGGTAGAGCGTGGGCCTTGCAACCCAACGTTCTGTGTTCGATTCTGGTGCCGCGCGCCTGCTTCAGTATTTCACTTCTTCTTTCCTATGGACTTCTTTCCTGGAAGTGACATCACCGGAAATGACGCCAAGGGATATCTGAGTAATTCAATTCCCACTTCCGGCCCCAAATACTTAAATTGCACCAAACCCAGCAATAAGGCATAACAAGTTTTATACGGTTCAGAAGGTAAAACATTGATTTTGAGATGCTTCGTTAAACTGTTTACAAGTGCTCCTGAGGTCCATGAAATTTAATATAGAATATCTGGTCATGTGACAGTTAAAACGATAAAATAATTCCTGCACAAAGGATTATGGGAAGCCCTTCCAATCTTCCTTGTCCCCACCCTATGTTACAGGATTTTTTTAGTTATTTTTTTTTGGGGGGGGGGGGGGGGGGGGGTGTGCATTTTACTCACATCACTCCAAGTGAGCATGACCTGTCCAGTGGATGTGGAATACCTGTGATAGTGTATAAACCAAGCTCATTTCAACTGGATTTTAAGTCAAGAGAATGATCTCCCACAAAGTCGAGTCTCTATTCAGATAAATTTCTTACCTAAGAATATGACACCGGCTGAGGTCAAACCTGCCATTCCTCCAGCAAAAACCAACCAGCCCTTTATTGACGGACCTTTCTTCTGTTTTGGTTTAACATAGTAGAACATTCGCTGATTCCTCAATGAGAATCTCCCAGTACGAAGAAGAGAGCTTTTAATACTTGTAAATATTAACCGGTTCCTACAGGATGCCAGGGTAGTAAGATTCCAGCAGACTTTATTGAGTATACATCGGCAACGCGAGCCTAACACGGCCGCCATGATGGACTGAGCCTGCTGTGTACGACGGTCAGCAGTAGCAAACTCGTGACCAGGCCTTTCAAAATTAAGGTTTGTTTTATTTATAGACAGACAGACAGCGATTGTTTATTGGCACTTTTACATGAGTGGGAGTCCAATAATAATAATAGACTGGATAAAAAACGAAAAGCTAGCTATCTAAGGCATTGCCTTTTTTCTCTTTTGGAAGCAATCATAAATATATTTCGAAATAGTTTTCATCAATTTTCTTGGTGGATTTATAAGTAGCCTAAATTGTTTGTCAGCAGTTGAAATTGGAGGTTGTTCTGTTCTCTCAGATCTTTAGTCAATTGCCTTTTTCATCTTCTTTTTCAATGGTACAAAAAGGGCACCACCTCTCTTCGGGGGGGGGGGGGGGGGATATAAGGGCGAACATGTCTCCCCTTTCAATCACTAAATTACGATTGCTTATTCTTAACTTGGTTAGTGAGATTCGGTGTTTTATGTACTTTATTTGTAATAGATAATCCTCTAGCGCGACCTCTGTTTTGAAGGTACGGAAGGTTCTTAATTTGCTTTGCTGATTAGAGTTATTTATATTGTCGTTAAACAAGCTAGAGAGGCATTCTTGTCTTTCCATATCTCTGGCTCTGTTGAGAAATACCTTTGGAAATACCTTGAGTTCAGGATTTGAGTTGCCGAGCAACCAAATTTCACTAAAACCGTACTTATATGAAATATTACATATGTTTTTGTGTCCAAGTATCATTATAGTTTGTACTTTTCATTTCCTTATAAGCTTTTGAGAGCAGCGAGTTATTGTCAAGAGCGAGAAGTCTTACCCAGAATTTTATGCTATTAGTTTGGTAATCGGATTTTAAGCTAAACTTCCCGAGCTCGCATCTACATGCTAAGTTTGAGGCGCTCCTACTAACTCCTAACAGCTGTTTACAAAACTTACTTTGCACTAGTTCTAACTGGTTACGACTGTCTGGTAGAATTTTATCAATTCCCCAGACGTCGCTTCCGTAAAGAAGAATGGGTTTTATTAGCGAGTCAAATAGTTTTAGAGAGATTTCAACATTAAATCTAAAATTTGCTCCCATTTCTTTTCTTATCTTGTATAGAGCTTTCATAGCATTTTTTTTTTCAGATCTTGTTTGGCTACAGTAAACGAACCACAGGCACTAAAAGTTAGACCCAGGGGCGCTTTCCATTCAACCATAAAAACCGAAAATTCCGGTCAGAAATCAAATGGAACGGTAAAATTTCCGGTTCGAAGTTTCGGAAATTGTGGACCACCCGCGCTTATCACGGTTTGTTTAGAAGTTTTTCTAATGTGGAAAATGTCCCGATAAAAGTACTGCTGAAATTGTTTTCAACGCTTGTAGTCCCGGTGCTGTTATATGGGTGCGAAATCTGGGGAGTACATGTTTTAGGACGCATATCTAATTTCGATATGTTCAAGAAAAAGTGCATTTGAAATTTTGCAAGCGTATCTTAGGGGTCCATTCCAAGTCTACAAATTTGGCTGTATATGCAGAGTTGGGAAGGACACCAATGATTGTACATATGTCTTCATTAGTAGTCAAATATTGGTTACGTGTGAAATATTCATTATATGAGAATGAATTGGTGGGTAAAGCAGCACGCTTAAATATTCAGTCTAATTCTCAGGGCGTTAAATTCACCAATTATTTGTTGGAAATGTGCAATGTAAAACCTTTGAGTAATCTTGTTATTACATCTAATGGTAACATCAAACTTCTTGTTAAATAACTTAAGTCTCAATTATGTGATATTCATTTCAATAATATGTGGAAGGACCAGGTTCAACAGTGTAGTAAACTGCGTACTTTTAATCTTGTAAAATCGAGAATATATAGGCTTTGAAAATTACTTATCTCGCATTTCAAATGTAAAGCATCGTCAGGCGGTGACAAGATTTAGGATTTCCGCGCATAAGTTTCCTGTTGAAGCTGGTCGATATGCAAATATCACTTACGATTTACGTATATGTACAATTTGTAATATGAATGAAGTAGGTGATGAACAGCATTACTTTTGAAATTGTACCAATAGCAAATTAGTGAATCTTAGGAATATTATTTTCAGTAACATGTTGGTTGTTAACAGTTCGTTTAGTCGTCTCAGTCATCGCGACATATTTTTATACTGCTTATCAATGACGGATGTGTCTATTGTAAAAAGCACAGCACAATATATATATGATATCACTACTATATTTAATGAATGTTCTTGTAATAGTTAGATGATATTAATTCCTATGTACCAATGATGGTGTTGTTGTTGGAATAAACATTATTACCAATGTGATCAATAATTTAATCAATAAATTAAGACCTTGCTCCATCTGAATGCCATTCGGTGCCATACTTCTTACACAAATTATTACTTAAAGGTCATTGTTAGGGACCGGTCATTATTTAAGGGGAGTACCGGGTTGGATGAAAACATATTATTATTTTTTATTTCAAACCCCGTCGGATATTTTGACCTCAATTTTTCATATCCTGTTACATAGTTGATTAAAAAATCCCATACCCAGTAGGTTTTCCTGAAAAAAAATTCATATCCCATACGATTTTTATCCAACCCGGTACTCCCCTTAAATAATGACCGGTCCCTTATAGGGTCATTGCAAATACATCAGTTTTTTTTCTGTGGCACTCTTTGTTTGGGTAGATCATATGTATCCATGGTGGATGAGGAAGTAATGTGGGTCTCCCATGATGATGATGATGATGAGGGTAAAGATGACGTAAGCAAAAATACCTCTTCAGAAACTTTAAGGTACTTATTTATTTTCTATTGGACTTTCCAGAATTGAAAAAAAGTTGTTCTAATTAAAAGATTATCCCGTCACGAGAAAGAGCACGTCGAAATTAGTAATTTTACCGAGTTTGGGCAGGTTTGGTTGGATATTAATCATGTGGAAAGCTTTTTAAAATCGCATATGGTTTTCGGGGATGCGCGTCCATTCAAACTTCTCTTATTTTTCGGAATTTTTAAAGCTTGCGATTCAGTTTCTATTCAACTAAATATCGTCTTTGTAAACTTACTAATTTCGGCATCCTCTTTCTCGTGACGGGGTTCATTTATTAATTTGATGAACTTTACATATTCGTCCCAGTCCTTTTTTTCAATTCCGGAAAGGCCAATTGAACAGCAAAAATCTGAAAAGTTAAAATGCCCTGATACAGAAACTGACAAACGGATCATATGTCATTTCTTTAGTGATAACAGAACTCCTCTTTCCAAGATACTGTGCGAGCTTCAAGTGAACAACATTGATAGATCTAAAGACCACATGACGTACATGAACGTGAGGAGAAGTGCCATTTGGGTGGACACCTGCCGCCATGTGATGCGCAAAAAGTTTTCCGCGAATTCTGAAATCTCAGTTAAATTTGCTGATGATGATGGAACTAATGAAGGGGCAGTCGACATTGGTGGTCCTCGACGCGAATTCCTAAGAATGGTCATAAAAGCTGCAAACAGTGACACAGGAATATTTATAGGTTCCGAAAAATGTCGATCTTTGTATCCAAATTCTGCAGGTGTGTAAATTAGATTGTTATTTGTGTAAATAAAACTGCTTTATAGGAAATTATTCATTAGCCCAAGTTAGAATACGTTTTCTTTGTTAGGGAGCATAATTGGAGGGATGTGGGCAAAAAGGGTGTAAGTGACTCTTGAATTAGCAAACAAAGAAATTGAAGGAGAATTTAGAATGTGATCAGGAGTCACTTATGTCCTTTTTGTACACAGCCCTGCAATTATGACGTTTAGAGGGTGGATGGGTTTAGATTGTGATTAAAATTACAAACATATCAACTACTAATTTCATCGGTATGCAATAATCTTACCATGATGTTAAGAGGGGGTGGGTGGATCACAAACGTGGAAAAATCGATATGTGAACGTTCCCTTATTTCTTTAACTCGTGGATGCGCGCATGCTCGGCGAAAATATAAGTAATAAACATAAAGGAACATAAAGCATTACGTATACTGGCGGCACGCACAAGTGTTTTAGAGGAGAACATTGCTAATTATAAACTCAACAAGTCGATGTTCAACTGAACTTCACTTGCATGTATACTCAAATGAAAGTAACTACGGGGACATGAATAGGACTGTTGTTGATATCGAAGGAAACACGAGTGAAAAGTGATATTGAAATCAATGATCATCTTTACTAGACATTGGCCGTTGTCACACAGCGGTCAAACGTCTGAATTTCCCGCGTAAAATTTACCTTAAAACATATTACAGTGAACTTCTACCCCCAAAAGTTAAGAAAAATACGTGAAAGTTAAGCTTTTTATTTTCACAGTCGACGGGAAATTGAACAAACTTCAAACTGTGAGTTTACCAAATATGAGGAGCTTAACCCGACTTTGGATTTGCGCTCCCCGCTGCTTTGGGCCCAAATCTTCCCCATCTTAACAATAGGAGCTGTAATCTGAAACACTGGTATATGGTTTTATAGGAATGTGGTAACTGGGAAGCTGTCACCAGTCAAGAGCGCCATGTAATTAAAATCTATCAACACGATACTTAATCTTCTGTTACTTTATTTAATGACCAGAACTACACATAATTAGTTTCCACGTACGAGTGCACTAGAATACTTGAAAGTAGAATTGTTTAGGACTCTCGCGGGGTGAGGATAACCTGACCCAAAATATAAAACATGCTGCGAAAGGTTAATGAAGTGTATGGGGAGTTTGCCAGACACAAAAAATAAAATGTTTGTGGGCATAGGAAATAGTATTAGAGATTCATACGATTTTTTATGGAATTCGAGCGAATTCTAAAGCGCTTAGAACTTTTTTTGACGATACTCTGCCGGTGGGATGAAAACTTCCAGAAAATATGTATTGACCGGAACTACACAGTTTTCATAACACATAATACGAGCGCATCGGAAAACCCGAGAACCCTTTAAACAATTCAGTCCCATTTCGCCAAAATCAACTCGACCAAATCTTACTATACCACTATAATGCTTTTAAAGTGTCTATTTAGATTAATAAAAAAACTTACCTGGGGAGAACTGTCCGCCGGCTGTAGCAATAACTTACAGCGGTTGCAAAACCGAGCTGCCCGTACCATTCTCAGGCGTGATTATCGTAAAATACACAAATGTGTTCTTGTTTTTAAATGTTTACGTAACCAAGTTCCACCATACTTAGGTAATTATTTCACTAGAAATTCCGGCTTTCATACTTACAATACAAGAACGAAAAAGCTGACCTCCATCTACCTACACCGAAACTTAGCCTTGGAAAACGTACGTTTAGATTTTCTAGATCAATACTTTTTAACTCACTTCCTGTTAATATTAAACATACTGAATCACTTTCTTCTTTCAAAAGTTCTGTTAAAGCCCACTTTCATTTGTACTTAATTATGATATTGTATGTGTGTTATATATGTATATGCTATAAATAAAATCATAGTTTTAGGATATTAACATTGTACATAGTTTTTTAGGATATTTGTATTGTATGTAGATGATGAATGGGCCACCCTGTTAAAATAAAGTTCATCTATCTTAAACAACTGATTAGCTTTCTCCTTAAACACTAACGTTGGCATCAATACGACTTATCAGGAACCAAGAAGTACAATTAACATTTCTTAAAATGGATGAAATTATGCGAATAAAAAAAAATAAAAAAAGTTGTTGTTGTTTTACTTGAATTGTTGACCAGAACTACACAGTTTATATATACAAGCAGACTGAAATACCAGCCAGAGAGCCCTAACAATAAAGAGGGGGAAAGCTAATTTCTGCTCAGGTTCAGCTGTTGAGTTCAGGTAACGGATTTAACCCATGAAAACAACAAACATAAACAGGCAGTAGGGGGGGAAGCTAATTTCTGCCCAGGTTCAGCTGTGGAATTCAGGTAACGGATTACCCATGAAAACGACAGACATAAACAGGCAGTAGGGGAGGGGGGCTAATTTCTGCCCAGGTTCAGCTGTAGAAATCAGGTAACGGAATACCCATGAAAACAACAGACATAAACAGGCAGTAAGGGGGTATAATTTCTGCCCATGTTCAGCTGTGGAATTCAGGTAACGGATTACCCGTGAAAACAACAGACATAAACAGGCAGTAGGGGGGAAGCTAATTTCTGCCCAGGTTCAGCTGTGGAATTCAGGTAACGGATTACCCATGAAAACAACAGACATAAACAGGCAGTAGGGGAGGGGGGCTAATTTCTGCCCAGGTTCAGCTGTGGAATTCAGGTAACGGATTACCCATGAAAACAATAGACATAAACAGGCAGTAGGGGAGGGGGGCTAATTTCTGCCCAGGTTCAGCTGTGGAATTCAGGTAACGGATTACCCATGAAAACAACAGACATAAACAGGCAGTAGGGGAGGGGGGCTAATTTCTGCCCAGGTTCAGCTGTGGAATTCAGGTAACGGATTACCCATGAAAACAACAGACATAAACAGGCAGTATATAGGGGAGGGGGGCTAATTTCTGCCCAGGTTCAGCTATGGAATTCATGTAACGGATTACCCATGAAAACAACAGACATAAACAGGCAGTAGGGGAGGGGGGCTAATTTCTGCCCAGGTTCAGCTGTGGAATTCAGGTAACGGATTACCCATGAAAACAACAGACATAAACAGGCAGTAGGGGAGGGGGGCTAATTTCTGCCCAGGTTCAGCTGTGGAATTCAGGTAACGGATTACCCATGAAAACAACAGACATAAACAGGCAGTAGGGGGGCTCTTGATTGGTTTGCCTGTTTATTCGTTTATTCGATTTATCCCCACTTTCAAATTAACTTCTAATCTAGCATAAGCTGCTTGCGAAGTAGTTGTTTCCCCTTGTATTTCCATGTTAGATTGTTGACTCCAACATTACAGCTTCCTGACATATCTAACATGGCTATATCTGTTCGGTAGAAAATGTAGGCCCTGCATTCTACAACAGCAATATATAAAAACAGAAATACACAAAATATAGATACACATGCAGTGACAATATACTAAAATAATATATATATATATGCATGACAGTACAAATTAAACAGATTAAGTAAATTCGCATGATCGAGGATAAAATTATAATCCCGCGCGAATGGTTTATTCAACAGGCCAGTTTTAAATCATTAAGTAATCAATTAATAAATAACTTTAAACAAAATAAATTGTAACACAGTCGCAGCGATAGGTACGTTCGTTTCCTTTACCTTCTTCCATTTAAAACGACGGCTCGTTTCCTAATACTTGAATGCGATGAGTATTCAGGGTTAGGATTACCTATAAAGTTGTCGCTGATTCACCGATCACAGCGGAACGCGTGAGGTCGAAGGATTTCATCGCGTCAATTATTTGCTTGAACTCTATAATGAGACCAAAAATCCTTGATATGATCCCAACAAGACTGGTGCTGCTTTAGCAGCCCAAAACAGAGACCAAACAGAGTAATGGCGTACATATACATCCCTCTTCTTCGGCGTTTCTTCTTTCCGGCCAGAAACATTAGAATTGAGCGCACTCACCATTTTCCCGCCACAAATCTGATACTTTTACTTGGCAAATCTCGTTCGAGAACCGGTCAAAAGCCTTGTTCTTGACAATTTTTCTCCCTTTACAATCACAACGCCTACCACTTCTGAAGTCTGTCAAGTAAAGCTCCAAAAACCCTGTCTTAAGTGGAAAGCGTCCTCCGTGGTCGCGTGGGAACATCCTTGAAGTTTGAGCGTCGACGGCAAGAATATAATTTCTGCTCTCCACAGAATATGCCTGCATAATCTTCGAAAGTGTTTATGTTATATTAAATAAAGTGGTGACAACACTGAAACCACAAAATGTCAAAATCGTAATTCGATTTTGATGGCGTCATAGGCTTCACGCTGAGAAATCGGAAGTCGGGTGCTTTCGGGGGTAGAAGCGGAATATTGAATATTGAATATCGTGGTTGAAAACTGAGGAATATTGAATATTTGCCTGAAAAATATACTGAATACGGAATATTTCAATAAAGCGCATGACAAATAGAGAATAGGGAATATTCTAATATCCCTCATAAAAAGAATAAGGAATATCCAAAAAAAATTAGTAGGGAATGGGAATATTTACCTCAGGAGAGCAGAGGAATACGGAATTTTTAGAGTGAAAATATTCCGCTTCTACCCCCGAGGTGCTTTGAATTTGTTTTGGAATATGTTGTTGCAAGACTTTTGACGCATGCGCAGACGTTTGGCCGCTGTGTGGGCCGTTGTGAGAGCAATTTTTTATCTCGGAAATGTTAACTGCAATGAAATATGAAGCTGTTTACAAGGCTCTGCGCAGTCTGCGAGCAGTAGCCTCAAGCTATCAAAAGCGAAAAGGATTTGGTCATATATACTACCGTTTTCTGCCATGTGCTTGAAACTTGATATGATGAACATTTAAATTTTATCTGGTGTGAACGCCACTGAACGCTAATTCGTGTACCATTTTTAAAAACTTTAACATCAATATCTTTTTCAGATATTGAAATTCGATGTCCAATAACGATGGATTGACGACCTTTCTCTTGGGAATGCCTTTGTTACTATGTACTTTATGTTTCTAGGTAGATATACAAGCTGTGCTCACTTTGGAAACATGCGACATATGCCTTGTGTTTCACTTTGCAGGATTTCATCCTTTGAGATTTTCTTTTTTGTCTGCACAATATTTTGAGGACATTTTTTTCAGACTCTAGCTCAATTCAATATGGTTTCTAAAACTACCATTGCGGAAAACTAATTTTGGACATGTCTGACTTGGTGTATTTGTCATTTGTATTCAGCTCGTGAGAAGGACGCATATCGCATGGTTGGAATGATGATCGCCTGGTCGTTAGTGCATGGAGGTCCTGCAGGAAATTTCTTTTCTCCAACGTTGTACGACTCCATTGCTTACCGACCATCTTCCACACCGCGTTTGGAAGACGTACCCTATCCCAATGTTAAGGAAAAAATTCACCGAGTGAGTTTCGTTAGTCTGGGTTGTAGCAACATTGTAGTTTCAATCTTCATGATTAGCGAAGTCTGTTCTTACAAACTGCACAATCACTGCGTTAATTAAGGCTTTAAGTGGCATAAGCAATTGTAGTGTTGCAACAACGTAATCTTACGGATATATACAAGAGTTTGTATTACTCATGCCAAGCCGCAAGCCTGTTTTTACTGCACGCAACAGGGATCCACATTTACAATAGAATCCTGTACGCAGCGGCGTCAGATTATTCGCCTGATCTAATTATCACTACGTCGTCGAACACCTTTGGTGCGAAGGTTGTCTTTTAATAGATTCAGTTAAAGAAAACCATACTTTTTGGTTAAATATGAGCTGCACAAAATTGGATCAGGACATATATGGCAAAGAACCATTTTTCGCAGCAGATATCAAATTCGGAAAGGTGAACTTTGTATTTATTAGTCTCGCAATCGTCGTACCGAGCTCCACTCTCGAGTATGCTGTTTTGTGAGTGTTTTATCGAGTATCCTCACCATATTTAGATCCTTGCAAGACATGGTATGCCCTGAACTTTGAAGTATGCAGTACAGCACCGAGAAAGTTTTGCTGCAACAATATTTTCGAGTTGCTTCCAGATGAAATATCGAAGATCTCCAAGTTGGAAATGGCGTGCCATTGTCGTCGAAGTTGTTTACCAGTGGCTACAAAACAACAAATAACGTATATGCTGGCACGGCATTTGCAGTAATCGCTGTGAATCTTCGTCGAAAAAACCCACAAGAAGCATTGCTATTGAAATCTCAGATATGTTCTGAGATACGAGGCCTGATTAACGGGAATTATATCCGAGAAAGGAAAGCCGGGGAAGTCACCAATGGATTTGACCTGAATGGCCTCAATCAATGACCTACCGAGCAGAACAATCAGCTTAAAACCAAACTTGCTTCATGTTGCTGTGAAATTGCTGATTTAAAGGCTGGTTTAGTGGCTTCAAGTCGTTCCAGAGAAAGCCCGCCAAAAAGCGTTGGAAGCCCGCCAACAGAAATGAGCAACATCCCGCTAAATTCTCCCAGGCTCCAATTACGACTTTGTCGAATTCACCGGCAGGTCATGCAACAACTGAAGTTATCCAACTTCGCCCGCAAGTACCACGGGATCACCATCTACAAACTTGTCCTTAAATTCTTCGTGCTCTTCCGTCAGGGATATAGAGAATGATCCCGATTACGCGCCTGAGACGAAGAGCAGGAAGATCCGAAGCAAAGTAAAGGCAGTCATGATCGAGTGATATAGATGATGTGTGCACGGGTAATGGTGAGAAACTCCGGGGAGAAACTATCCGACCTGATCGCTCAGTGCTGCCTTATTAAACGGGGAGAAAACTTCGAATCCAAGAAGTTAATCAATGAAGTTCTTTCTAGAGTAGAGCAAGAATGTGGGGTAAAGAAAGCCTTCGAAGAACTTATCTCAGCAGACTTTTTTATATCTGACGATGGTTGGCAGACCCTTTTGAACAGAACTAAGATTGGAAAAACAGGGGTAAGTATTTATATGCAAATAATGAGGCGGCTCAATGATTTTGAAAAGAGATCGAGTTTTACTCTGACACGTAAAGGAGCTCGAGCTTTCGACTTTTGTAGTTGTAACTCCTGTTGTAAGTTAATTATGTTTTATTTGAACAGTGTGACAAAACATACAAAACTGGCATGAGTTTACATTAATTGTATTTGTACCTGAAGCTTTTTTTTTTTTTTGTATCATTTAGATCTACGACTTTTTGCCACCTTCTGCATTATTTTATCACATTTTATTTGTCCAAGATTCATTGGGTTTTATTTATTTCATAATTTCAATGGTACAGTTATCAGTTCACTATCCTTTGGCCCACGATTCATTGTTTTTTAAATTATTAATTTGAATCTTTTAGGCCCAAGATTCATTGGTTTTTATTTCTTAATTAGTTTGAATCTTTCAGGCGTCCCGCCCAAGATTCATTAGTTTTCATTTCTTAATTAGTTTGAATCTTTCAGGCGTCCCGCCCAAGATTCATTGTTGTTTTTTTCTTAATTAATTTGAATCTTTCAGGCGTCTCGCCCAAGATTCATTAGTTTTTATTTCTTAATTAATTTGAATCTTTCAGGCGTCCCGCCCAAGATTCATTGTTTTTTTTATTAATTTGAATCTTTCAGGCGTCCCGTCTAAGATTCATTGTTTTTTTATTTCTTAATTAGTTTGAATCTTTCAGGCGTCCCGCCCAAGATTCATTGTTTTTTTTATTAATTTGAATCTTTCAGGCGTCCCGCCCAAGATTCATTAGTTTTCATTTCTTAATTAGTTTGAATCTTTCAGGCGTCCCGCCCAAGATTCATTGTTGTTTTTTTCTTAATTAATTTGAATCTTTCAGGCGTCTCGCCCACGATCATTATTTTATATTTCTTAATTAATTTCAAGGGTGCAGTTATCAGTTCACTATTCTTTCAATCTTTCAGTACACCGTTTCCGTTAAGGAAATCAAACAGTACGATTCATGTGAAAGAGAAAAGAGAAGGTCTCGGTGCGAACATAGTTAATCAGAGTGCACTCTATTAACTATGGTGCGAAGCACTATGGGAAGCTCAAGTTATTTCATCATTAGGAGACCATCCTGGCTTACCGCATTTATTTGGAGTGTGTTATGAGCACACACCGTATCCAATCGTTCTTCAGTTTGACAATGTGGACAATGAAAGTCTCACCATGAGCAAGGTATCGAGCTCTAACCTGGCTCTCTAAATATTTCGAAAGAACTCTGTGGAACGATGATTTATATGTATGAAAAAGGCTTTTTACACAAATATATTAAAGGCAACAATGTTATGCTGGAGAAGAGAAACGAGGAGAATCAGTAACACCCAGTGATAATAGACTTTGGAAAAAGTCGTCTAATCGAGAAGTCCGGCTTCGTGAAACCTAAAGAGAATGCGGAGAAGCCCGCTAAACTGTACCCGCACTTCGCGACAGAGATTTTGCGAGGAGGAAAGCAGACGAAAGCCAGTGACACGTACTCGTTTCGAAAGCTAGTTGAAAGTTTTACCTTAGATTTTGTTGAGCAATGTACACGGCTGAACCCACTTCGTCGATCTTCTCTTCTTCAAGTAGCTACCTTGCTCGATTCGCTCTAATTTTTGATGATTTTTTTTGCTGATTTAACCTATAACATATATCGTATTTGAAACGGTTACATAACATTCTTTGCTAAGAAATTTACAGTGTACAATGTAATGTAGAGTATGGTACGTATTTAGATATTTCGTAGCATTATTTACAGTCATAGTTCTTGTTAAACCGCTACTAGAACCCGCGGTCAATTTGATGGTTTTCTCGGCCGACTTCAGAAAAGTGTGTGTTATTGTATCATGATATCAACACTTTCTTTGTTGTAACGATGTGATAATTGGTTTACTGAAATATCTGTTGGCGATTACTAGTAAAAAAAGTTTGAAGACCGATTAAGCGTTGGCTCCCTACAGTTCGCCGAACAAAAGATTCACACCTACGTATCCCACAAATATGCAAAACTTGCAACTTTGAAAGTTGCATTCCACTCTTATTTAAGGCTTGCGGCTTGGCATGCTCTATTGAAGGAGTAGAAAGTTGCATATATTTGTTTAACCTGATGCAAAAATCAGTAACAGATCTCGAAATGTTCAAGTTGTCTGCAAAGCACACATTTTCTTTTTGTACAAGTTACATGCTTATCTAAAATCTGTACTATTTCTAACAATGGAATCTTAATGTTATAATTTATTTGGGAATGTTTCAGATTATTAGTTCGTCAACAGTAGGCGAATTGGAGGAATTTCTTAAAGATGAGGAAATTCAAACGATGCTGGATGCACAAGGTGCATCTCCTGTACCCAAATCTGTAGATGATAAGGATTGGTATGGCAGAATCATAATCCGCCATGTTCTCGTAGATTCAACAAGATATCTGCTGGAAGACGAAGGGATTAACAACACTTAATGTCCTAGAAAATTGAACCCATCGATGCCCAAATAGTGGATCTTCTATTCAGGGTAACATATGCCGATCCGGGATCCAATGCACGCCTGGTGCAAGAGTTGACCATCGTTTATTGGAGAGATTACCTCCAAGACTGTGAAAGTGAGTTTCAAAACAGAGACATTTATCAGTATCCAAACATAAGCAGAGTAGGCTATAGTGTATCTCGTGTATCGTTTGCAGTGGTGGACGGAAAGAGAGTAGACTGAACTTACAAAGTCTTGAGGGGACTGGGCCCCATAAACTGACCTAGCAATTCCTTACTACATTCCTGACCTGAAGTTACCATCAAATTCTCAAACTACAAACTACATTTAACAGCCAACACTGCCTTTGCAATATTGCCTGTTTCATAAATTGTATCCCATGCTAACGTATACTGCTTTAAATAATGGCCTGGTTATAATCCACCGCACCGACAAAGATGGCGGCTGGACCACAATCCCTTGCGAACCAACACACGTAGAAATTCCTTTCTTTTTATGACAGTGGATTGGCAACAACACTTGTACTGGCTTGTTTTTAAGTTATAAAACCTCTACTAATAACAGTGATTTGATAACAGATTTTCGTGCGCAAAGGATTGTGGGGAAAAGTACAAGTCAAGCGGCAATTTTTTTGGTACGGTGAGAATGTACAGTGTATTGAGAATCCCCCGTCCCTCGACTGCAACCCCTAAAAAGCCGCGACGAAATACGTATGTCATACAATACAATACAATAACTTTTATGTCGAGAGATATAGCGCTGTTTTTATTTAACAAGACAGACACGCTTCAGCTCAAGTCGGCCATCTTTAATTCTCTTTGTTCGTAGATTGGAATTTAATCTTGGTTTTCCTTAGCACCGCTGCCACCATGTGTTGTTATGTCGAGAGATATAGCGCTGTTTTTATTTAACAAGACAGACACGCTTCAGCTCAAGTCGGCCATCTTTAATTCTCCTTATCCACCTTTGCCATAGTGTTAGTGTTAGTGTGCTTCAAAAGATCAATCAATACCAGCTGAAAGATTAACCAACACTACTATACATTAAATAATATAGACCAACCTCATGTTTTACGTGCTATGACCGCCATTTTCTCACAGTTGAAAAGTTGGTTTTGTTGGAGTTGTCTTCCAAAATTATTACAATCGTGTTGTTTTGTATGACAGTTTTAAATCTGTTCTTTGGAAAGTTTCTTTTGCAGTTAATTTCCTATTTTGTGGAAGCGAAAATAAACAACAAAAGAAAGTCCCGTTGGAGTGAATAGCAATTTCTTTGCATTATCTTTTCAGGTGGAGATGCCCAAGCATCTCTAGAGGACGTAATGGTTTTCGTCACAGGCGCCAGCGTAGTCCCCCCTTTAGGATTTGACACCATCCCCACGATCTGTTTTATAGACGAGTGCTTTCCAACTGCCAACACCTGCTCTACTATTTTGAGGCTGCCATCTATTTATCCGCAGTATGAAGAATTCAAGGGAAAAATGGACTTTGGTATCCTGAACTCTCCCTGTTTTGGAAGGGCATAATTATTTTTATTTGATACCGTCAATATTTTTGGCTTTATATCAAATAAGTTACCGGTTATTATATAATTGATAGAAGGGACAACCTTTTTTTTTCTTGATGCCAATTGACTCTATATTCATCTATATCAGGGATGACAATATATATATATTAACCAGCAGGCCCTTCCAAATCTTTATTTTGTTTAGACAAGCCGTGTTACAAATGTGGTCAGGCAATAGAACAATTTTCTTCTCGCAAGATCAAATTTAGTTATCTTGAGTCATTTTAGCGGACTGACCTTATGTCCGAGCACATTTAAAAATTAGTCTGACATTTGTGATTTTTGGGTGAACAATGTTCGATGTCCGACTGTTATTTTCAGCCCTGTATATGTAACTTGATTTTTCAAAAGGTTGACAGTTCATTCAATATATAAAATTAGAAAGTGGCAAATTTTATTCAATTGCACACAGCTGTCCTCCCCACCCCACCTGTGAAGCCAATCCACTTTCAAGGAGCCACTAATTAAAAAATGCTGGTGTCAGCACCTAGGTCTCAGTTGGCCATTTACGTGCCTGGTACAGTTTCCCTCCCATGCGACCCTGGGCACAGTATACCCTAAATACCCCCACCCTCACCCCCCCCCCCCCCAATTAGTCGATGGCCAGGGGTTATTTCATCACTATTATATGCCTTGGCTATAGCTACTGGCGTAAATCAGTGTTGGCTATTAAGTTTATTCCTAAGTTACGAACATGCAATTCAACTTGTAACTTAATACCCATGAGCCATGAGATCGCACATAGCTACAACCTGCGGTCTGGTAGCTCCAGACAACAGGGTGTTGTAGGGAAAACAGACAGGCTAAACAGCTTTATTACCTATAAATATCAATATGTGTAAATTATGTGTAATTATTATTATTTATTATTGTATGCTTAATTTTTTGAGCTGATACCCATGTAATTTAGCACTTGCTACAATTTGGGTTAAATAAACGTATATATACAAGTTCTAATTCAATGTTATGCAGTAGTGTTCAGTGCGAGAAATTAATTGTAAAAGCTATAACTCAGTCGTGTGTGAACAGCAATGTACTCTCATCACCTTTTGCAAAATCAGGTTTATATATATATATAATGCTAAGGATTCGGAGTATTTAAATTCTTGGTCGATTCATATTTCGCTCTACAATACTGTTTCGTGGGGACCAAAATCCTCACTCATCAGAAGTATTAAACTCCTGTACGCTTCCAGTAGAAGGATCTATATGTAAACACAAATGAAGCCGTAAGACGATGTTTAAACGATAGCCACCTATATTTCGGCCGTGTAGAACGGCCTTCTTCAGGGTGTATGAATAAACCGTTACACTCGCGATTCTATAAGTAATGATGACAAATACATACCGAATTAAAAGTGCGCACGCATAATATAACTGGAAAATGGAATACAACTCCAAACTACGCGCGCACTATATAACGCTCTACGAATTGCGCGCGTAACCATTTTGGAACTACTAGCATTAAATGAAATAATAAGTTAAGACCAAGAACTATAGATATATATATATATATACCCGTTTTCAAAAACATTGCACTGCAAATATATATCTACCTTTTGTATTCTTGTCAAATTTGACAGCTAAAACAATGGAGAACAAAAGGTATATATATATCTCAGAGCAGTGTTTTTGCAAACGGGTGTATATATATATTGAAATGCGGTCAGGTGAGAGTAGATTTTGATTTTGAGGTCAGTTGCATAAGCATTAGCCCTGATAATATAGGAAAATCACATGCTTTACGAGGTAATTCCACCTCAGGTACATTAAGGCATGGGTCTCAAGGTGGCCACCCCAAATCAAGAGGGGGTAGTCTATGTCTTTCTCTTTGTAATATTTTTACATACAATCTTGACAAATATGATGTTGTCACGACCTTAACAACAAGGCATGACAGTTTCCATGGAAACATGGAATGGGACCTTTGAACTCTGATGAAAATAATTTATTTAAAAGCCTCCTGCATTATGGTAAAGCGTTTTCATATGCCGGGGATTTTTACGCATGTGAATTAGAGATAGTCCATAATTTATAAGTCAAACGAGGACAATTGAAAAAAGTATGGGGAAGACTCATTTAGGCTAATATGAAATTTGATACCCCAAATTCACGACCGTTTAATAATATTTTTCTATAGCGTCCTCGTTGGATTTATAAACCATGGACTATCTCTGATTCACAAACATAAATATCTCCGGAATACGAAAACACTTTACCATAATGCAGGAGGCTTTTAGATATATATTTTTAAAATTAGAGTTCAAAGGTCACATTCCATGTTTCCATGGAAACTGCCATGCTTAATTGTTAAGGTCGTGACAACATCATGTTTGTCAAAGTTTTAAGAAAAACGATTACAACGAGAAAGAGAGAAACTACCTCCTATTGATTTGCCGGCGGCCATTTTGAGACCCAGGCCTTAATGCACCTGAGACGTTAAATTGCACGAGAAAACCGATATCGCGCGAGTCGCTTCGACGCAAATGCACCATGCGATTCAGCTTTGGCTATGCGATTCTGTCGGATGTTAGTCTGGTTAAACTTTAAATTTAACCGTAGACGTTAGTGGTTAAGTACAGCGTTGTCGTTTATGCAACCGCCCTCTGATTAATTAGTGGTATAATAATGAACAAAAAGTCTATTAAGGTATGCTAACCGTCATGGTGAGGAGCGAGTAGCAGCTGACTTTTGATCGCTAGCCAGCTTTTGTTTGCTGTGACGAAGGGCTAGCTCTCGAAATGGCGGTTAGCATACCTTAATCGACTTCTTTATGTATACCAGTGTTTATCTTTCCCCAGATCAGTTTGGTTAATTAATTTCATGAACGATAATTACATTGTACATGTAATATTGATGTGCACAGGAATTGCAATGGACATTATGTCAGCTCTATCATTAAAAGCTCTAAGGAATGATGACCCAATCACAATTGCCTTGTACATGCCGACAGCAGTATTTATGTGGCTCTTTGAAAGTCAATCAGCTCATTTGAATTCGTTAATACAAATCAAATTATATAGATAAAGGTTCCATAATTAAATATTCATTCATTAATTTACATGGTTCTCCCCCATTCGAAGTCAATTCTGAGCTGATCACCTTTAAAGATGGCAAACATTTGCTTATGACTGTTTAAGCAAGGACCCCGCACTCTAAAAGAAAAAGACCCTCGCCCTTTGGGATCCTAAATTCAGAACAGTCAAGCAAGTAATCAGTCTTCTCCTGTTAGAATACTAAATTGCTGAAGCTAAAATTAAAATAAGCCAAGAAAAAGTAAACAACAGGAAATTAGTTGCTCAGTTATGCCTGTCTTAAGCGTTTTAGAACCGTTTACAAACTAGTGTATTTTTAGATGTTCAAGTTTCGATTTGAATTTCGTGCGATACTAAATGTCAGAGATGATGCAAGTGGAGCATGACATGTCGCAGAGCTTAATTTGAACAGAGATATTCAGTTGACAAAGGCTGATTGATAACTGTAGGTGTGAGAGTGCCTGGCAGAAGCCCTTTTGTAGCGCAGGTCCTTGTTTAACAATACTTCGTTTAGACCCAATAAGGCACAGTTAATTCAAAGTGTGGCAACAATATGTTAGTGAAAAAAACACTTTTACTAATGAATTATGCCTGAATTATAAAAGACAAGATTGATTGTTATGATCGACAAAAGCATGTCTTGCTTAACGAAAATTTGTTGGAAATTCCATCTCATCGTTGCATTGACTTTCACTGGACATCCAATATATGCTATTACAACAAGCCGTTTTTCAATCCAGCATGCATATACATTTGAACAGACTCAATTCCAACAGATGTTCAAAAAGAAACAAAAGAAACTACACACGGAAAACTGTATCCCTTTCAATTTCATCGGCTTCATCAGCATTCGACTTCAATCGTCATCTTGATGTTGCATCATCCTTCCAACGACTTCCACAGTACTGCGGTAGATATCTGTACCATTGGCAGATGAAAGGGGATCGACAATACGTTGTAACTGTGCGAAAGAGCTGCTGTTGAGGGGATTGGGTGTATCAGGTACTTGCACGTGTGGAAGTGTCTGACGAGATATCAAATCTTGGACATTCACACCACGCCAAGCACAAACAGCAGAACTACCTCCGTGAAAGGCTGTTAGGTTGAGATTCATCCAAAATAACTGGGCTGGTGAACTATTTCGTTCAGTAGATACAGTGTGATTGTTGTGGGCATCGATAAATTCTGACAGCCTCTTATTTATTCTTGGCAAGTAGACGTAGTGAAGGCAGAACATATCCGTATCGTTTAAAGGATCTAAAATTCCTTCTCTCTCAAGCTCGTAAAATTCTTCTTTAAAGCCAATGAACTCTTGTTCGTTAACGGCTCGGTTGTGGCGTTCAATGCGCTGGTTGTGTACCGAACTCCCGACGACAACAGGCCTTGCTTCCTCACCCCAGGCATTGACCATGTCATTCCATACATCCACATTTTTCCACCATGGTGTTCTGACTCTGAAGGGGCGCCCATACTTCCGGGGGGGGGGGGGGGGGGGGGTACTCCTGTTTTGTATTATGTATGTGCCGCCCGGGTGGGTCATAATAATAATAATAGGCTTTATTTATCGAGGGTGACACTTGACAGTACAGTAACTGATAACCTCATGGCCCTCTAATAAAATTGAATAAATAAAGGAAAATTGATATAAAGTCAGAAAGCTAAAAATTTACAATACTGCTGATGGAAAACTATTAATATTATAATTTAATTTATGTTAAAAAACAATTTCTAAAAATACTACTAAAAGATTTGAACTACCAATATATACTATACTTACAAATGTACTATTTACGATTAAAACCTACTATTTACAACAATTTGTATTAAAATAATCGCAGAATATCAGATTTTAAAACGTAAGGACGCTTTTTGCTGACATAAAAAGCTTTTGTAGAGATCATGTTTAAAGCTGCTTACAGAATTTGCCCTTCTTTGTTCGATATTGATGTTGTTCCAGTCTTTGATAGTTCTGACGGTAAATGTTCTCCCTCCTTCAGAAACTAGCTTGTATCTTGGACATAATAGATTAAAATTTGAATATCTAGTTTCTCTATTATGCACATCTGAATTTCTCACAAGCAGGGAACTAATGTAGGTAGGGGTAGTGTAGAAGAAACTATTTACACGCTTAAGGGCAAAAACACATCTTTTGATTAGGGCAATATTAGTAAAAGGAAGCCAGTTTAAACTGTTAAAAAGAGTAACTGATGGCGTGTCTCTGTCTGCAATTAAAATAATTCTTGCCGCTCTTTTCTGGAGCTTAAGGACTCTAGTAATGCTTTCACTGCTACAATTTGACCATATAGAGCTACCATACATGAGTGTAGGCTTAATTACGCCATTATAATGATTTGTTTTTGTCGTTGCTTTAGATATGGGCTAATGTGCTTAAGCAGGCCAAGTCTTTTCGATAACTTTTTGCATAGGTCGTCAACATTTACATCAATGATGACTCCGAGGAGTTTTTTGCTTGACACTTGTTCAATTTTAGAGTTGTTTAGCTTGATGTCGAGGTTATCGTGGAGTATTTTTTTTCTTTTTTTCTGCAGACGTCTGCCTGTAATTAGCATGGTTTTGGTTTTGTCAGTATTAATAAACATCTTATTTTGACTTGACCACTTCTGGATGGCTTCAAGATCACTGTTGATGTCTTGAACGATCGATTTTGTAGAGGACCAATGACCGCTCGTTGACAAAGTTGTATCGTCTTCAAAAATGTCAATTTCTGAACTGGACACGTTCAGAGGGATGTCGTTTACAAATAGCAAAAACAGCGCCGGACCGAGTATAGAGTTGAGGTACACCCTGCTTAACTGGTCGCAGGTCGGACTGTTGTCCTTCAATAGTAACAAACTGAGTTCTATCTGTAAGATATGACTCGAACCAGGACACGGCTGACTCACTAACTCTGTATAGTCTAAGTTTCTTTAAAGGAGAACCAAACCCTAAAATCAACCCAACGTCTTTACTTAACAAATAAAAGATGGTTCTCCTTGTTATATAACAAAATGATGCACGCTCGAGGTCTTGAAAAACTGCGGATGCACGAGCGGAACGCGAGTGCATTTAGCAGCTTTTCAAGACCTCGAAAGTGCATCATTTTGTTATATAACAAGGAGAACCATCTTTTATTTGTTTTATAATATAAACTTCAATGTAGACGAAGGAAATAAAGCTATCTTTAGAACCCGCGTAAAAATCTAAAAGCAAACTGACGACAGCGAAAACCCCATTTTACTACTGGACTTGTTTACAACTTTTTTCGTCGCTGATTGGTTCAATTGTGACAGCTTGACATTGACGATCTGAAAGCTCGTTTCTTATTGGATGAAGTAATCTGCTTAGAATAGAACGTGTCAATCGATAAAAGTGAAAGACAGAAATTGCAAGAGCCGGCAAATGCAATGGGTTGTAATATTGTCATCTGGTCAAAACTGTTGCAGGAAACAAAGTGCTTTCTTTTTACAATTTCTGGTCAGCACAGGAGAGGTTTATCTGCACTGATTGTGATAGTGCCAAGCGTTGAAAATGCCTGATGGAAAAGCATTCACAGAGAAAGCGTTAGCGAATTAGCGGCAGTAGAGTTGGACACGTGAATTGAGGATTGCCGACTATTTTCTACAACAACTGCATAGTTGACACTGATTACTGATTCTGTGGTCTGAAGAAGAATATTTTCTTTATCACAAGGAACAGTGTTGTAACTGCTGCTCTGATGGCCGTGTTGCGTAGCTTTTGAGGCTCTCTTCGTTGGCATGGCCGCTATACACATGAAAGATAATCTACTCTTTTGAAATTCTGCCAGTTCTGGGTTCTCTGCAAGTTGTATCGCCCGTTTTTCATTCAGGGACATTCCAGAACCTCTCAAACGAACTTCTACATGAAACCAGAGAAATCCCATTGTATTCTTCGCAATTCACTGTTCAGGTTTCAGCATAAAGCAGACTTATTACAGTTATCGTCGAGTTATTGGTGAGTCATGCATGTCTTGTTGTTGTGTTGTCACTTTCCTCTCACCAGGCTGTTAGAAAAACCACATTTTTCTTTTAAAATTACAATCATTTTTCATATCAAACTCTCAATGAGTAACACTGTATTAGAATGTGGGCGTTGCTTTTCTCAACTTCAAACGTTTTAGCATCCCATTTTGTGGTTGCTTTAAGGTGATGTTACACGAGACGATTTTTAACGACGATTTTTCGCGACGATTTTTAATGCATGTTACACGAGACAACTTTTAGCGCAACATTGTTGCGGCAACGGGTATGTTACACGGGACGATTTTTAGCGCAACATCTAGCTAGCACCTAGGCTCCTACTCCGACACCCTCGTTTAGAAACATGGCTGACAAGTGAAGTCTTTGTTTGTTGACGTAGCCTCGTTTCCGTGGGCATAGCGAACAGGTTTCTGGGACGACGTTGCGCGAAAAGTCAACGGCGAGGGTGTTACACGAAGCAACTCCAACAAAATTCGGGCAACAAGTTGCAGGTTTTTGAAGGTAATTCAAAAGCTTGCAACATGTTGCCGCAACGAAGATTGCGTTAAAAATCGTCCAGAGCGCCATGTTACACTATGTTGACTTTTCGCGCAACATTGTTGCGCGAAAAATCGTCGCTAAAAATCGTCTCGTGTAACATCACCTTTAGAGTACGAAGCCGATGCTAAATTCTCTCGCCGATCACTTTCTTTTAGTTTTGGGAAGCGACTTTTATTTTCCTTTTCTTCAACACACCTTAACAACTCAAAGTCGGACATGTTTTCTTCCCAGTCTATGAAATTAGAGTCTATGAAATTAAACTCGCGAAAAACAATCACCGATACGTTTTGTTTTGGTTGGATTCTCGGCGTGCTTGATTTTTTCTTGAGCGTGCATTTATAACAAAATCAAGCACGCTGAGCATCCAATCAAATCGCATGTTCTTAGGATGATCCCATAATTTATATTATAATTAACAAATAAAAGATGGTTCTCCTTGTTATATAACAAAATAATGCACGCTCGAGGTCTTGAAAAACTGCGGATGCACGAGCGGAACGCGAGTGCATTTAGCAGCTTTTCAAGACCTTGAAAGTGCATTATTTTGTTATATAACAAGGAGAACCATCTTTTATTTGTTTTATAATATAAACTTCAATGCAGACGAAGGAAATAAAGCTATCTTTAGAACCCGCGTAAAAATCTAAAAGCAAACTGACGACAGCGAAAACCCCATTTTAATGTACTTGACTTGTTTACAACTTTTTTCGTCGCTGATTGGTTCAATTGTGACAGCTTGACATTGACGATCTGAAAGCTCGTTTCTTATTGGATGAAGTAATCTGCTAAGAATAGAACGTGTGAATCGATAAAAGTGAAAGACAGAAATTGCAAGAGCCGGCAAATGAAATGGGTTGTAATATTGTCATCTGGTTAAAACTGTTGCAGGAAACAAAGTACTTTCTTTTTACAATTTCTGGTCAGCACAGGAGAGATTTATCTGCACATTATGATAGTACAAGGCGTTGAAAATGCTTGATGGAAACGTATTCACAGAGAAAGCGTTAGCGACTTAGCGGCAGTAGAGTTGGACACGTGAGTTGAGGATTGCCGACTATTTTCTACAACAACTGCATAGTTGACACTGATTACTGATTCTGTGGTCTGAAGAAGGATATTTTCTTTATCCCAAGGAACAGTGTTGTAACTGCTGCTCTGATGGCCGTGTTGCGTAGCTTGCGTAGCTATATAAACTCGCGAAAAACAATCACCGATACGTTTTGTTTTGATTGGATTCTCGGCGTGCTTGATTTTTTCTTGAGCGTGCATTTATAACAAAATCAAGCACGCTGAGCATCCAATCAAATCGCATGTTCTTAGGATGATCCCATAATTTATATTATAACGTTATATATTGTACAGGATAACTTGATTTGTTCAGGGTCATTCAGTTTCAGCCAGAAATTGATGTTTCTACATTTTGCTTGGTAACGTACAGGAAATCTCCAAGCTCTGCTCTACATGCATTGTTGCTACACAACTTGCTAACGCCATACATACCCATTTTTCATGTAAGTACCCCCCCCCCCCCCCCCCCCCCCCCCCCCCCGGGCCATACTTGTGAACTGCATGTAGGATGTGTAGAGATAGAACCGTATGTGCCCTGTTGTTAGTCGAACAACGACCAAATACAACGAGGCGACTGAAGCCGTCAATAGCGTGGTGGAGAACCATTCGCCATCTTATAAGCTTGTGATTTCCGTCTATGTGCCAAATGTAATTTGGACATGGTACCGAATACACACGCCGTCGAATCGGGGGCCTTCGTCTTGTCGCTGGGCCCATAGGATCACTCCGATGTATCGCTGTACGTAGTCGGTTGCGTTGTACATGAAATCCTTGTGCTCTTAAGTGGCCTTGTACCATTACTTCCCCAGCACGCGGATGATTCTCTTTGACCGACATGACAACTTCTTGAAGCTGATGATCTGATAATGCTGAGAATTTACTGTAGTCTATATGTCAAAATCCCTAATGGCTTTATAAACAACAGGTCGGGATACATCAAAGAAACTCGCGATTTCGGAGATGGGTACTTTTAATCTCAGAAGATTTTCCAGACTTCCTTGGAGACAGTCTTCTGGGGTCTACCAACTCTTCTCCGATTACTACAAAATGAAAATTACCACAATTTAATGATGGATTATTGTAAAATGGTAAGTATACTTTCGTTAGTCTACGACCCTGAATTCAGGTCCTCGGCCGGGAAAATTACCATCTGCTTTCCAGTAACGAATCGTTCTTGGTTTCTACATGTCGCTCCCTTCCCAAATGTTGGAAGTTTGGATATTTTCGCGTTAACGAAACTCTATATTTACGGAGGGAAGCCGAGTGTAACAGTGAGTAACTACGGTGGCCCACAAGGGCAATACAAATAAATAAATTCCAGTACATTTGCGATTTACATATCGCAGTTTTGCGATTTATATATTGCACATTTGCGATTTATAAATGACAAAGTTACGCTGCTTGCGATTTATAAATGACAAAGTTACGTTGCTTGCGATTTATAAATGACAAAGTTACGTTGCTTGCGATTTATAAATGACAAAGTTACGTTGCTTGCGATTTATAAATGACAAAGTTACGTTGCTTGCGATTTATAATGACAAAGTTACGTTGCTTGCGATTTATAAATGACAAAGCTCATTATCTGGGATATACAAATTGCAAAGCAACTTAAATTGTGATTTACTAAATAGCACAAAAAACAGTACAAATACAGCTAAATATTTTTTTTACACTTGGCGCCCCATAAGCGTGCACGCGCGGTTGGGGCTTGAGAGCCAATAGACAACAATGTTTTTCATGTAGAAGGCGGCTCTAATCGTTTAAAATAGAGGAAAAGATTAAATAAAACTGAGAAAGGAGAAAAAGAAGTAAAATAAATAAATTTTAGTGCCTGGTGTAGACTCGAACTCTGGTCGTTGGATCAAAAGGGCGCGGTCTAAACCACTGTACCATAGAGCCAACTTACGTGGAGAGGTGTTCAAAATAAGATATATACGTACGTTCTGAGCCCGCGAATCCAAACGGGAGGATTTGTTTGAAATTAGGTTCGATTTTGGTTCGAGAAATGGGGATTATTTCAATTAAATGGCACGAGGCTCTTGGAATAGATACTGTTGTGCTATTATTTGAGGTCTAGTTGCGGTTGGCATTGATTTTGGATGAAAATAAGAGCGTGATGTTCGAGTGATTCGGATCGAGAAATGGCAGTTGCGTCCGTCCTTGCCTTCTTTCTTAGGGCCCGTTTACAAGGAGATACGGTTACCCTAGCACTAGGTCATTTCCTCTTATTTTTAGCGATGTGCTTACAAGCAGGCGGACTGAACTCAACTCGGCTGCCCGGTTTACCCTAGCGCTAGGGTTACCCTGTCTGAGAGCTAGGGTGACCCTAGCACTAGGGCTATGTTTTGCCCTTGTAAACAGTTTGCTAGGGTAACCCGCCTACCCGGGTCAACTCTATTCTAGAGCCAAATTTCACATTGCAAGTTTCTAAAGTTCTCTAGCAATTAGTAGGTAACATAACAACATTCTAGGATACTAGACAGCTGCAATAAAGGGCACCACAGAAAGAAGAATCGACGTTAATTCACCAAAACCCGCCAGAACTCTATTCGTGTCCGCCATGTTGTTTTCTATGCTTGAATGATTTTGGCGGCGGCGAGCTCAGTTTGAACAGATCAGTTTGAACCGGATAAAAATGAAAGAAAAGTGGAAGAGTAATATTAGTAGCACGTTTTCATTCATTAGTATGACATTTCATAAGAAACGGCTTTTCAAATGAAGAATATATTTGAAAGAGACTTCAACTGGCTTGTGTTGAGTTGGCTCGGGCAGTAGGGTAACCCTACCTGAATCATTTTGCTTGTAAACCCGGGCTATCTTTGACCCTAGTGCTAGGGTAACCCTAGTGCTAGGGTAACCCTATCTCCTTGTAAACGGGCCCTTAGTTGGAGAGGTCGAGGGGTAAAATTTCAACAGTATTCGCTGAAATTGCATAAAGAGCCCAATGAAGAACAGATAAAGACTTCAGGGGAGTTTTCATTGATTCTATTTCAGTATTTCTGGCCAAACGGATACAACCAAATACTCGTTAAAAATCTCACACAAACCCTTATAATTTAAAACACAAACAGAGTTGGGTTTCCTGTGCAGTGATCGGGCTAAAAGGATCGAAACACGTCCATGGATTGGAGGTAAGTTCATAACGAAACTCGGATTGAGTGTGTAATCCCTAACATTGCTGAAATTCGGCGTTGACAAAACCTGGAACGGAATGGAACGGAATGGAACGGAATGGAATGGACTGGATCGGAACGGAATGGAATGGATCGGAACGGAACGGAACGGAACGGAATAAATCGGAATGGACCAAATTTTATTTTTTAAGAAAAATCCTCCCTTAAAAAAATCTTTCTGTGGAGATTTTCGAAAGTCAGATGTAAGTAAGTAGTTGGACCAGATTTCGGAGGTAAAAAAAAGTATGAAACGGCTAGTATTTTAAAATACCGAGTTAAAAAAAAATGTTGATGTCTATTGCAAAATAAAACGCTTGATATGATATATTGACGGGCTGTCGATCATAGGCTGACGTTATGTCACAATTGTTGTCAAGGTCCCATCAAGAAGTCTATTGGTCAATGAAACAAAATAAGTGACACGTGGCTGTAAAACTGTGGTGGGTTTTTACCGCCATCAATGCCAAGTCTGCGTGAGTATTTGGTCGCAGTCCATGATTACAGCATGGAGTTGTCAATGTAGCTGATAAAATAACTTTGCGCCGTAATAAAGTTCAGTCAGCAACAAGCTTTATTGCAACATGATTACAGCATGTTTTGTCAATGTAGCTGATATAATAACTTTGCGCCGTAATAAAGTTCAGCAACAACTGCATGACTAGCGATATAACGAAAACTGAAATCACAAAATGGTAACAAAAAAATTAAACACGTACTGGTTACCGTAGGTCTATCCTTAAAATTCGGGGGGCTTATTTTTGGGAGGGTTTTAGGGGGCTTATTTTCGGGGGAGCTTATATTGGGGGGGGGGGGGGGGGGGGAGAGCTTATTTTCGGAATTTTATGGCACTTGACAATATTTTTTATCCAGGTTTATTCAAAAACCTCACCAGCGATTCATGAGGGATTCACGAGGTAATGAGAAAATCGTAAGAATTTTTTTTTTCGTATAGTCACAATAGCTCTCGTAAGCGACGACCCTCGGGAAATAAAAATGTGGCCGTAACTACTGGAACCGTGATCGCTTACGACAGCTTCTTCAATACAGAGTTTAAATTGAAAAGTCATTAAACGGGGTTTCGTGAGGGTGGTCGTAAGTAGAGCTGGTCGCTTACGAGAGTGGTCGCTTAGAGAGCTTTGACTCAATATGCAAAAAGAATCTAGGCATTTTAAATGTGTTTTACACACGATTCAGATTTGAAATACTCATCTGCTTTGCAAGCCGTTTCGTACTTTGTCCGTTCCATTCAAGGTTTTGTCAACGCCGGTCAGAATACATGACAGATAACTGCTTCAGGACTCACGCAAACTTGGCATTGATGGCGGTAAAAACCCACCATAGTTTTACAGCCACGTGTCACTTATTTTGTTTCATTGACCAATAGACTTCTTGATAGGACCTTGACAACGATTGTAACATAACGTCAGCCTATGATTGACAGCCCGTCAATATATCATATCAAACGTTCTATTTCGTAATAGACATCAGCTTTTTTTACCTCCGAAATCTGTTCCAACTACTTTCTTACATCTGACTTTCGAAAATCTCCACTGAAAGATTTTCGTAAGGGAGGATTTTTCTTAAAAATAAAATTTGGTCCATTCCGATCCGTTCCGTTCCGTTCCAGGTTTTGTCAACGCCGTCTTAGGGGGTCTTAAGGGGTCTTCGTTTTGAGAGTCTTCGTTTTCCGAACACCCTGGGCGAGACACCTAGTGATTCTGTTGCTTTTCAGCACTTAGGAGGAGTGGACTATGTTACAGTTTCAAAAATTGTTCAAAAAAGAATTTTCATAAAAGAAAAATAATTTAAATTATCAGACCAAAAACATTTTGAATTGTAAAACAGTCTAAACCTCACAGAGCCATGGGCGAGACACCTAGTGATTCTGTTGCTTTTCAGCACTTAGGAGGAGTGGACTATGTTACAGTTTCAAAAATTGTTCAATAAAGAATTTTCATAAAAGAAAAATAATTTAAATTATCAGACCAAAAACATTTTGAATTGTAAAACAGTCTAAACCTCACAGAGCCATGGGCGAGACACCTAGTGATTCTGTTGCTTTTCAGCACTTAGGAGGAGTGGACTATGTTACAGTTTCAAAAATTGTTCAAAAAAGAATTTTCATAAAAGAAAAATAATTTAAATTATCAGACCAAAAACATTTTGAATTGTAAAACAGTCTAAACCTCACAGAGCCATGGGCGAGACACCTAGTGATTCTGTTGCTTTTCAGCACTTAGGAGGAGTGGACTATGTTACAGTTTCAAAAATTGTTCAATAAAGAATTTTCATAAAAGAAAAATAATTTAAATTATCAGACCAAAAACATTTTGAATTGTAAAACAGTCTAAACCTCACAGAGCCATGGGCGAGACACCTAGTGATTCTGTTGCTTTTCAGCACTTAGGAGGAGACCAAAAACATACTATATAATAATTATTGGTTCAAAACTCAGAGCCATAAGTGATACACTGCTAGCTAGTAATTAGCCTCAGGCTAGCTAGTAATATAATTTTATTTATTTAAAGAAAACGATGAAAAGAATCCCCAGGTAATTATTTGCCTTTCTTGCTGATATTCAAACAATCAGTGCCAAAACATCAACGTCATTTTCTTTTTTTTTTCTTTTTTTGCCTAAATTAGTCATAACCGTAAGCCCACAAAGGCACATAATTTTTTTCAGTTATTGTTGATTTCAAACCTGATCCCCAAATCATAGCAGTACATGTATGTAAATTTACAACTCTAATAAAATGAATATCATAACAGTAGCATACATTTTGTATATAAAAAAAATACTCTGCATTTAGAGTAACATTTAAATTAACTCTGCATTTTTAGTATTTATTTATTTGTGCTTATTTATTTGCTTAAACCAACCTCTTTACTCTGCAGTTGGCAATGGAAAGTGTGTATACAGATCGACTTAGCTAGCACTTTGCACCGATGTCTGCACATCGATCGACAAGGGGTCGGACAATCCCTATTGTCACTTGATCTTTGCCTATAACTGAATTAAAGCAGCAAAATAATGTTTGTTTTTTAAGATTAATTGGAAACTTTTAAATTTACCCGACCCCTACGTATACCTCCTTGTGTCACAGCTAATTGGGAATATTTCACCAAGAATAGTAATCATTTAGGACCAAACAAAAGTATACTGTTTCTTAATCTTCCAAATGAAAACAATAGAGGGTCCACAATAGGGTCCTCAGATCCCGCTTTCCCACCTCATTTTTTCTCTTAATCCCACCATCCCACCCTTCTTTACGTTGAAATCCCGATCCCACCCTTATTTTTTTAACTACAATTTTTTTTTCTGCGTTAATTATTACAATAATGATAACATGAAATACCCACCTTCATTAAAATCCGGATAGCTGCCAAGTAAACAGACTAAACACGATTTGATGATGTTTCTGACCCTTGGACGAACACGCAAAGTCACACAAACGGTACGCGACATGCTGTTGACATATGGAAGACGAAGATTGTTCGTTTTTGAAGAGTTAATCTGCATTAAACACACGGTCACGTGGAAATTATAATCCCGTATCCCGCTTCCCGCCCCCTCAAAAACATGAAATCCCGCTTCCCGCTCGTACCTGAAATCCCGCGTCCCACTCCGGTTTTTAGCTCGCATCCCGAATCCCACCCTCGAAATAAGCCCGATCCCGCCATCCCGCCAAACCTATTGTGGATATTTCAATATCAGAATATATATATTTTTTAAATTGTGTTTTTATAAATTCACACCTACCACAGAATGGGCGCCCATCCATCTTCAGATTGAATGATAAGTGCTGTGGTACTTAGGTCTCTATAGATAGTCTCATTTTCCGGACAGACCAAACGACAGATAGATGGTGAATGGCGGGATTGATGTACATGTAGAAGGGGTTGATGGCGGAGTCAGATCTAGAGTGGTTCAACGCAGTTGTGAACGGAGCTCGAGAAGTTCCTTAGCCGTGGAAGCCAACTGTGCTTCTAATACTTTGGCCTGTGTTAATTGCCAGCACCTGATGGTCTCCTTAAGCTTCTTTGACTTTGATAGAGATATCGGGTTCTAAGCCCAAGGTGGGAAATCCAAGGCAGTTGATCGCCCTCACGAGCCCTTGGAATTCGTCAGTTCGGATAAATGGGCATTTCTCTACGTTCTTTGCAATGAGGAGATAAGCCACCAGTCCAAAAGCCGATGACACGAAAACCTCGTCACTCGAGTGGTCTCTTCGTCTCGAACGTATTTAGCTTGATTTAGTATTAAGCTCGAATTGATAACAAACCATGCGATTTGTTGCAAACACTATGTAAGAGAGCTGTTCTTGAAATCAGACGCGGTGGCGGACATTTTCATAACTCATCATGCTTCAGTTTTGAATGAATGAATGAATACGAGTCCCGAGTTAAAATTTAGCGCCAAACTTGTAAATCCCCAAAACATGACCAAATTAAGTATATAACCAGTTAACCTCTTTGACTGGCAGGCCAAATAAAGTATAACCAGTTAACTTCTTTGACTGGCAGGCCTTGTGTACCACATGTAGTCCAAAAATGGTTCGCAAATCGAAAATTTATGACCATATAAAAGATCACCACAAGCCTATCAAACATCTCTCTTTCGTACAGATTATACAACATAAAACTTTGTTTGCAGGATTTCAGTATTCCGTAAATGTAGCACCTACTAGTGGTTTTGGGAACGGAATCGAAGCCGGACGGTTTGCCTGGAGATCGACGGAGGACCGGGGTAGAAGAGTTCAGAGCCTAGTAAGTTAACAATAATGACAACTGAAACATCAGTTGTACAATGGTTGTAGGGCGAAGCCGTCTATTTATTTGTCTGACATACATATTTTGGAAGGATTTATAATACAAATCACGAGATTTGGCTACCTGTAGATCGACAAAATAGCGGAAAAGTAGTCTAAGCATCTTCAGCATTTAAAGCAGAATAAAGGGCCGACCATTTAACTTTTGAGGGGGGCGGGGGGAGAGGTGTTTTTTCGCAAAAATATCCTGCAAGCGGAAAAGCTTTGTTCTGGCTCCGCTTTTTTCGCAAAAAAAATTCGTGCAACACTGCTAAAGAAAAAAAATCGAGCACAGACAAGAACACCCATCCCCCCAGAAGAGTCTGAACCCGGGAGTCTGAACTGAACCACTAGCATATGAACATGATTAGAAAGAACCGAGAAAACTGAACCGAGTGCATGTATAGTGATGTTTCGTGTGTCGTCATCTATTGTCATTAATGTGCCAACCAGAGATCCATTGGTTCCCAACACAAAGCGGGCTTTACAAATCATGGTTGGACATTAGCATAACAATTGCAATGTTTATCAACACGAAACATCGCTAAAGAAGAACTAGAACTAGAAACCGACCCGATGTTGAAACTGTTTGACGCCCACACACAAAGAAATGGAGAAAACTGAACTGAGTATAACATAATATAGAACCGTCTAAATGGGATATGGCTTCCTGACATGAATCGAATATACAGAACCGAACTTTTCGGATTGCAAACTGGAGGTCAAAGAAGAAAAGTACTGAACCGGAAAAAACGACAGAACAAGAAAAACGAGCGAAACTGAACTCCGAGAGGAAATTATAAAACTGACCGGACCCCTGTGGAACATCAACAAAGGGAGACTTAAAGGGGCTGTATCACGGTAAGACTTTACATTCGTTTTTCCGGGCCGGAAAGAGCTATTTCCACCGATTTTGATATGAACTGACGAACCTCTCGGCCATGTGGGATGCTTAAAATAGAACCAAATATGCAAAAATGACTAACAAACTGGGTATATAAACAGTCTCCAGGGAAAATTTTGAAAATAATTTCAGTCAAGCATTGAGGGAGGGAAGTTTAACTGTTTACATCCAATTAACAGCCACTAAACGAGCGATTACTCGATACATGCGCAGTACCTTGACATAGCCCCTTTAATTGGAATTCTCGCTGGAAACAACGGGAAAAAACTTAAACGGGTCAAGAAGAAAATAATTAAGCTGGCGAAAAAAGAAACTGAACATTTATCGAAAAAAAGCAAAAAAGGTACAAAATATGACTGCTCGAGATATTAGAATGCAGTGAAGAACGGAATTAACTTGATATGAATTTGAACTGTCGTGAAAGCATAACAATTTCGTTAGGAATGTTTAAACTGATATAAAGCAGGATTTGTTGCCGGGCATCTTAGTTCTCGCATCGGTCTAGGGGGCCGATATGAGAGTTGTATGGCTTATAAACTAAAGAGTCGCCATAGAGATAATACGAAACGTCTCTGGAAGAATAGAAGAAAGTGATTAGTTAATAGATTAACTGAATTGTGATTGCAATCGAAATATTGTAAATTAGAAATAGAAAGGACTTAGCTCTGAATAACTGCGAGGCAAAGAGAAAATAAAACCTCCAGTGTGGTATATGCTGGATTACAAAAGATCCGAAACTAAATTGATGTCATTATTCAGAGTTATCCAACAAACCTTGTAATTCACTTCTTTGATATTTACTCTTTTTAATACACACTCAGGCAGTATTCATCTTCTTCAGAGCATTACTTTTTTTCCGATGCCAGGTGCACTATAAACATGAGCAGCTATATGTTGCTTCCCAAGATGGTTAGTATACCTTTAGTTCATTACACCAGTAATATTTATCTTCCGTGCAGACAGAGACCCAACAGTAGTTTTTACAGGAACCAGTCATTCATTGATCTTGGGGTCTGTTTGTTATTTATAGCAAAGGGAGGTGGGAGGGCAGTGATTATTTATCAATCCAAGCACACAAAAAATACTCCTCCCTGAACTCTATATCAAAACTTTACTCCCACCCCCTCAATAATGTTGACCACTTCACATTCCCCCACTTCATCTGACAGTGTAAAACAATTACCTCCCCCACCAACCCACTTCAAACGAATTTTGAAAGGCTATTCCTTATTCAGATCTTGTAAAATTCATTTATATTGATAAGGGGTGCTAACCAATTCAAACATTCCCATACAGTTACTGAATACTAAGCTAGTTAGAACTCTATAAATCTGACACGGAATACAAACTACCTGTAAGCAGGAGCCCTTGAGCATCCATATGTCATATTTTCGTGATGCAGAGTTTTCCCAACCTCCAGCTCAAGATTCTTAGGCTGATACAACACTCCCGCTAATTTTGTAAACACTACATCCAGTTTGTCCACTCATATTGTATCTAGGTATTACTTGTGTTAACTGTTTTAACATCTTTTAAAATAACCAGAAAGTGCTTTTAGTCCGGTAACTGCTTTTTTCATAAAACCTCTTCAAACATATCTGAATCAAGTACTCCAAGTTTTCCTTAATTCTGGAATGTCAGTTACCCTTGATAATACCCAATACCTTTATTTTCACTTTGAATAAAAATGTTACTCTAGATCAAGAATTTACAGCCAACTGTTTAGCTACTTGAGCCTTTGTGGTTTATTGTGGATTGGGATTGCACCTCTTAATAAGTAATATAAGAATATTAAAAATCAGGAGACAGTTGTTGAACCCAAATAGTCTTGGACATAACAAAAATGGGCAAACGATTTTATCAAACTTTCCAATGTATCTCTACTGTCTACTTCAAATTCTACAAACAGGTCTATGTTAAGAACGCCAGAAATAGTACACAGGTATAAGTCAGTTCACCCAAGGCTTTATACATGCATTTTTTTAGAAACTGCATGTGGACCTATTTACACTGGCATCTCAGAGTGAGCGCATTTAATCCATGAAATATAAAGTAAACAGACAACTATTGAAACCTACAACTTTGTTTTTTGGCTATAAGATAACAAGTAATTTGATCTCTAGGATTAAGTGTGTTCACTCTATATTTAAAAACTACGATATAAGTCCTTACTTTCCAGTCTATGGTTGAGGTTAATCCATAACAACAGTTTATATTAAGAGTGTGGTTCATTGACAATAGTTTAAATGACTGGCCAAGTAATGTGCCATAAGATATCACTTTGTTTCAAGTCTAGTCCTCCTTTAACATTTTTATGCCAAGCCTTGCCAGGCCTATAATTGTGCCACAAACTTAAAGGGATACCCGAGTGAAAAACACATTGGGGCTCAAAAGAATCTTCAACACGTTCTTTGTTCAGAAAATGTATTAAAATTTGATCAAACGTTTTTAGTATTAAGAACGAGCACCTCAAAGTTGGCGCCGCGAAGACATGGGCGCCGCCATCTTTGTTTGCATTTACGGAAGTGACGTCACTTCGTCCCACCAGCGTATCGCGGCTACTTGTCTTTGTATGATTTTCACACGCTCGGAATTAAAGTGGATATATTTTCATCGAGATTGCAGAGGAATTCTTACAGAAACCGGAATTATGATGAAGACGACATTATGAGAAAAGTTCAGAAGACTGGGAGGAGGAAGAAAAGCATTGGGAAGGCGAGAAATTATCAGACGAACAACAAGGTCTCGTAACTGCCATTTAATAACAGCAAAACAACATGGCTTAAAAGACTCGAGTGACTTCTGAATAAGTATAAGAACTACAATGTATGTGAGGTACAGTTTAGTGCTCGTTCTTAATACTAAAAACCTTTGATCAAATTTTAATACATTTTCTGAACAAAGAACATGTTGAAGATTCTTTTGAGCCCCAATGTGTTTTTCACTCGGGTATCCCTTTAACAAAATAGAAAAGGCTTGTACATGTAAAATAATTCAATATCAAGTTGGTTTAAAGTCACCAAATCGGTCCATGAAACAACACTTTGTTAGAAATCTTAGAACCTTTTACATTTGAAACAAAGGCAATAAGAACTAACTAAGATGAAGATAAAAATTCCATATCATCTCATACCAAATATTGTTGCATGGAAATGTTCAAATTGACCTAAGTACGAGTTTCCCTTTCATTATTTCAGTGCAGGCATCAAGAAAGCCAAGCACAGGGGAAATGAGATATCTTTAAAATAATGTTCATTTCTACCAACCACAATTTGCTTCAAAGTATCATACTTATAGGCTTGGTTTCTTGACATTCCACTGTCTGTATGAACTACCTCTCGCTTTTCTACATATATGTACAGTTACTTTTACAGTCCTCCGAGGTTTGTCAACATAAAGTGTCTGTTTCATTACACTGACTGACTTTCCGTAGATGTTATGCACTCAAAGAGCCTCCTCTGTGTTCGTTAAGGAGTGCTATATTGAGCCTCTAGTTTCTGTCATTACTAAGATTACAGAAACTGCAGTCACTTTACGACTTCCCTCCTTTTGCATGAGTTAAGATGTGTGATTTAAGATTCGTTGATTGTGCAAATCTCTTATTGCAAGCATCAAATGGACACACATATGGTCGGTCCCCTGTGTGAATGCGAACATGGGTACGTAGGTTGAAATCCAAAGAGAATCTCTTTCCACATCCTTCAAATGTACACTAAATAAAAACAAAACAGAGCGTAAGATAATAATATTTTGAAAGGAAAGCTCCACTTACAATAATTATTTGTGATTTTCAGGGATGCAATGAATTAATTAGAATGGGTAAGAAACAGAAAGGATACTATAACCTAAAACACCAATACCTGCCAGTGATAAATGTTTTCCCTAAAATGGTTTAACTAAACCCTAACATCAACCCAATATCTATAAAAAAGATGTATTTGAAAGAAATAAGTTGTGCTATTTTATTTCTCTGTGATGTGCTATTTTATTTCTCTGTGATGTGCTTCTATACGGACCTGAAAACCTTCCTCGCTACCTCCACTCTGTACAGATGGCTCAGGTCTTGTAATTTGTGATGTCAGGTACAGGGAATAAATTAGTTTTGCATTGCTTGAAAAGTTGAATGGCTTTTAATTGCAGACCATTTATTTTTACTGGAGATGATTGCTTTCCCTTGGTATGTGACATTATTACAATATGGCAAAGTTTGCACAGAACTGCAGCAACACAAGCTATCTTTATCAGCAGAGAATCGGTTATTTTACGAACTTGAAACTAATTTATTTTCATAGGCACACAACACAGAGAAATAAAATATCAGAACTACATCTTTGTATTATTAGTTGTTGAATGGATTGATTTTAGTTCCCCTTTAAAATCACAATCACACATTACCGTAGCAACAGTCAATTACCTGAAATGGTTTCTCTCCTGTATGCACAAGTTGGTGTCTTTTTAATTTTGAACTCTCAACAAATGCCTGAATTGTAAATAATAACAATATCATGTCAGGATAAAGCCAAATAAAGGCTTTCTGTAAAAAATAAAGACACTTGATGATTGGATCATTCAGTATTTTACATTTAAATTAATATGATGCCACACAGACACTGTCAGTGCAGTACACAAGAGATATAATTTATTGCATGGTCAGCTGTGTAACATGCAGGGCATGACATAAGTGCTGTCCGATAGCCCAGGGCTAGTAGTTTGGTTTGTTGGGCTAGTGATTCCTGTACACAGGTTGCACTTCAGGCTATTAAACCCTGCCATTTGGGCAAGCTGCTTTTTTGATTTTCAATATGCCCTGAATATGGGCTGAGTATTTTTATGAATAAGTTTATTTTTTTTCGAGCCTAAAAGGAAAACAATTACTGAGTGAAATAAATTGTTTATTAAAATACAGAATTATAATTTTTTTCCTTACAGCTCAGTTCATGGCCTGCTATGCAGACATATTTTTTCACTCATAAATTCAAATAACAAATAATGCCTGCTTACCCGAGCACTTTAAAGGGATACCCGAGTAAAAAAAAAACATTTGGGCTCAAAAGCATCTTTCAGACGTACTTTGTTCATAAAATGTATTAAAATTTGATAAAACTTTTTCAGAGTTGAGAACGAGACCCTCAAAGTTGGCCCACGAAGACCTGGGCGCCGCCATTTTGTTGACATTAATTCCTGTAACGTTTTTTTTACGTCACTTCGTCCCACCGGAGTCTTGCGGCTAACTTGTAGCGACTTTTTTTCTTTGTAGAATTTTCACACGATCAGAATTAGAGTAGATTTTCATCGATACAGCAGAGCGATTTCGTACCAGAACAAAAATATAATGAAGACGATATTGTGGGAGAAGTTCAGAAGACTGGGAGGAAGAAGAAAAGCATGTGGAAGGCAAGAATATCAATGAACAACAAAAAGAGACTACCGAGCTAGTGCTATAAAGATTCGCTGTGTGTGTTTTTGTATGGAACTTGTTAGCCTTAAACACAAGACTAAAGGTAGATTATCACAATATTGATATCGGCATAGCAATCGAAACTTGTTTAATTTGACCCAGAGAGATAATCAGGGTGTAGCAAGCCACATAATTTTAATTTCGTTTACCTAACTGACGTGTTGTGAAACAGCACGCGCACCAAGTTCCACCACAAACATGCCGGGCTTGATCGCGCCAATGCTTTCACACAATTTAATAAGGGAATGGAATTATTTTGGCAATAAAATTGCTCTGAGCGTCTCGTTCTTGCATATATTCTGCTATGTTGGGTTAGTTATGATCGGTTTTTACAGGGAGGTTTTAACTTTTCAGGTGTTTCGTTTCAGTTGCACAAAGCCATGCAGTCAGTCAGATCAAACTGGATAACTCGCAAATTATATAGCTCCGAATATTACATAAGTTTCGAAAGCAATGCAAATATCAATATTGTCATAAACTACCTTAGTCTTGCGTTTAAGGCTGGCAAGTTCCATTAAAAAAACACACAGGAAATCTTTACATCATAGCACAACACCAGTTTTGCACTAGTTTGGTAGTCGCCTTGTGTTGTTAGTTGATATTCTCGCCTTCCATATGCTTTTCTTCGTCCTCTCAGTCTTCTGAACTTCTCTCAAAATATAGTCTTTGTGATATTTTTGTTCTAGTACGAAATTGCTCTGCCGTATCGATGAAAATCTACTCTAATGCCGAGCGTGTGAAAATTCTACAAAGAAAACAAGTCACTACAAGTTAGCCACAAGACTCCGGTGGGACGAAGTGATCGTAAAAAACGTCACAGGAATTAATGTAAACAAAATGCCGGCGCTCAGGTCTTCGTGGGGCCAACTTTGAGGGGCTCGTTCTCAACTCTGAAAAAGTTTTATCAAATTTTAATACATTTTCTGAACAAAGTACATCTGAAAGATGCTTTTGAGCCCAAACGTGTTTTCCATTTGGGTATCCCTTTAATAATAATTATTAGTTTCCAATATGCAAGCATGACATCAGCACTTCTGTTTTATTTTTCTGCCCAATCAAAGTCATTGTTAGAATTGCTTGAATTGCCATGCCATGCAACCATCGTGAACTCTCAGCTGGTTGTGCCATGGTGAAAATATATCAAAATAATCAAGTTACCAAATCTGCTTTTAGATTCTCCAAAGCCAAAATTTGACTCAATACGTTTCTGCTGTTTCTCTCATACAGCTTAATTTTGTTGAGCTTTTGGAGGCTAAACATACAAGACGCGTGAAACGAAAAACAATAAAATGTGAAATGTACAAATTAGTCTTGTCTCAAGCATGGGAACACTCTCCTATGATTGGTTAATGGCAAATGTATTGTCTGAATTCCTACATATATCATTAAGTGTAACATTACGTCACATTCCAGGATATGGATGGTAAAATCTGATTGGTCCAAAACACAATGAGGTGTGCATATTGGAAACTAATTAAGATTACAATAAAAATACCTTTGAGGATAATTTTCAGTTTTAAAAATCGCAGGCTGCACATTCTCAAAAGGCTGATAGGTTATTACTTCAACAGCCGCATTCTAATTGGCCCGCATGCTAACAAAACCTTTCAAGTGTTTCTAAAATAACCAGTGAAAACTAGTTAGTGACGTGTGTAATTGTCTCATATTTGCACTGTTGTACTGGGGCCACTTAGACAGCAAGAACTAAATACATTGGAACTAGTTAGTGACGTGTGTAGTCTCATATTTGCACTGGTGTACTGCGGCCACTTAGACAGCAAGAACTAAATACATTGGAAAACGAAAACAAAGCATTCCAAAGTATAAATCCTAGCATAGCCAGGCAATTTTATCCATTCATAAGACTTTGACATCAGAACTAGTCGACCAAGTTTGTCTTTTACTGGATAGAAGCTTGGTCAAGTCGAAATGCTATTGTCTTGTACTCAACACTAATTGGCTAAGTAACAATAAGTTGGAAAGCTTTGTTTTGTTCTGCATTGTGATTGGTTCTCATTGGAATGCTTTGTTTTGTTCTGCAATGTGATTGGTTTTCATTGTCCAACTGGCCCAAGTAGTTGCACTGTAAACCATCTTAATTATCCTACCTTGCCACACTCTGCACACACATGTACTCTAGGACCATGCGTATGTAGATGTTTACGCATTGCAGAATTGTCTCGAAACATTTTTGTACAGCCCTGAAAACAAGGAGAATTTAAGTTAGATTATTACAGAAAAAATAAAGTCACAAAAGAGCCAATAATATTGGTATACCTTGTGTGGGCATGCGATTGTTCTTGCTCCATCTTCCTCTTTTATTTTCTTGGGTCTCATTCTATAAGAAATTAGTGCAAGGCTTTTAAATTGTTTAATTTTGATTTTAAAAAGTGAAAAGAAGGCATCTGTATCTCCTATTGATAACAATCATCTTGCAACTCAAGTACTGCTATTAAATGTATTTTGATGAAACTTCTCAGGGTGCATCAAAACCAGACACAACTGTAATAACTCCTATTCTAGCAGGGGGAATTATTGGCCAAACAACTAGTAACTTCTTTGGCCGAGGTCTTCAATTGTTAAAGATGTACATAATAGATTGCTACCATCTGTTTCTGATCATTACTTTCTACAACTCAATAAAAGCCACAGTTAAAGTGCCACTACGACGAAAATTTACCATTTTCGAATTGCCACTTTTTCAGTGTCTATAAGTCAATCAGTATTAGAAATATCCGAAATAGTAAAAAATATTCCCAAATGGGCATCTTAAACCACAAATTTTAGGAGAGTTTAACGGTAAAATCCTGTCCGCCATTGCTGGAAGCTGTGCCCTTTGTTCAGCTTTAAACAAAGGTTTATTCACCGGAAGTGATGTCATACACTTAACACGACAACCTCGTGGCGCGAAATAGCGTACATAAAAAAGTAGCCAACCTTGCAAAGATAAATATAACTTTCTTCTTATGTACGTGAAGACGTTTTTAGTAGAAATATGCCTCCAGGCGTTGTGTTCTGCAGGCGAGCGTTAAGTGTATGACATAATTTCCGGTGAATAAACCTTTGTTTAAAGCTGAACAAAGGGCACGGCTTCCAGTAATGGCGGACGTGTAGATTCAATATTCGGAGCTAAAAAATAAGACTTCCTGTCGTTGTATCGAAAAACAATTTGAACTGGTAATAATATATGAACTCTACTTTATGAATATGCAAAAACATCGATATGTCAAAATTTGATCGTAGGGGCACTTTAAAGGGCTCTGTGCAAAAAGGGCATAAGTGTCTCCTGATAACATTCTAAATTCTCCTTCAATTTCTGTTTTCTAAGGGAGAATTTAGAATGTGAGCAAGAGTCACTTACCACAGCCCTTCAATAATTATTACAATACATGGTACTCTTCAAGGCAATCTTATACCTAACCCAAGCCTAAAACAAGCCATGGTATTTTCAATATTAGATTGAAAGGAGTCAAAACATGGAATTCTATACACAAAAATACTAGTATTGTCTCCCCCTCGGCATTCAAAACAAAGTTAAAGCTCAAGGAGTATTAATCCCAATTCTAAATATTTCACTTTCTTGTACTTGATTTGACCACATATACACCCACGATCATTTCCGATAATAATAGTTATAGTTTATTGCTTATCATAGACTGTTGGTATGTTATCTTAGTATTATTAACCCTTTCACCACCATCTGCCGGTTTTCTGGCTCAAATCTTAAGTGCCTAAAACACCATGTGCAAACCAGTGAAACTGATTAGCATAAGTTTTTCCATGAAATAGAGGCATTTCTTCCAATAGGGGGGTTGTTGAATTGACCAATAATAATACTATTATTGGATGAGTACACCTAGGGGTTCATTTCTGCAAAGTAAAAACAACATGGTGGCATAGAAGTTATGTGAGTTTGAAGTTTGTTCACTGTGTTATCAAAGTCCTTTTCTGCATAAAATAAGCAGGTTTTTGCATAAGCACGACCTCTGAATAGTTATTAATATACCCAGGTTGAGCATCTTGCCAAGATCTTGTAAGATCTTACAAGATCCTGTAAGATCTTGGCAAGATCTTATTTCGGCTGAATCTTGGCAAGATCTTGGCAAGATCTTTGCAACATTCATCAAGAATCTTAAGATAAGATCTTGGCAAGATCATGGCAAGATCTTGGCAAGGTCTTTGCAAGATCTTGGCAGTATTCATTAAGAATCTTAAGATAAGATTTTGTCAAGATCTTGCCAAGGTTTTAGCAAGATCTTGCCATGATCTTGGTAAGATTTTAGCAAGATCTTGAATTAAGATTCTTGCCAAGACCTTGCCAAGATCTTGGCAAGATCTTATCTTAAGATTCTTGATAAATCTTGCCAAGACCTTGCCAATATCTTGCCAAGGTCTTGACAAGATTAATCAAGATCTTACCAAGATCTTGGCAAGAATCTCAATATAAATTCTAGTCAAGATATATTTGCAAGATTTATCAAAAATCTTAAGATAGGATTTTGAAAGATTTGTGTAAGGTTTATCAATTAGAATCTTAAAATAATATCCATGAAATATTTCTTAACAAATAGTACTTAATAGCACTAATTAAACAATAGAAAAGAAAGTGTTTAGTCCTAGCTACTTAATTGCACTATTTAGTACGTGTACACAGAATTTGTTTCATAGATACATGATGACTCTCAATATTTATAGTTTAAAAAAATCACTTGTTAAAATCACTAATTAAACAAGAGAAAATAAAGTGTTTATATTTTGAACTATTTAGTGTACACAGAATTTGTTTCACGGATATAATGACTCAGTGCTCTAGTTTCTGATACCACACAAGTTAATTACCCACTTTCAATATTTAGTTATAAAACATCACATGTATAGAAAGGGCTCAATATGGCTCCAGGAAATAGTGATCAATGCTTTGTGAATGAACAATCAAATATATTTTAATTATAGTTACATGTATTCCCTTCAAGTGGCTCACTTGTTTTCACTTAAAAGGAACCTCGGCTGAAAAACAATGTTTGCTCTCAAGTGTTTGTTATACATGCCTATAAAGCCTGTTTCTCTGTGTTTGTCTCCAGTAAATTGTACACTAGATGTCATTTATGCACATTTATGCACTGTCCATAAAGCTCATTTGAATTTCCTGCATGCTGCTATCCTTAGTATGAGGTGAGACTTGTTCGTTTCACAGTCTCTGCAGTCTCACGAAAGAGAAGGTTATAATAACTGCTGCCAACTGCGAGGTAATATCATGGCATATCAGTTCTAGATGAGATGAAAACCTGGTGAAATCTGTGCAAAAGGTGGGCAGAATGTTCTACTTTAAGTATAATTTATTACATGTAAATGAAACTGAAAGTTCTGTCATCTGTGACACTGACAGTTATGCATACACGAAAAACAATAACTGAAAAAGTTTAAGGTTTTTCTAGTAGTTAAGTTCGCTAATATATGTCATTATTGTGCACTTAAGTATGTTCTCGAATATATTTCAAGAAACTCGTTAAATTGTATGAAAATGTGGTAAAAAGCTTCTCTAACATGTATTTAATTAGGTCCCCGTGTTATGATTTACGGTTTCGTTCCGGACCATGAGTGAGCTCTCTTAATTATAAATTAAACTAGTTTAGTTGATGACTTGCAGTGAGGACTTCTCAATCTGTAGAGTTTTAAGTGCATATTTTGGGCTATGAATTGAAGAATTAATGTGAACTCTGCTAGTATAGATCTAAGTTTGAATTATTGTGTTCGTTGCATGCAAACATCTGCGTCGATCGTAGTGAGATGTCTCGTAATAGATTAGCTCAATTAACTTAAAAAATCTAAGCTTTGAAGACGACTATCGATCAATGTGTTTAAATCAGCGATCAAGGCATTGAGCAACAATTCATACTTTAAAAAACCCACACCAATTTATTGGGTAAGATTTCGAAGCACAAGGAATTCCTGTTGTAATTAATTTCCGGTTGTCACATCGGATTCGTCACGCCACACCGGACATGTAAAATCCTTTATCTAGTGAACTTGTAATTCTAATTTTATTGATTATAATTATTTATATTTTCCAGGCCTTCAAGTTGCAGATCAGAAGCTTTTCAAAGAACTCTCAAAGAAAGCTCACACTGGAAAAAATCAACTACTAGTTAGCTAGTGAGTGAAATCACAATCAGTCTGGATATTCTCTGTGGACTGTACTTTAGAAGTTTAATAATTAAACTAAAAGTTAGAATGGTAAGGAACATGCGTGGACTCATTATTGATATCTGTTGTTTATTGCCAGTCCCTAAGCTATATTTGTTACCTTTAACCTTTACTACTTTTCCCATATATATTCTGTACTGCAATGTGGGCATTTGCATACATGTACACCTATTTCAAATGTCACGGACGAGCAACAAGCGACAAAGGATTGCCATTACAACTGGCGGCAGCTATGTGTGATTGAATACAGTGCAATTCGAAAATCCATTCAAAGGAAACCATTCATATTCTTCTTAAATCCATCGACTCCAAAAACAAACGAATTCACCAGACTTTTAGCAACAACCATAATCCATTTCGGTCTGGGTATGTACAGTACCGCCCAGAAACATATGTACATTTTTCGCGAGCAGATCGCGAACAGTGTTCCCAATCTGTTCGCGAATTGCTCGCACCATGTTCGCGAATTGTTCGCACTTTGTTCGCAAATTGCTCGCAAAAATTTCGCGCAATGATCGCGATCAACTTCTGTGTTCGCAGTTGATCGCGGAACAACTCTTGACATTCATCTCGCTAGTCATATGACTTCGTGGATCATCACTTCTTCAAGCTACGAAATCAAGCCATCACGCTTGTGTTGTAGATATTTCCCATATTGTCAAACGAAAATTCGGACCAGGTTATATCTAGCCTGCGTGCAGACGTTCTCTCTCCAGGGAAAAAGAACGTCGTCTGCACGCAGGCTAGGTTATATCGTGATCCGAAATTTCGAAGCGTACGTGTTCATTGCACAATTTCGTATTTTAACCTTTCTTTCACCAGGATTAATGCATGACAAATTCGAATTCATGTCAAACAGTTTACAAACGTACAGTAAGATGGTTTTGGTAAATACCCTGCATACCAGAGGCGTCAAAAAGTCAAGATTTTTATATAATAAAAGTCCCCGTCAATCGTAACTGTCAGCCAGATGCGTGTCTCATTTCTGACACAAATACCGCGGGAAGGCGCAATTAATTTCCGTTTACGCGAACTGACTGATCCGATGCATTAAAGCCATTTTAATTCAAAAGGAATTGCACTTTTCCAGTAGAAGTTTTCTGGTAAGAGTATAGAAGTTTTTGCATGTCTTTCAATACGACAAACGTTGCTTCAAAACTCTGTTGATGTTCTGTAAAACTCAGACTGACACGTTCACGCCTGACTGATTGCACGTGGAAATTCAGACTCCAAGAAGAATTGAGATTTTAATACGCAAACATTTACATTTACAATGAATTCTGCCGAAACCTAGTAACAAGACAAGGATTTGCCGTAAATGTGAAACTACACTGAAGCAAAAGTTTATTTGGTGTTATGCTTTGCGCTCAGCGAGTGAGTCAAACTTTAAAGCGGGCCACGCACCGCCGGCGAGGGAACTAATTATAAGCGAGCACGGAGCAGCCGTTTTGTTTATTTTACGGCTCATGATATTTCGATAACTGCATGGTCCAAATTTACTTGAAAACTTTATGCAATGACTTTTACAAAGATCTGGAAGGCTGGCGGATCTGAATATTATTGTGGATATACGGATAAAGTTTACAAAATTGAACACTTCCGAATTTGGGACGTGTGATTTATAGTAACGTCGGTTATACCCTTCCGGTCTTCGATTCGTGTTCAAAGCATCAGATTTATGTTCTTATAGCCTGATTATACTGACTGAACTGAAGTAAACTCTACAGTTGTCCTCCTGTACCGTTCGAAAGTGAGCCGTAAAGTTCAGTTAATCAAAGTACGAATAAAGTTTACAACTCAGGTTGGTCGAACTTACCGAGTGAGCCGGAAAAAGTAACTTCATCTTGGACAGGCAAGGATCGAAATTTCGAAGGATCGACATTTCGAAGAAGCGAAGTTCGCAGAGCACTAAACGAAATTTCGCACGATATTTCGTAGAGTGCAGCGAAACACAACCATAAACGAAAGCTAAATATTAAAATAAATCTCGTTGTCTTTGAAAATGAGTTCTGCAAATAATATCACCGAAAGGCTCTCGATATAATTTGCTGTGCAAAAATGTAAACAAAACACGAATTAGCAAATATTAGCGTGCGCTGTACTCGCATCTACATGTAGAAGTTCCAATACATTGAGTGGACTTCTTGCACGTTCTTGCAGTGCAGCCGCAAAAAGGCAGTTATCAACTTCTTGTGGGTTCTGGCCCCACCAGAAGTTTTTGCGGGACTTTTTGTGCGTGTAAATTTTTGGGCTGTATTGTATTGCTCGCGATGTTTGTTCGCAAACACCTTGCGTTCGCGAAGAAATCACGAACAATTTGCGAACAAATTGCGAACAGTTCGCGAAAAAAATGCGAACAGATTGCAAACGGATTGCGAACACTGCACGCGATCTGCTCGCGAAAATTTCGCGAACAAATGTACATATGTTTCTGGGCGGTACTGTAGCTCATCCCTTGTTGTTTGTTGCTTAATTGTATGGGATAACCTTTTTCGAAACAGGTGTACATGTATAAGAGTAATATAGCATACATGTCAGGGCTTGAAATTGCAACTGATATGGTTCAATGCAAATGCGACCAAAATACTGTTTTTTTGCAACTAAAATATCTTCAGCAGTCGCAAATTTGGGGCTTATTTTCTTCCAGAAAACATGGATTAACCTTTTTTGCTGGTTAGAAAAAAACTAAATTGTGACCAAATTTCCAGTACATATAGTCGAAAATTGCAACAAGTTCTTTATTTTAATTTCAAGCCCTGCATGCAGTCACAGTTGAATTATATTTATTTTTAAGTGCATTTGGAAAATCAAGATGCTGATTGGTTGAGAGGAGTGGTGATTATATAGGCTGTGCACACTATTTATATAATATATACCATAACTAATAGCAAAATATCAACAAAAGTAATACAGCATCATTGGACTACATACATGTGTGTAATTTAAGTAAAGTTACATGCCTGACTCTGTAATTCCACAGAGAAATTGCACTTGAGGAACCTAATGTATCACCCTTTGTGCCTAAGGACAATATCAGTTTTATCATGTAATTATAAGAATACAAGGATAGTCAGACTCGGACCCTCACAGTAGCATATTATTGTTACAGTAAATCCCTGCTCAGTTAGTCCTTCATCAGTTCATGTACTCGACCCTGACTGAATCTTTCACTCGTACAGCCTCAGCAGAAGCAAAACTTACCTTAGGGATCTCCATAATTTCCTTCAGTTCTACATTGCAGAGGGAGATGGCTTTTAGTCCCATGTATTTAGTTTCAATTAACTGATCATGATATCCTTCACAATGCTTTGCAAATAGGACAATGACAACTGCTGAAGCGCTTGTCCTGTCTGACTTGATTTCCACGGCAAATAGAGTTGGAAAATAAGGCTTTTACCTATTGGTAAAACTGCCAAAACATTGCCTAGAAAGTACAAATGTAGACTATTCACTGCCTGATTTGTTCTTCTAAATACTTTCCTGAATTAATGCTCAACTGCTCTGTAACTACTCTTGTCACCGCCATTTCAGTCAGTTTGCAGGAGGAATGTGTGACATTTCGTGACACAAGACAACTAATTGACCAATCAGTATTTCCTGTTCAGAATCTGAACAGGTAATGAAAAATGTACATGTATAAGGAATGGCTGCAGGCCCTCATTCTCCTCTCTCGTGCCAGTCTTCTTATTCCATTTTCGTGTGGCCAAATTATTTTATCACTTCCTTCAATTGCATTGAAATAACAACAAGAAGCTGCACGCAGCTTAAAATCTGGCGTATTTTTTGTAATGCGGACTATCTCAGATACCTGCTTGTTTGCCAATTTATACGCACAATCAGATGCGAAAGTACGCACACACAGTTGATCTCATATACAACGAGTCAGATTTCTGCTTGTTCATTATTTTTCATGTATATTTACCATTACATATGTATTTCCATACCAATCAGTTCCCCCCCTCTTTTTTTCTATTCTTTCAATTCTATTTTGTATTTTATTTTTTCATTCGTCAGTCCATTTCTCACATCTTTCATCCCCTCACCAGGTTACTTTTACATTTTCTTTTTCACATTTACATTTTACCATCTTTCTAAATATATATTTTTAATTATTCATTTTCTTAGTTATATATTTATTCGTTCATTTCATTCACTTATTTTCTTAATTTCACCTAATTTTATTTTTCCATACACTCCTTACCTACCCACAAGTGCCCTACATAAACTACCATTAACTACCACAATTAACCACCACAAGTTCATTTGTATTCTCTCTTCCTCCCTCCCCTCCCTCTCCAAACATCTGAGTCCGAATACCCGAACAACATATAAAAACTAAGCCAGGGTACCCTAGGATAACACAGGCAGCCCAAAAATACTAGGATCCAAATACTAAGATGATATGTTCTAAAACTCCATGAGTCAGGACATGAGTGAACACGAGTGCACAGCGGTTCATAATTTAATTAACAAAAAAATATATTAAACAAATATAATTGTAATTGTTTTATCGTCTTGGTTGTCTCGGGTTACCTGTGTTATCAGTGCGGTACCTTATTTTTTGTATTTCCGGGCTACCTGTGTTATTCTAGCTTGGCTTAGTTGTGTCGGGTTACTTGTGTTTTAAGTAAGGTACCCTCTCTTTGTATTTTCGGGCTACTTGTGTTCACATCGTTATTAGATGCACACAGCCAGATCACTATTAGTAGACACGCACAATCAGTCAAATTGGATTGGACAATCAGATGCGAAAGTATGCACGCACAGTCTCACCACGTAGCAGCGCCAGATGCAAGAAGCTGCATGCACCTTTAAAGAGGAACTAAAGCCTAAAATCAATTCAATATCTCTGCAAAGATGTATTCGAAATAAATAAATTGTGCTATTTATTTTTCTATGTTAATGAAGAGAAAAGCTGAAACCTTCCTCGCAGCCTCCGCTCAGATGGCTCAAGTCTATTTTTTGCTGGACTAACGGCTCCTAATTGCGAACCATTGTGCTTTCTTTGTGTTGGAGGTCGATATGGGGAAATTTGCTTTGAACTGAGCCACCACACAATCTAAATTTATCAGCGGAGAATCGAACTTGACAGTTAATTTTCTCTGCAAAGACGCGCAACACAGAAAAATATCATAGCAAAACTTATATCTTTAGAATACATCTTTGTTTAGGCGTTGTGAACTGACAAGTAGAACACGAGTGCACGCAAGTAGAATAGGAATAAACATGTACACGAGCAACTTCACGTAAGCTAGGGTACCTAGGATAACACCGGTAGCCCAAAAATACTAGGATCCAAATACTAGTAGAATCTGAAATATAACTCCACACGAGTCAGACCAGGAGTGAACATGACTGCACTAGCGCTTCATTTAATTAATACAAAACATAAGAATAATAACAATAAAATAACATAATGTTGTCGGCTTAGTTGTTTCGGGTTACCTGTGGTATCAGTGTGTGCCGTCTTTGTAGGTTCGGGTTACCTGTGTTGTCCTATTGTTATCAATGCGGTACGATACTATGTTTACTCTATGTATTTTCGGGCTATCTGTGTTATCCTAGGGGAGCGCAATAAATTGTTGTAACATTGCTCACTTCCGGTGGTCGTCCGCATGCCTTGACCTTTTAGACATGTCTCGTTCCAGTCTGCAACCGCGATGTTGATGAGTTGGAGCTGTCTGCTGTCATGTCATGGACTTGAAACTTACTTTTGCAGTCAATTGCTCAGGAGTCTATATATGCTCTTTGTGATGCTGAGGTTTTTTGGCCATCAGAAAGTATATTAACTTACTTGGACGATATTGGCCGATATTAGATTTTACGCAAAATTGTCAACATCATTTATGTTGCACATCTAAGAACATAACTTTTCACCCAAATGTTTTCATTTTTTTTATTTTGCATAGTCAGCATCCCTGTTTACTGCTGTATAAAAAATTAGACAATTACAATCAATAGTTCTGGTCCAAAAGTTTCGAAAACTAATACATAGTGTGGAAGTCCGTACAGTGACTAGCGATTTTGAAGTAGTTCGAACTATCAGTTGTCATGGACTGAATAATTTGTTTTACAGCTTTATATGTATGTCGATTGGTCATTAGGCTATCCTCGTAAAGCTGTTGTGGTCCTTTGGGCTGTAGCTTTTTTTTGACGGGAGTTTTCGTACAGTATTTCTAGCCTCTACTTTGTAGCGCGCTTTGAACACACTAGAGCCATATTCAGTTACGTTGTCACGGAAAATTACTAGCGGGTTTCTAGTAGTTCGAGCTATCGGCTGTCATGGCCTGAAAACGTACTTTTACAGTTTCATATGTAAGTCAATTGGTCAGAAGTCTATGCTCTTTGTGATGCTGAGGTTTTTTGGGCACCAGAAAGTATTTTTAACTTACTTTTCGTACAGTGTTTGGACGAGATTGGCCGATATTAGATTTTACGCAAAATCGGTCAATGCCATTAATATTGTACATCTAAAAACAGAACTATTCGACCAAATGTTTTCATTTTTTTTCCTTTCGCATAGTCAGCATCCCTGTTTACTGCCGTACAAAAATTAGACAATTGCAATCAATATTTATGGTCTAAAAGTTTCGAAAACTAAGACATAGTGTAGCGCGTTTAACGCTAGAAAGTTCAGCAGTCCGGAGTCTGTGAAGTGACTAGCGACTTTGAATATTCTTTAGACTGTTTTCCTTTATACGATATCCAGTCTAGCTCTGTTTCTAAGTCGGTTTTCAACAACGCTTTTCTAGTTCTGTTTACAATTACACACTTATCCAACTCAAGTACGATTTTCTTTCCCGATAATACCCGCAGGGGAAGCCAGAAGGCACTCTGTCCAACATGCTTCCACAACGCCGGTGAGATCCGCCAATAAGCACTTCCAAAACATACCAAATGTTAGTTGAGAAAACAACCTTACGAGTTTGCTAGAAATGCCCGGCAATCAGCCTTAGTTTTTTTTTTATTAACCAGCAATTTTTCATATAGAACGCAAGAGACTGCTTGTAAAAATGTGACCTCGTTTCCAGACATGTTTTGACTCGTTCTAGATTTAGGAAAACACAATTAATTGATCAAATAACAAACGCCCTGTCCTGTCATTCACTTTGATTAGTTATCAGCCGATAAGACGGACAAGTTATGTCGAGTTGTCTCATACTGCTGACCCCGTTATCTAAACGTGTTTGCATACACTTAACTTGAGATTGTATTTCGCTTATGCTATTAGATCTGTTCAGGCAGCGCAGATCGAATGTATTACGTTGTTCGTGTATTTTTAGGTCTATAACAGTCCCTTTACAAGAATCATAAGATTAAAAATTAGTTAAAAAGAACTACAGCGCCTCGAAGTCTCACGTGTTGCTCATTTCACATTCCCACAGTGGCAATTATACGGTGATGATAGTATGTGATGTAAAGAGTGTTAAATAAATATATAACGTTTAATCCGCATGCCTACTGCTTTATCGCTCGATCACAGCGTCTCCGACCCACATTGTTAGCGGCAAAGGTCTGAACTGATCAACTTCTGTCGCCGATAGAACAAAAAACAAAAAAACAGCACAGACTGCATTTTAAGTGGCTTAAATACTTGGCAACATATAATATACCAAAAGCTTTGAATTAAAAGGTCTTGTTTTAACACTAGAATTAAAAGAACTAAGACAATCAATCCCCGGGGAATCAATAGACCTCATTTCCAGTGGTAATGAGTTCCATAAAATAGGAGCAGATACCGAAAAAGCCCGGAGTCCATGATTTCAACTGATACTTCGAGACCTTGAGTAAATGTGGACTTGCCAAGCGTAGCTTCTGGACTTGTCGAACTAGTAGCTTGTCGAAGCAAAATGCTCTCGTTGTTTATTTGTTTCATGAAAGAAGTAGACATGCGCTTTGGGTAACGAATTTCATTATTTCTAGCGGATTAAAAACACAATCGGACCCATGAATTTTCCCCGGATGCTTCGAATATGATTTGACCTCGGCAGGAAGCCAGTGTATTCCTGTACGAGTGGGTCTTTTCACATCCACGCTTGGTAGTTTGAAATGTACTCGACATCACAGACACATAGACTTTAAAACAGAGCTATAATTAAAATAAAAGAACGAAAAGCACATTAACAGACTATAGAATCCTCGTAAGTCTTGCAACGATACCGAAACACGATCCCGTAAATTTTGAATGAGTAAGTCCATCGAGTCTTGACAACACAGTGAAAAGTCTTGAATAAAATCCCGTTCGTTAAGTCTAGAGTTTTAACTTAATTGAAGTCTGGCACACAATCTTGGCCCGTAGATAATTCCTATTTGTATCCTTTGTCGTGAAACTGGTGGCAGAGTCCGCTGCAAGTGGGTGGACAATCTTTAGAGAATTCTGTGTGCCACCGGGCCGACGCACGACTGCATAAACAAAATTATGCAAAGGTCTGCGGGTCGATCTGATATCCCTTGAAGCCTTGAAGAAATATACTCGTCATCTAGAATCCAGAACAACACTTCTATTGAACTTGCAATGAAACGAAGTCTAGAGTCTTGACAACACAGTGAAAAGTCTAAAAAGGAAGACTTCGTTATTCAAGTCTGGAGTCTGGACTTAATAAGCCTGGCACACAATCTTGGCCCGTAGCTCGTAGATAGGATCAAAGTATGGTAACGAGAGTCACTGGTATTACATCTCACTGTGTATACACACTGGAACAAGATATGACAGACCATAGCGGCATGTAACGCAACGTCGAATCAAATATTATAATATTAGCGCTGCCCAAAATAAACCAATTGTTATCTGTGGATTGATCACGTTTAGTCTAATTGCTTGATCCTGCTATCTGCCAGCTGCCTAGAACATCTAACCTAAGTGTTTCAAGTTTATCAATTACTTATGCGGTCGTAGACTGGAAGGCGCCGTAGTTTCGCCTGAGTCAACAATACTTCATCCATATTAATAACTCGGTTAGAGAGACGATTGAGGCAAATTAAGTACTTCATGACGGAACGGTAGCCTTAAACCCTCTAAAACTCTCTAGCGAACATTTATCTTTCAACTAATGCGCATGCCTCCTCTTTATCGCTCGATCACAGCGTCTCCGACCCACATTGTGAGCGGCAAAGGTCAGAACTGATCAAAAAAGTTACAGTACTGAACATTAAAAATAATAATAATAATAACAAAAAAAAGACACAGTCTGCATTTTAAGACTCCGGCTGCTGCCATAGCAGCGCCGGAGTAATGAGGGCCTGTTTCACAGGCTACAAAAATACCATAAGAATATTGTTCTTATTATAACATAGGTGAGTGTCATTATTTTTTAAGATGGGACAGTTATGAAATCCCTGATGTTAGAACTACATGAGCGTTGAGCTGTAATAATATTGACAGTTTGTTAATAAAACATGAAGAGGGATGCAATGGTTGTTGTTTATGTACAACAAAAAAGACAATATATCAAGAAGGGGTCCATGCAAGAACAGAGTATTAAGTAACATCTGATCAATGGAAGAATTTGGAACTGTAATATCCTCCATGATCTTGCCAAGATCTGACAGGATCCTGTAATATTCTCCATAATCTTGCCAGGATTTGAGTTATCTTGGCAAGATCTTACAGGATCCTGTAATATCATCCAAGATCTTGGCAAGATCATCCAAGATCTTAGCAAGGTCATGCAAGATCATCCAAGATCTTGGCAAGATCATTGGCAAGTTCTTGCAGGATAGTGTTAAATATCCTCCATGATCTTGGATTATCTTGCCAAGATCATGACAAGATCTTACAGGATCCTGTAATATTGTCCAAGATCTTGCACAAGATCCGGCAGGATCCTGTGCAAGATCTTGCAAGTTTTTAGAGAAGATCTTGGCAGGATCATCAACCTGGGTATGCATGTTGTTTTTTCATTTGTTTTGCTTCTGTTCGTTCATCTTTATGTATTGCAGCTAGCTGTAATTTGGTTACCTGGCTTTTTTAACCCACATAGTTATTCAAGGTACCCTGTACAATGATTCCTATCGTATCGCATAATAACTTCTGCTACAAATACAGTTTTTGATGTTGTTGTAGTCGTAAAAAATACTTTAAGCCCCAATGTGTACAAGGTCAGACTATGATTATCAGGACATTGTACTGCCAAAATGATTTAGCAAAACAAAATAAGTTATGGTGAATTTTAAAGTTCAAATTGTTTGATATTGATATGTGTGAACAACGAGTATGATCAAAGTTAATAATTAAATATTGATTAAAGACAAGTTTTCTTTGCCAACGAACATTTCCCATTTGGGCTGTGTCATGCAGAAAGGGCCTGGACAACATTTAAGTTAACCCTTTCATGCCCACATATACGGAATTTTCCGTATTTTACTGGTTACTTGATTTGGGAGTTTCAGTCTGACAAAGTTTAAAGAGCTAGGCCCTGAGATTTCCACAAACCATAATGTATAGACAAGTGATCCTAGTGAACTGCATTGGGCATGTTAACAAAGAATAATTTCATCTAAATCCTCCTTTCTTTGCATAAGTTAACTACAGGTTACATTATTTCATTTCAGAAAAAAAGACTAAAATAGCACTTCCAAAAATAATTATTTCTACTCAGATTCTACATTTTCATGCTTGCAGTAACCTCACTTTCTGTCTCCCAACACCTAAACTTGCCCAGAACCAACCTTTAAAATGTGTGATCTAATTTGCCCCTATGCAAACTTTTTTCACTTATTTGGGTATTTCTGCCACTGTTTGGAATACAAAAAAGTGGCAAAAGAAGTGGTCAAATTTCGTCGTAGTGGCACTTTAAATGAAATGTTAACAAAAATCTGATGTGAACTTTTTGATTTTGATGTGAAAGCCCTATCACAAATATGATCACAAAAATTAGGAATCCTATCATTGGGGATTATTTTGATGTATGACATTCATGTACACCTGCTGGTGCTAAAGAGTAATAAATCAAAATAATGATATGAACATAATCCCTTTTTTGTCAATAAATACTTTTTTTTGCAGTAATTCTGCCCCACGTAGCTCGTAATATGATTTTAGCTGCAGTACAAGTTATACCTTAATCATCTCATGATACGCTATCATTTTGTGTTTGCTGCAATTGCGATCAACAGCCCATGCAAATATATCGTAATTTTTGTGACAGTGGAATTTCATTTGTCAATTTCATGAAATCGACACTATATGCAAGTCAGTAACAGATTGTGGTGCTCATGATGCTAATGGTACCACAGGTATCCAAAACATAGAATAACTAAAAAAGATATTTCCAATTCATGTAATCCAGGCCCTTTTTGCATGATGGGTCAATTCGTAAGGTGTAAACCTGAGCTAGTATATACTCTCAGATCATGATCTCAGATTTTTCAATGCTAAAATGCCAGAATAAGTCTCTGAACAGAGGCACCAGTGTCTTTTGTATTATCATTTGGCAAGAGCTTTATTGACCCCTTCAAGAAAATTTATAAGGCAAAATAGTGTTTTACAAAATAATGTTAATTCTCTATTACTGCAATAAAAAGCTCTGAACAGAAACAGGGAATCCATTAAACTTGTAAACTCTATAATGAATACTGTTAGAAGCACTGACAATGACACGTTCTTGAACTGAACTAATATACATGTGTAAATGGGAATTAATATCAAAGCATATCATAGTATTGTACAAAAACTGCAAACAAATGGTGAGCTTCCCTTCCCATTGAAATGTGCGAAAATAGTTTCCCCTATGTCACTCAATTCTGGAAAATGGTGAAAAAGCTCCGATTCAAGAACAATAGTCCGTCAAACCCCAGCACACGTTCGCTCCCAGAGAGCTTTTTCTTGCTCCCTCAAATTAAAACATTCTTTTGTTCTCGAACGAGGAAAAAATCCGAAGACTAACCGTTCACAACTTCAAACACTACATTAAACATCGAAAAATAAGGAAAATTACACGATTTTAAGTTAATTTGGGGTTATGATGAGGATTAAGTGAAGCGAAGTCGTTCAAATATGACTGGACCTGTTTTCAGCGTCCAACGGCAACGGCCGCCATGTTGAAAGTCCGCCATGTTGGAAGTGAACAAAGCTCTAAGGTTGCTTGTCATAGGATTTTTCAAGATGGCTGCCGATGTGGACCAAAACATGGCTTACCTTGCAAACTCTGCTAACTGCTTCGGATCACTTAAATCGATGCCAGGGAGGCCTCCAGGTGGTATCTTTTTGCCTGTCATGTACTCGCTGAAGTCGGGACTCCTTTCCATCTCTTCCTGCTCGGCTTTTTTCTCCTCTGATGGACGCCATTGTGGATATAGAGAGAGATGGAAAGCAGGCAAAACATAAGATTCTGAACACTTGTAAACATCGACAACTCATCAAAACGAACTTTACTGAAATGGGAGGGCGCCCACTATTTAAAACGTACCCGACGCCCACATCCTCACGGCAAATTCGCCTTCAAGCGTCTTTATTTGAACTTGCTTTTGTTCCCATTTGCGCGTACCTGTGCGTTCAGCATCTCCATTACCACCCCCTCTATCACTGTTTGATGCATTGGCCGAGCCACAGGACGCTGTACCGCCTAAGCCCTTGCCTGATCTGCCTAGCCCTTTGTTTTTTCCAGCTCTGCTTCTACGCTGTTTTACTGGCGGAGTAGTAGAAACAGACACTTCATCATGGACCATGGTGGGTTTTGATTCCTCGATAACTTCTTCTGTCGTTTGTACAACAACTTCTTCTCTCTCAGGCTCGGCCAGAGGCTGAAGGGCTATCATAGGTTGGGTCTCGATCTGAACCTCTTGTTGAGGTTCAACCATAGTTTCTACCTCAACCTCCAGTTCACTCACACCATCAGGCAAGTCGGCCATGTTGGCGCCCGAGCTAACCTTCGCGGGGGGTGTACTGCCAACTGAAATCGAATCTCGTTTCAAGGCTGTGTACCACGTGGTGACAAGCCTCACTTCCACGCTAATATTAACCACTCATCGGTCGCCATCTTTGATTGCTTTCCGGAAAAAGGCGCGAGTTCTATTTGGTTGGTCAATAATATTACCTGTTCATCTAATATCCTCCTTCTTTTGTGAATGTTATCTTGTCAATTTCATAAATAAATTAAATCGGTTCCTCGATGAACTTTTCTTGAAAATTCCTCTCAACTTCAATTTATGAGTGTCCCTTCAGACTGCAAAATTAAACGTATAGATATCGACACTCCTGATCCTATATCAGTCTAGGATTGATTTCGTCTGATGGTTTCATTTGGGGCGATTCCAAAGCACAGGAAATTTTCTAGCTACCAGACGCACAACTACTGACTACTGGAGTAATACAATACAATACAATACCATTTATTAATGTCGAAACGTGGGATAGGTTACCCTTACATCCGAGCCAGAGGCTCATGTTTAAAACGTCCGACAACAAAAAGGCAAATAAAAAAATGAATAATAATAAACATATAAGATACATATAAAGACTAATAATATCTAAATTATAATATGAATATTTACGAATAATCTAAGAATATAATCCCGATTGCCCGACCCACTCAAGGCTAAGGGTACGTTTTATTGAGGGGGGTGGGCTGGAGTATTTGGGGGGAGGGTCATCGAAAAAAATGTAATGTCTCTGAAGGGTCATCCTTATTTTTTTTATTTTAGGGGGAGGGTCACCACAATCACTGGTTTCTCCCCTCTCAAAATCCTCGCACTCCCCGCAAACACACTTGCGCCTGTCTACTCCACGCGAATCTAAACACATCTGGTATAAAGCTATATCACAGTGCTATAAAAAACAGAGTACTACTGCGGATTTGAGAATTTATCTGTTTTAGATTCTTTACACAGCTAATGGTGATCATTTTACAGTTTGCGATTAGCTAAGACAAACAATAGCTAGGTGTTAGAATTTAATTCATCAACACAACCAAAGCCTTGCTGTCACGTTCATCGGGCCATACGGAGTCGGTGTAGCAGGATTTTGGTTCCTACCCGATTGGGTTCTGGCCGGAACCGTTTTTCCGGCCGGAACCAGTCTCCTGGCCGGAACCAATCTCCTGTTACACCGGCTCTGAGTGATGTAAGACATGAAAACGAGGCTCGGTTAATTACGCACTCGCTACGTCCGGATCGCGCGAAGCAGAGATACGATTAACTTCTGGCAAGATTTGTCGGTAGATGACATTATGACACGGAAAAATTTGTGCCGCAATAATGTCAAACGTATTGGGGGAGGGTCATCCCTTTTTCTGCAACCTCAAGTGAAGGGCCATGGATTTTTTTAAGAAGCAAAGGAGAGGGCCAAGATTGTCCCTTGTATCTGTGGCAAAAAAAATCTATTGGAAAAGCTATCTTAATTTAAAACGTTCAGTATAGAAAAATAACGTTCGCCTTTTTTCTCAGACGTCTAAGAAGACTCTTTTACAGTCGGTAGCATTTGCCTTAGTGCAAGGTGGCTCTCAGATGTACTTATATTTTCTTTAAAATGCTCCTATCGCTTCGTTCCAGTAATTCATAAATGTTAAGACATTTGGAAGTTATATCTACGTTTATATAACATCTGGTTAGAATCACTGAACACTGAGTAGCAATGTAATATAAGCTAAAGATCCTAGCTTATACTCCATGTTCATAATACTTGGGGGATTGTATACATAACTGTGTCGCCCGTTTTTCTAGTTCTAGCCGTTCTAAGGACTAGTTCCTTACATTTAGAAGGATTACATGACATATCGTTTCTTTCTGTCCAACTCATAAAATGGTGCAAGAAAACAGGTGCTTCATCTGAGTCGTCAGCATATATTTGTAAATAACTGCCTTATTCCGCTCGTTTATGAGTAAGTCGTTCAGGAATACATTAAATAGCCGGATAGGGTCGACTGACGCTGCCCTGCATGTGTAATGTTGTCCCTTGTTGACCGCTAATCATTCACAGACTTTGCCATCGTCGACTACCCTTTGCTTTCGAAAAATTTCGTTCTTTCAAGAATCTTAAATACATGCAGTTAACAATGTAGGGATTAAGCATGGATTAAGTGATGTCACCTTTAGCTTATCGCCCAGAAGCTTGTGGTTTAACGCTGTCAAAGGCCTTAGAGAAGTAGAGAAGTCATGGCAAACAACCAATCAAATAACGATGAAAACGCGAAGAGGTTGGTGCTTTGCCGCTCTAATTTTTTCCAGTCCCTAATTTCATCTTTTCAACATAGACATAGACATAGACATAGACATAACTTTATTTGGACCTTGTAGATTGAACTACATCGGTAAATATCCAAATAACAATAATATATTATTTGTTCCTAACTTCGAGACATTCGTAAATATATTTTGCCATCATTTTTTGTACCGTATTTGGGGGATTGATCATTAGTAAGAATACCTCGTCATCACTCAAGTATTTTAAGTTTCTTTTTAGGGCTTTTTCTAGGTCTTTAAAAAAAGAATTGCGTCTTGTGACATAGAACTGGCATCTTATTAAGAAATGTTTTTCGTCTTCTGGTTCTTTAAAACATTTTGGACAAATTCTTTCTTCTGGTTTTTGGTAGGGCCTTTGATGTCTACCCGTTTCAATTTGAAGACAATGATTACTGATACGAAGTTTTGTTAGTGCTATTCTGTGTTTAATGTTAGAGATATTGACCAGGTATTCTTCTTGATTGTGGTCTGTTTTGAATATTCTATACGTTCTAAGTTTATTACTTTGTGCCGAATCTCTGCGTTGATCATTGTGAATTTCCTCAGTCCAAGTTTGAAATTCAATATCACAGAGTCTTTGTTTCATTTGTCTAAGTGTTAGTTTCCAATCAGTACTCGTTTGAATTGCATGGTTTTCATACCAAATATAGCCATATCCCATTCTCTCAATTACATATTTGAGTTTTTCTGTCCAGCTGAGCGGGTGATTATAATAAAGACCGTCAAGTATCACCTGATCCGAAAGCTTTGTTTTATCTGACATCCTGAATTTTGACCAGAATTTGATACTTCTATGAATTGCGTCAATTTTTATAGGTAATCTGCCTAATTCCGCTCTGCATGCGTTATTTGTAGCTGTCTTATTAACTCCAAGTAATATTTTACAGAATTTAAGGTGCACCAGTTCGGCTGGGTCTTTGTCAGCTTTTTTCTTTATATCTACTGCCCATATTTCACTGCCGTACAGTAATAGCGATGTTTCGTGTTGATAAACATTGCAATTGTTATGCTAATGTGCCAACCATGATTTGTAAAGCCCGCTTTGTGTTAGGAGCCAATGGATCTCTGGTTGGCACATTAATGACAATAGATGACGACACACGAAACATCGCTATATGGGTTTAATAAGTGTGTCAAATAATTTGATCGTTAACGTAATATCAGATCTAAAATATCTACCCATATCTCTGCGTAATTTAAACAATGCTTTGAGTGCTATTTTCTTCAATTCTTGCCTTGCTAAATCGAAGGTCCCGAGTGTGGTGAACATCAAACCTAGATATTTATATGATTTTACATTTTCCAGTTTCGTGTTATTATAATAAAATTGGTAATTATTCATTCTTTTACCATTGTTGTTAAATATCAGTATCTTAGTTTTTTCTAAGTTTACACTAATCTTGGACATATTACAATAGTTATATAAGTACTGTAGCTGATTCTGTAGCCCTTTTTCAGTTTTTGACAATATGACTAAATCATCAGCATATAAGAGGCAGCTGATTTGTTGATTATGTATTTCTACTAAATCTGAATCTGGTCTATTAAATGAATCTGGTAAGTCACATACAAATAAATTAAAAAGTGTGGGCGACAGCATGCATCCTTGTTTGACGCCTACAAGGCACTGAAAACTCTGTGTTACCGAATTGTCGATCCTTACTGCCGATTCGTCGTTAGAGTACATAGAAACGAGAATTGAAAAGAAATTGCCTGTGATTCCTACATTTTTTACTTTTTCAAATAATTTAACTCTTGGTATGCTATCGAATGCTTTTCTGAAGTCTACAAAGCAGGAAAACAGCAAGTTTCTTTTATTCTTAGGTTTGCTTTTAACGTATTTGTCAATCAATGCCTTAAGGATCAGCATATTGTCTATGGTACTGTTTTTTTTTCTAAAACCGCCTTGTTCGGGTTTAAGTATTCCCTTTGTTACTAGGTATTCATATAGTCTTCTATTTAGTATTGAGGTGAATAATTTTCCTAACGATGACAATAAAGTTTTCAACGTTGTCGTGATCCCCTTTTTTATATATGGGGATTATGTGTCCAAAGCTCCATTCTTCTGGGAAACGGCCTGATTTAAGAATTAGGTTAAACAGTTTTCGAAGTGGAGATTTCAGGTGTTCTTTGCCAATCTTCAGTAATTCATTAAAAATATTATCTCTTCCAGGAGATTTGCTATTTTTCAGTTGATTCAGCGATTCGTTTAGTTCATTTTCTGTTATCTCATAATCTAGTGGGCCTTGTGAATCAGTTGTCGTAGTGGTCGAGTTCGAGTCACAGATATCAGCATGTTCATAAAGTTCTACATTTTGTTTCTTAAAGAACTTGTAAAAGTCATCAATGCCTATTGAACTAGTACGTTTTTTCTTGTTCTTTAGATTGAATATTTTATTTAATTGTTTCCAAGTATGTTTCGGGTTTCCGTAGTCTATTTCTTGTATTTTCCTCTTGAAAAATGATTTTTTCTTATATTTGCACATATTTTTGAACCTCCTTTTCTTTATTCGTAAACATGATCTTAGACTACTGTTTTTATGATCACAGCATCAATTTTTTCCTAACTGCTCTAGTTTCTTTTTTTTTGTTTTGCATTGTAAATCGAACCAACTGTTTTCCTCTGTTCTCTTCCCTCTTTTTGGTTGATTACAGTTAATGTATTTTAAGCCTGCCTGTTCGCTCACTTTCTGTAATATTGATGTAAATTCCTCTACTAACAAGTTTACATTTTCATTTTGTTTATAATTTGTCAATGTTTCTTCTAATTTGATTGCGTAATTAGTTTCCAATAGTTCTGGAATCTTTAGTTTTTCATTGTCATCCCATACTAGTTGTTTATGCATCCTAACACGACAATCTTTCACAGCTGTGTTGTTTTTAGGTAAATTGAATTGAATTATAATGCCGTAAGAGATTTGGCAGTGATCAGAGAGGTGTGGTTTTAGGTAATGGACATTCTACCGGTGTTCAGCGAATGTGACAAGATAAATAAGAACGTATCAGAGAGTTCTTTCTTTCAACCCATATTGATCATTTTATCAGTATACTAATTGCCGCACCGAGTAAGGTATAGAAATACATCTAGTGTGACGAGTTGAATTGGGATACCGTTATAGGCTGTCCATGATGTATTATAAAATCACCGGCCTCGTTGCCATTGACGGAACTCTTTATTTAAAACTAGTCATAAGAGCTACCCGGCATACACACTGCTGCGGATTCCTAGTCCCTCCTTCTATTGCCGTGTCATTCAGGTGTCATTCCTGCAAGCAAAAACAATCATCCAAACCCCGATATATATAATATACCACGATATAGCGAATGTATGTTTAATTAACGCTATTTATATCGGTCACTTTACTGCCCGGAAGCCACTTGGCTCACATATCAGTGGGATTCTCAAAGAATCAATTCACTATGGGCAAAGATTCGCGAGGACTTGATCGGAGAAAATGTGCTTGTGGCGAGTGCGAGGAGTTTGAAAGAGACACCGGAGTGTCTTGCAGTTATTGTGGTTGTCCTCCAGCGCGACATGCCACTGAAGCAGAAATCGTCTTGTGTGGCCAACACCACTGTTGAAAGTGAAATATCGAGCACGAGACAGGGAGCAACAATTTGGAAAGATGAAGAGCTCGGCTGGACAAAAGAATCCACATAATATTGTGTAAAATTAAAATACACTGGATGTCATGAATGTGGGATACTTTCACTGTTTTTTTATTTGTTTGAAGCAGCTTAAACAGCCGAACTTTAAAAAAGACAACGACATCTCGGGGAAAACAAGGTTGACCCTCCCCTGGCTTTCAAAATAAAAAGGCTTGACCCTCCAAAAAAGTTCCATTTTTTTCTGATGACCCTCCCCTCTGAAGCCCCAACCCCCCCCCCCCCCCCCCCCCGCCAATAAAAACGTACCTTCCCTAATTGTTCATTATTTTGCCGTATTGTTAAAAATAAGCACTTTGGTTTTCTCGAGGTTCACTCATCTGATTTGAAATTCCGCATTACCCAGTCTCTCCAGTTTGTTTAAATAATTTTGTAAACCAATAGCACTTTTTGACATGCAAAACATGTTAACATAGGGCGGGGGTCCATATTATTTTGTCCAATCAAATACAAAACCCACCAGCCCCAGCCCCCCCCCCCCCCCCCCGATAAACAAATGAACGATCCCCCATATGCACATATGTATGAAATATCCAATAGCGTTCTGCCCAGTTTACGTCATAAAATATTAGCATAATGACAACATTGCATTGTGGGATCGAAATGCGGCCAAATATTTCAAAATGGCTGCCTCGGACATAGTTGTTCATTTCTATACTCCGCAAATGCCGGCACAAAAAACGTAAAACACATAATATAAAAATCATAACAATATTCAGTAACATTACATGAAGGAATGCAATAAACATTCCAAAAACCATACATCCATCCTAAAAGGATGGTTGAACAACCAATGACATAATCACCTGAGAATAAGAAGTTCTCATGCTAAAATCAAATACAGAAAATCTCAAGTAATATAACAACGTCTAAAGAAAATTGTGTACGTTGCCCGGTACGAAATATATACCATCATAAAACCACGTCTTGCTACGTGGAAAAACTTCTGGAAACGTACGGCTAAAGCCAAAACAAAACAAAAAACAGCTTAAGTTTGGATTACTATGTGCTGTCCAAAAAGCGAGAGACAGACAATAAGAGATTATGCCCTTATTTACACAAGGTATGCATATTCAATGCTAGAAATACAAAGGTGGGACAAGAAAAAAAGTGGAAAAAGAAAAGAATTGGTTGCTCTTAAAATCAAGGTTGACCCGAAGGTTGCTGGCGGTAATTTATCACTATATCCGTAAATCTGATCGGCAAGTACCCCCAAAACAGTGCTTCGTAGCACCTGCTTTCTTCATAGCTACACATAGCATGACTCAGCAACCTATCCAGTACTCACCATAAAAACATCTTCTCACACACCACTGGTAACTGCCGCAACACCGATTACCTTTGTTAAACAATAACTTCTTTTTGCCTTATTACTCGGGCTGCCTGTGGCAGCACCGAGTCTTAAAGTGCAAGTCGTTATTTTATTTTTATTTTTTATTCCGTGTAGCAAGCGTTCAGCGCATGCGTTAAAGGTCAAATTCACACCAATCAGATCGCACTGTGCTGGTCACACAACAATCGCCAGGTTAATTTATTTACATAATTTAATACAGTAAAGCAAGATGGCGGAATCCGCGAGCAACTTTCTCTGTAACTTGGAGTCTCATCTCTCGAATGTAAGCCAGTTTAATGTTTTATTTAACTTCACTCATGCGAAAGCCTTCCAACAGGCTCAGGATATTGCAACTGGCGCTATTGTCGGAGCCGAAGGACCGCGTTGTTTACCCAGACGGCCAGTGCTTTTATATACGACACGTACGACGACCTGAAGCAAAGGGGCCAGGATCCGGAAAGCTAAAATTCGAAGAAATAGATATTGGAATCTATAAGCCATCGGCTCGCTGTGCTGCATTTAAAACATCCGAGAAGAACATCTTATTTTGGGTGAAGGCACTTCAAGACCAATATTATGAGTCTCTTAAAAACTGTCAGAGATTTAAATTTACCGTAAGTTGGATCAGAGAGTATTGAGATCAAGTTATTTCGTTCCAGCGAGGATATTGACCTAGCGGAAACGGTACAAGCTGTCGAAGGATTTTACTTATAATCATCCACAACAGGAATAGTTATGTGCCAAGGCATGGGAAAAGATCGAGTTTCCCAGATTACAGATGAAAGTAGAGAACTTAACGAATGAAGAAACAGAGGTCACGCGCGACATGCTTGAGAAAATGAACATGTTCAACACTTTATGTTATACTAGAAAACAAAACAAATTACAGAGCCTGCAAGTTCACAAGTCAATGAAAAACCCCAAGAGCCTGTAGTTTTGGATCAACATATCCTTGAAACTCCAAAAGCAACATACACATGAGTCAAATTCAAACCGGAAGAGACGGAATTCTTTAGATTCTTCACGACAACCCGATCCCTATTCATCAGAATACATTTTCTGTGCTAAATGACGAGAGTTTATAATTACCTGACCGACAACCCACTACTAAAGAAAGGGACCATGAAGTACGGTAGTACGGTTAATTCTCGGGTTCAAAACAATGAATATATGCCTGCTCAAATGCAGTGTGTTAAACTGTTTAAATTAAAAGGTCAACATACGAGAAAAACAAAAATATTAAATTACATATTTACTAGGGGAGCAGAGAAATTTTATGAAAGTCACCGCGCTACCGGCCACTCCAAAAGACTGCTAAATTCAGCTAATAATTCTTCCCTTTGGTTATTACTAAGAGGATTTCAAATGAAAGTGTATTTCATCTTCAATCTCATGTGGCCCGAGTGAAAGCCCAGATGGGCTCTTGTTGCAATAGGTATAGCGAGAATGGAGTCTCGTAATAACCATAAACTATTATTTTAGGGTGGGTGGGTGAGGAGTCAGATGGCACTGAGACAGCAAAAATGCAAACTGATCCGATCTTGATGTCATAACGTGTGAGAAAACATTTTCCACTTATTTCGTTCCTCAGCCAGTGGAAAATCAACTTACGGGCAGTCATATTTAGCTGTATTTCGCTAAAGTATACTTGACATTTTATATCGGTGTCTCACGAGAATGCATGGTTATACAGTTGTGCAATCTACAAAGCATACTCTTGAAAACAAATATAGCAAGCAAACAGTGTGATCGATAAAAACATTCTTACAGAGCTTTTAGTCTTAAAAATAATTTCTTTCCAGAAAAAGTGCCTTAGAAATGAAGCAGTCACACATACAGTGGCGAGTCAGTTTCGGTAGTATGTTTCGTGATTCACGTCAACTTCGCGAGGTTTGTGGTTCGGGATTCAGATGAAGAAAATAGAACTATACTCAGTTGACTTTTCAAAGATCCTATATGTGTAGATGACAGATATTGTGGACGTAATGACCATATTTGGGCAATGTTACGATGTGTTGAAACTGAACAATAACTCGACTAACCTACCTCAGTGTGGCGCAATCTCGCTCCCATAGCCCACGTTCCTTTTGTTTAGCACCATTTTTGAGAATGAACGTCGCGTTGAAATATGCACCCAGGGGCATAGCTAGCCATTTTTGGTTTGTAAGCCCGTTCCAAACTTCGCGAGTTTAGTGAGGGTAAGGGAATCAAGAACAGACTAATGAACAGGAGTAAAGTTTGTAAGCCCGGGCTTACTGGCTTAAAGGCAGCTACACCCATGGCACCGATATTTGCCCGACGTTATTTGTTCCAAGAATCGAACAGTGAACACTTTTGAGCAAGCAAACAGTGTGATCGATAACAACATTCTTACAGAGCTTTTAGTGAGCATAACCAAGCTACGGCTCTTTCCAATTAATTTAGCCGCTATCGATTTATACAGAGAAAAACCTGTTTGTAGCAGAAGGCAATGTTGCCATGGCTACACGAGGCAATGTTGCCATGGCTACACAAGGGAATGTTGCCAAAGGCTACACGAGGCAATGTTGCCATGGCTACACAATGGAATGTTATCAAGGCTACACGAGGCAATGTTGCCATGGCTACACGAGGCAATGTTGTCATGGCTACACGAGGCAATGTTGCCATGGCTACACGGGGTAATGTTGCCACAGGCGACACGACTATCTGAAAAACTGTCGCGTGCTCGAGTGTGGTGAAAATCGCACGTGTAACCACCCTTGCACAGACAAAAAGTACGGGCTTGTCACACCTGTAGCCACCCTAAAACATTTTCCGGCGTCTGCGACATTAGCACACTAGCCAATAAGGAGCAAGTATGAAATCGAGGCAATAAACTAATTGGTCGTATCAGAAGTCCATAACCAGAAGTGTCCATCTGTACTAGGGTAACGGCCCATCAGAGTAGTCTATTTTTAGAAATGCTAATCTCAAATTTCGCAGGAAAAAACTGACGGACAGTGGGTAAGATGCGGGAGTGGTATTTCAAACTCAGGAGGGCACTCATACACACGACGTAATTGAGATGTGCGGCGGTGCCGGATACAGACAGTTCAAACCTGGACAGACATGGTAGGTTTGAGCCCAATTTGGCAAAACAAGGGACGTGACAGAAAGTTGTGTCGCCTACTGAAGTCTACTCCACTTTTACTCCACCTCTCCGCGCGTTTGGTGGAAATATGAGCTTTCCGAGAGAATACCCATGTTTGCGAGACACTCCAGTTTTCTGCAACGCGGTATCTTTCATTCGGGAATGGCTCGTGTGGATTTTAGGTAAGGTATCTTCGCACGCATCCCAAAATCTTGTAAAATGACAGCATCAACAGCCGGTGTAACAGTTTAGAGCAGATTTCGTCCGAGTGGGACAAACTACAGCACGTTTACCGTACGGCATGTCGTGACGTGGAAATGGTTTCGTATTGTTTTTGTCCTGCTAATCCAATCAAATCACAGAGTTACAGTACAGCACGGTTACCGTACGGCATGTCGTGACGTGGAAATGGTTTCGTATTGTTTATGTCTTGCTAATCCAATCAAATCACAGAGTTACAGTACAGCACGTTTACCGTACGGCATGTCGTGACGTTGAAATGGTTTCGTATTGTTTATGTCTTGCTAATCCAATCAAATCACAGAGTTACAGTACAGCACGTTTACCGTACGGCATGTCGTGACGTTGAAATGGTTTCGTATTGTTTATGTCTTGCTAATCCAATCAAATCACAGAGTTACAGTACAGCACGTTTACCGTACGGCATGTCGTGACGTTGAAATGGTTTCGTATTGTTTATGTCTTGCTAATCCAATCAAATCACAGAGTTACAGTACAGCACGTTTACCGTACGGCATGTCGTGACGTGGAAATGGTTTCGTATTGTTCGTCTTGCTGATCCAATCAGATCACAGAGTTACAGTACAGCACGGTGACGGACATGCCGTAGTTTGTCCCACTCGTACGAAATCTGCTCTATATTGTTTACGGGAAACACGACTGAATATCTGAGGTATGTCCATGTTTGAGACAGACGGCGAGCCAAGTGCGCTACAAAGTAAAAATCTATCTAAGATGCCACACAATATAACGGATTTGCCACGATTCCATTTAATTAAGGATTTCGAATAAAAACACGCGTTCCCAACACAAAATATATGAATTACATTCATTTGTTCTTATCGTTGATAGGAACTTGGGTCTATTCCGTCATATGTCCATTTGACCAAGCTCTGTATCATTCTTTTCCTTCTCAACATTTAAACAGACTTCTCCTTTGATTTTATTTTCACTTTTGAAACTCTCTACGTTTTTTAAATTGAAGCTGATTTCCGATTTGCCTTCTTTTTTAAAAATGTTGTTCATAGTTCGTTCCCCTTCCCTAATGACAAACCCTCTCTCCTCATTTTCTAAATTATCTAGTTCTTCTTTAACCTCACTTTCTTCTGACATGTCAAACTGTACTTCTTTCACTTCAGTTAAAACTTCCTTCGAACTTTCACCCGTGCTCTCACCCGTCGAGTCCTTGCTGGGCTCATCCGTACGCGTAGCAGCATTGCTCCGTCCCCTTTCCTGTTGTCTTTTAAACTTCCTTCTTTCCCTATCTTTATCCCTTCGTAATAATCTTTTAAAGTCATCCTCATTTTTCCGCGCTTCCCTTTTTCGTTCTCTATCCTTTTGCAATCTCATTTTCTTTTTCTCGTCGTTTTCATTTTGTCGTGCTAAACGCTGCCTTTCCCTGTCCCTCTCTCTTCTCAGCTGTGTTTCGTGCTCGGTGTGTCGCGCTCTGCTCTTCCTATCCATCTGCTGTCTATTCACTTGCTTCCTTTCTTTGCCTTTGTTTCTTGCTTTTCTTTCGCTTTCCTCGTCATTTTGACGGATTGCATGGATGTCTTTCATACCCTTTTCACTTATTGTCTTAAATGGAGAAGCATTCAAGTTGAAGAAAGAAAGAAAAAAAAAGTTAATGAGACCCAAAGACGAATACAGGATAAATATTATACAATGTATGGACTTCTATGCAGGCGTTCTGTGGGGAAAACTACCTCGAGGTTTTTCTACATTTTAAAATTATGGTTTGGATGAAAAAGGCCATAGAACTAGTGGAAAGAGCACATTGAAGTTAGTAAGAATGCAAACTTTGGTACATGCAAAGTCCGTGAAGTTTACAGACGTTTGTATGGAAAGGGTCAGTCACAAGTTTGCATACCCGATATGCAATAAAATCGCTTTACCATACAAAACGTAAAATTAAAAACCCTAAAAAGGTAATAACCCTAAAGTTGGCCTTCTCACCAACTTCAATGTGCTCTTTCTACTACTCATATTTTTTTTTTTTTTAGTACAAAGCATAATAAAAAAGTAGAAAAACCAGAGGGCTTTGATTATAGAAACAAAGTTAGTACACAGATGGTCAGTACTGTGGAACAGTGCATAAGACCACTCCCAGAGGGTGCTTGGTTTCTTCAGTAAGGTTTGTGCTGTGTGCTTGACTAATTTATTACACTTTGCCCCCAGACAACTCCCACATGCTGATTGGCCTCTACAAGTTTTCCTCTGTGCGTACACCTTCTAAAAGTTTAGCTAAGCGGTGTTTCGGTGTTTCCATCCATGAATGAAAAGCGCACGATTATATGTACTCCACGACCTGCTTAATATTTCACTTTGAAGTTCAATCGAAGCTATATTTTAAAACAACAGACATTAATTTTGAAAGCAAGGCTTAGATGGATCGAATTTAACGGTGTGATCCCGTTAACCAACAGTAATTAACTAGTTAATTTTCAACGTTTGGTTAAATTCGTTAGGTAACCCGAAGTGGTTATTAAAATGTTTGACCTAAAACAATTCTACACCATAGAAATCCCCTTACGAAGGATTGAATCATGTTACTAAGCCGGACAGTCAAACTCACAGTTGGTATAATATAGTAACACATCCATAGAAATCCCCTTACAAAGGGTTGAATCATGTTACTAAGAAATAATAGATTATTGGACAGTCAAACTCACAGTTGGTTAATTGTTCTGTCTACTCCCTCGAATGGTTATGTTTCCTCAAAGTAAATTAGAACTCTGGCTTAATTTAAGTGGTTGGTCCTTACTTATATTACTAATATATAATTATATATCCTTCATGTTCACGTGCTGGCAGAGTCCAGTGAGCTGCCTTCTTCATCTAAAGTATATGCTCTTGGAAAGGTCACAAAAAACTACTTAATCAATTGCACATTGATTACCAATATTGATTAATTATTGATGTTGATTGGTATTGATTGGTAGTGATTATCATTGATTTCATTGATTGCAGTTCTGGGTATGTCAGCCGTCAGAATCTCTTAAGATGAACTTTTCATGATTTAATTTATACATGCAGGGGCGGATTTAGGGAGGTGGATTGGGTGCCACCCCCCTTTGGACTGGTTGGACTGGCCAAATTGCAGCATTTTACAGAGGCAATGCATGTTTCCGAACAAAAAATCTATGACAGCCACCAGCCACCCCCCACCCCTGCATGTTCCCATGGATCATAAAAAGACTGGATTGGGCACGCGCTGACGTGATGGCCGCAACCAAGTGGAAAATCGTGACGTCACATGTAAACAAACATTTTCATAATTTATCGGCGCGCGCGATTTCGCGAAAAGCTTGGAAAATACTGAAGGATGGAGATCGGAGAAAACTTCGAGGGGTGCTCAAACGGCTTGTTTTCGGAGGAGAAAACGCAGCTAAAGGAGAATGAATTTAATACTAAGTTGCCGATAGCTGTCGTTCTAGCAATTCCGAAAGTGAGTGAAATATTAGTGTTTAGAGTGCAGAAAGGTCTATCATACTAAATGCGGGTAAATGTTGGTTCATGATAAGACACGTAGGAAGCTATATGGAGCTATTAATATATATCAAACTGCGAAAAAAGCAAAAATTGTCAGAACATCGAAAACTACAACTCGGTTTGCCATAAGTGAAAACACGAGTATTCTCTCTATTCATTCATCCCTATCGATCAAGAAGTGACTTACAGAACTCTAACATTGAGTCATGCGTAGTTGAGATTACTCGTCCTAAAGCAAAGAAACTCATTATATTCACAATATACAGAGCCCCAGACCAAACACTGGACGGTTTTCTTAATGATCTCAACACCGCTTTATCATTACTCCCATCACAAGCTGAGATAATATTACTTGGTGATTTCAATGTTAATTTTTTTTTACTTCAAATACAGACTCATCAAGGCCATTGAAACAGAAGCTCGTTAGACTTACAAATCAACATAACTTAGTACAGCTTATTGACAAGCCTACGAGAATATCCGAGAACTCATCCACTACAATTGACCGGTTGTTCGTTAACAACAATCATCGCATAGTCGATTCTGGAGTTATTCACATAGATTTGAGTGATCACTCACTCATTTACTGTGTCATCAAAGCGGGTGTTCCTCGGGCCCCTTGCAGAGTTATAGAGTATCGATCGTACAAGCACTACTCAAGGGAGTCTTTCCTGACTGAACTCAGAGACATATGTTGGAATGTCGTCGACGAGCAATTGGACACCAATAGTGCAGTTGAAACTTGGAACCAACTATTTACGGATACAGCCAATCGACATGCTCCAATTAAAAAATCTAGAATCAAGGGTATACACGTGCCCTGGATGAATTCAGAGTTATGCAACGCCATGCAAGACCGAGATTACCACCATCGGAAGGCCATTAAATCAAGATCGTCATTCCATTGGTCCATGTACAAAAAGATAAAATCCTACGTAAACAACCTGGTCAAAAAATGCAAAGCTGATTACTATTTAAACCTTATTACTAGGAACAGGGGAAATAGCGGTGAACTATGGAAAACACTGAACGAAATTACTTCGCGAAAGACATCCTCAATCCCTTCATGTATCGAAGTCGATGGCGTACCACATACTGACTCAAAGTCGATTGCTGAAGTTTTAAATAATCATTTTTCAACAGTAGGAACTAAATTGGCTGCTAAAATAAAAGCAAGCCTTGATTTTTTCTATCCACGACCCCCTTCTGGTGAATCCATCGCTAGGTCTCGAAACTTTGTCTTCATTCCAGTTGAAGAATATTTTGTGCATAGACAACTAAAAATGCTCAAGACAAATAAATCAATTGGCCTTGATCGCATTAGCGCCAGACTGCTGAAAGACTCTGCAAGCGTCATAACTCCTGCTTTGACCAAGATATTCAATCGCTCACTTGAGTCTTCTACATTCCCTTCTATCTGGAAATTTGGTAAAGTTACAGCTCTCTTCAAATCTGGTGATCGAAGCAACGCCAACAATTACAGGCCGATTACAATCCTCCCGACAGTTAGTAAGATCCTTGAGAAGGCAGTCCATGCACAAGTATATAATTACCTTATGGAAGAAAAGATCCTTACACCCAGGCAGTTTGGCTTCAGACCTAAACTCTCAACGGAGATCGCTCTTACTCATTTCACCGATACTATCCTTGGGAATATGGACAGTGGTCTAGTAACCGGTGCTGTTTTCCTGGACTTGTCAAAAGCGTTTGACACTGTTGACCATACTATTCTCTTCAATAAACTAGTAACAGCTGGCTTTTCTGACACAAGTGTGAACTGGTTCAAGTCCTATCTATCTAACAGAAGCCAAATCACCAACTTGGCAAATGTCTCTTCCTCTCCCAAGAAAGTTCCTGTCGGAGTTCCTCAAGGAAGCGTCTTAGGACCACTACTATTCCTTGTTTATGTAAATAACTTACCCTCATGTGTTAATTACTGTGAGGTGTCCCTCTACGCTGACGATACAGTAATTTACTGCTCTTCGACTAATGCCCAGGAACTTAAAGATAAATTGAACGCTGATCTTCTGTCCATATGTCAATGGTTTAACAGCAATCTCTTGACACTGAATACATCTAAATGCAAGTTCATAATTTATGGCAGCGCACGCAAGCTCAAGGATTTCAGAGAGGTTTCATTAACCATAAATGGCTCTGCTCTTGACCGAACTGACTCTTTTAAATATTTAGGAGTGACAGTCAGTCAGAACATGAGTTGGTCAGAACACGTGGATAGAGTCAGTAATAAAGTCAATCAACGTCTTGGCATCATCCGCCGGGTAAAGCATTTGCTGCCCTTGCATGCGCGGCTAACTCTCTATAAATCTCTTGTCCTTCCCTTACTTGACTATGCCGATATCGTCTGGGGAGATAAGAATAATACCGTCCTCATGGATCACCTTCAAGTTCTTCAGAATAATGCTGCTCGACTTTCCCTCAAGCTCTTCTGCATCTCAAGTACTCGAACTATTAAACTGGAAACCACTATACCTTCGACGGCGCTATCATCGCTGTATTACTATCTTCAAATGCTTAAATAGCATGGTGGACTTCAACTTTAAATTAAAGAAGAATCACGACTTTCATACATATAATACACGGCGTCAGCACAATCTACATTTGCCATTCGCACGTAGGAATTGGGGACAACAGAAGTTTACCTACCATGCACTATTAGACTGGAACTATTTAGACTCTGAAGTTATACAATCAACTACATTATCAATTTTTAAATCTTACTGGCACATAACTTAATTTCATAATAATCCTTGTTCTATTTCTATTTTATTTCAACCATTTATCTTTTCTGTTTTCCATATATTAGTGAAATATATATTTTTAATACAGGACCTCCCTGAAAATCACAAATTGTGAGTGGAGCTTTCCTGTCAAAATATTATTATTATTATTATTATTATTATTACTGTGTACGGTCCTTGTTGATGAAGTTGATAAAAGCCGAAGGGGAATAACAACGATATTCGTTATAACCATAACCCCCACAAACAACCGTAGGGTCTAATCATACAAGGTCGGGACCTGGCTAAATCACCAAGAATTGGAATTTAGCGTGTCGCTTTTGTGGATGGAGGAAAACCGGAGAACGCAAAGAAAAATCATCGGAGCAAGGACAATCGATACCAACAAATTAACAATAATAATAAGGACTTTATTTATGGAGGGTAACACGTAATAGTGCAGAACACTAATAAACTTGTGGCCCTAAAAAACTAACCCAGTACAACCACGTGATTCAATGGCATTCCTCCAAATTGGGTTAGAAAAGTGGGAGGTATTCTATAAGTTTCCCGCCCACAGTCACACCCCTTCCCCATACTATTTTCCCAGCACATTCAGTGATTTTTAGATTGTGTCCAAAATCTAAGATTTTTTTGCAAAAAAACGTCTATTGTTGAGGCCTTTCATTTTGTTCTGTAACCCAAATGGGTATATTTAATAAGTATCCCAAAGGAGAAATCTTGGTAACATGTTTTTGCTGGGTTTATTGATTTGTGAAGGCAATAATATGTTATACTGGTAGTACACTTTGTATTATGACCTCTGAGTACAGTATATTAAATTAGATGATAATACTTGGGGTTTGTACAAATCATAACTTATATTCCATTCTAGCTAGCTGCATGGATGATATATGCTATTTAAATCTGTATATCTGAAGTTAACTAAGATACACATGAACAGTGAAAACAATAAAACAATTTTTATTGAACTCTCAGACTTACTGTACATAAAATTATAGTTCATGTACTGTACAACATAGTAAACTTGACAATAAATCTATCAAAATTATCTTATAGTCAGATGTAATATAAATGAAAATAAATTATTAGAAATGAAGATTTGAGACTCACTCTAGCTCAGTCGACTATTAAACATGCCTAATTTACATAGCAGAAACCTTGCTTATCGACTGTTCTGACATGGTGCAGGACTCGATTGACAGTAATGCTTGCCCACTTGCCCAGGACAACTAAAAAGTTGAACTGGGCTGGTAATTTTTGTACCTGGACAACTAAAACAAAGACATAAAGGCAAACCAGATCTTAAGGCAACCAACCTAAAATCTAATGTTGAGCACTGTGCTGGCCATGTTGATTAATTGATCCCAGGAGGATAAAAAAATATTTGTTTTTGCTAGTCTAAAGTTGTTGTGAAACTGCACAATACTTCAGGGCATTAACCTAGGGTCAATTCCATGAAGTGAAATCATCATAAGGCTAATTAGACAATGAATACAAGTTAATAACATACATTATGGGATTCAAAGTTCCAAGCATTAGAACTCTATCTAACTGTGAAGGACTCTAACTTCCATAAAGCAGGAGTGTTCATTGTCTAACTACCTTAGAAAATGGTCATGCACTGACCAACAAAGATATTTTTATATAATTGTGCAGTATTTTTTCCAAAAATAAAACCTTGTTCACGTGCTAACTTAGTTCTCTGTGAGACTGCTTACACTATTGGTTATGAAGTATGTATACAGTGTTGCTGTAAATACAACTCTTGTATTATAGCTTAATTTGGGGGGATTTTTTCCATGAGGAGTAAATCTCGAAATTTTAATACCATCTCTATGGGGGATTATGAAATGTGTTGATAACTTTTATAATTTCTCATTTCGCCCCTCTTCCTCCATAGAACTTTTATAATTTAATTCTCATCTCGCCCCTCTTCCTCCATAAATAATGAATGGTCCATATAAAGTTTTGAATCATGGAGTCATGATATGAAAAAAAAAACATTCAAGTACCCTGTAAAATCTGCATGTTCTGATGTAGACTACTTCTTTTAACACATGCATGTACATGTAATATGGAACATAAGGAAGAGTTCTGAATGTTTGGCAATTAAGTTCCAGTGGTTATTATAAGTAAACCATCATTTGATATAGAACTGTGAATACAACAATAGTTTGTAGATAGAAGGCTAATTTCAGATGAATGAACATTGTGAATAGTAAACTGAATTTCAATGGAAGACCACAAGGAGGTAATCTCGATCTGCAGTAGATTCACTGGGGCATCCCTGGTGCCTTAACTTTCTCTCAACCATCTTGACATATGTCTAAGTGGATAAAATTAAGTAACATTTACATTTTGTTCCGCATAACAACCTTGACATAAGCTACACAACTATCCTCAAAAGTCACCAAGTTGGTACATAATTTGCAGTTTCAAATTACAACCCTAACTCGTAAAACTATGTCTAAGCCACAATTTGATGCAAATACAATCAAGTAAAGGAGAATTTGAACAACGACAACGTGAAAAACTAACAAATATTTGTGTCACAAAATTCTTCCAAATTTGGCTCTAAAAAGGCCCGTTTTTGGGATGCGATTTTCTCCAAAACAGAATAAAATGAAAGTAAACAACAACAAGATGGGCTTACCTTGAAGTTTCTCGTGTGGCTTAGGCGGGTTGGAATTGTCGTAAAACAACGGAAAAAGAAAATATTGTTACTTAAAAGTGAGAAGAGCACTAAAACACGACCAAAAGAACAGAAGTAAAGGCAAACAAACAGCGAAAAACCTTTACTTACGCCACTCTCACGTCACGATTTTCCACTATGATTGAGCCACCTCACACCGCGGCAAAACGGTATGCTCCGCTGGCCAAAAGAACGAAGGCTCTGCTCTCAAATACAAATTACCGAGGGTTTCAACTTTTTTAGTAAATAATTTTATAACTTAGTAAACTCACAGTGAATTATAAATTAAGAAAACTTCAACCTGTTAAAGTCTTAGGCTTATCTTTTAAGTAGTTTTCTTATTTTTTGACAAAACAGTTCACAAATAGTACTTTTACGCAGAAATTTTAAAATCACGGGTATGTGCCTGTTGTTTCATTTCAGTTTCGCGGGAAACTGGGGGCGGCCGCGCGCCGATAAGAAATAGCAAATACGCATGCGCGTAACGTTTTGCCGCGGTGTGGAGCCACCTTTATGTAGAGTATCAGCCAATCAGCAAACCGGAAACACCCCACGTGACCTGTAGTTTCCAATCCAGTCTTTTTATGATCCATGATGTTCCCAAACAAAAAATCTATGACATTATTTGGAGTCGTGGAAACCCATGCGAGCCAAGAATCCGATATAAGCATCGACTCCTTTAAACATTTTTCAATAACTCGTACTAAGACAGGAAACAGACATTTTGGGGGAATAACCCTATATATTAATAATAGAATAAAAGAAGGAGTCTCTTGCGTACCTTCACAAAACAACAATATATTATGGTGTAAGTTAAACAAGAGCTACTTCCATATGGAGAGGGATATATTTATCGGCACTGTATATTTTAGCCCGGATAATTACGAAAAGCGAATAACGAAGACTACATCTCAGACCTTGAAGAGGAAATAACACAATTTGCTACAAAGGGGGACATAATTCTACAAGGTGACTTTAATGCGCGAACAGGTGAGATAAAGGAATATATTTTATTAGATGATGATAAATATTTTGACCTGCCAGATGATTACGAACTCGATGTCCCATTCAAAAGATACTCACAAGACAAAAACAGCATTGATAGGAGGGGCAAATTACTAATTGAAGCGTGTACTGAAAATAATTTAAGAATACTTAACGGCAGAATAATAGGTGATTATACTGGCAAGAAAACCTGCTTCCAATATAACGGCAGCAGTTTAGTTGATTACGTCATTAGCAATGCCGGCATCCTCCCTTATATTCAGTTCTTTAACCCGCTTCAACCAGTTATCTCTGACCATTGTCAAATATCCTACGGCCTTAAGATAAACAAACTTAAGTATTCAAAACAAACACAATGCATTAGTGAACTGCATCCTCGCTTAATATTTAATGAGAATACAAAAGACAAAATTCCAACAATTCTCGAATCGGAAGAATACAAATGCAAATTCGAGAGTATCCTCAATGAATTCAATGCTAACGAACCGAACTGAGTATGTGCAGTTACAGAAAAATTCACAAAGGGCCTCATTGAAATTAGTGAAAAAGCGGGAATGAAATACCAAGTAACCAATCTAAGTAAATCAAGAAACTCGAAGCCAGATTGGTTTGACGAAGAATGCAGTACAGAGAAGGAGAATCTGAAATCACTAGGGCATAAAGTCTGCAGCAGTCCTGACGATGATGAGCTAAGGACGAACCTATTCATAAAAAAGAATCGTTTTAAAAAGTTGTGTAAAAATAAGAAAGCCCATGCAATCAATGCTCGCCTGAAAGAGCTAGATTTCAAAAATCCAAAGAAACTATGGAGGAAATTAAAAAACATTTTCCAAATAGGCAAAAATAGGGACAAACAGTGCTACCCATGCAGTGGAATTAGAAGAATTTCACAAACATTTTAAAGAACAAAATACTTCTGAAATAAACCCTATACCTAGCAGTCCCACAGAGCAAGGTCCATTAGACTACGAAATAACAAATAAGGAGATCAGAGATGCCATAAATAAACTAAAGAACAACAAAGCACCTGGGCACGACAACATTTTAAATGAAATTTTAAAATATGGCAAAGATAGTCTAATACTACCATTAAGATCACTCTTCAATATAATTCTAGCCTCAGGCGAGTACCCTCAAGAATGGAATATGGGATTCATAATCCCCATTCATAAAAAGGGAGATCGTTCGGATGTAAATAACTACAGAGGCATTACTTTACTTTCCGCGCTATGTAAAGTATTCACTTCAGTCCTCAACCATAAATTAACCGAATATTTGGAGAGTAATGGCATTTAAAAAAAAGAACAGGGTGGTTTTAGAAAACACCACTCCACAGTGGATAGTATTTTTATACTAAAAACTCTCATCGACAAATACGTTAAGAGTAAGCCTAAAAAGAAAAACAATGTTCTGTTTTCCTGTTTTGTTGATTTCAAAAAGGCATTTGATAGCATACCTAGGGAAAAACTATTTAACAAAATACAAAAAGCGGGAATCGAAGGTAATTTTTATAACGTTCTACGAACTATGTACTCAAATGATTTTTCAGCAGTTAAGATAGGTAATGTAAAAACAGAGAAATTTAGATGCCATATTGGCGTTAAACCAGCCTGCATGCTTAGCCCTACGCTGTTTAACTTATTCATTAGTGACCTACCCGACAAATTCGAACAATCGGGCGTTGAAGAGAGAGTCACACTAGGAAATAACAATATGAATTGCCTCCTTTACGCAGATGACTTAGTCCTGCTATCAACAACCTCTAAAGGCCTTCAAGATCATTTAAAGACACTTGAGGATTACTGTAACAGTAACCGTCTGGAGGTTAATATTACAAAAACTAAAGTAATGATTTTCAACAATAATGGCAAAAGAATGAATAACTACACATTTTACTTTAAAAACAATCAATTAATAAATATCCAAATGTATAAATACCTTGGTCTCACCCTAAGTACATTCGGTAATTTTAGTTTAGCCAAACAAAAACTAAAAAAAAACTGCGATGAAGGCATTGTACAAAATAAGGAAGGAAACCGGTATCCACTTCAGATCGAACATAAGTCTATCTATAAAACTATTTGACACGCTAGTTAAACCAATCTTACTCTACGGGAGTGAAATATGGGAAGCGGATGATAAAGACCGCCTGATTCAAAATGATCCACTCGAGAACGTACACGTAAAATTCTGTAAAATGTTGCTTGGTACCAGTAAAACATCTGCCAACAATGGATGCAGAGCGGAACTGGGTAGATATCCAATCAAATTAGAATCTACTTTTAGAAGCATTAAATATTGTTCAAAGTTAATAACAAAGGAAAATTTTGAGCTTTCAAAAATTGCCTATATAGAATGTCACCAGTCCCAAAAACCTGTATTCTGGGGAGAAAAAATAAGACATAAAATCTATAAACCTGGCTTTGGTCATATCTGGCTATCGCAACAAGACATATCTGATTACGAGGGATTCTTAATTCAAATTAAATTGAGATTACAAGACATGGAATACCAACATTGGCTAAGTGACGTATTTAACGACCAAAGAAAAAATCCACACCACCGCAACAAACTTAGAACATATAGATTGTTTAAAACGGATTACAAACCAGAAAAATATCTCAAGGCTGTCCCTAATATAAATCATAGAGTTGCTCTTACAAAACTCAGAATAAGTAATCACTGCCTACAAATCGAAATAGGGAGGTACACTAGGCCCTACACGAAACTGGAAGATAGAATATGCCCCACCTGTAATAAAAACTTAGAAGACGAGTTTCACTTCATTGTTAAATGTGAAACGTACGATACGATAAGAAACGATTTTTATTGCACCCTTAAAATTAATACAAAATACAATACAAGTTATATGTCTGATGACCAGTTATTTAATTTGGTCATAAATCCACCCATGGAAGTAGCTCGTTTTGCAGCAAAGTATGTCTATGAGAGCATGATCTTAACATATCAATTTTATCGATTTAGCATCTAGATGTTAATGTTTACACTAAATTATATTTTATTAGCGTTATATTCCAATGTACCATTTGTTGTGCAAGAAGCTAATAAATATATCTGTATCTGTATCTGTCTCTGACAGCCACCCCCCACCCCTTCAAAAATTCTGGATCTGCTCCTGTTATACTTTACATTAGTATTTAATTGGAGATTATTCTATATGAATATTAGTACTTCTTTAATCTTTAACTAATATAATTGCCACCAGCAAGCTATAGACGTTTTTTTCACCCCCTTAATCTCGACGAAAAAATAACGTCTGCTTTCTCCAGGGACTTAATGAGTTCCTTTATGCAAGCGCTGACGTCACAGACCATTATTTCCTGATCCAATCAGAACCTCTCTTAGAAAAGCTAAATCTGGCGTAAATCTGGCGCGAAAAAATATTTTTCTCGAATATATTTTTGCTAGAGCGGACTTCAATTGAGTATCGGATATAAATAATTGCCCAAATGTCGTGAAACTATTAGCATGACATACTCAGTATGTGTTCACTGCTGTAAATAAATCATTACATTTCATGAAATATTTGGTCTTCTAAATGCCAACATTCTAGGAGCTAGTAGATTCATAAACATCGCGATATCGATAGCGCTTCCTATCAGATTTTTCCGGTACACGTCTGAGGACAACATGTTTCTCCACGTTCTGTTTCTATAAGCTGTAGAACATATTCTGCAGTGCATGAAAGAGCCGTGATTCTGACGATCTGTAGAAGTTGTAGAAGACTACATAATTTCTCCTCTCGATTCTCGACCTGGTCGTCGCCTTATAGATGCAGCTGTGGTAGCAAAGGTCCTTCCGGGAAACGAAGTATAATAATGCCTTTCTCTGTTCGGGAAATAATTCAGAAATGTCGAAAGTTTCGCACGCTTTCTCCAAAGCCAAAAATAAAACCTTCGCTCTGATTGGTCGAAATGAAACAATGACCACAACACGGTGGGAGGAAGTGAGCGGCTATACAAGCCTAGATCGCCTTATAAACTCAACTGAAACACTTTGTACTGAATTTCGAGAAACATTTCAGCAGAAAGGGTATGTTCGCGTTAAAAGAATGGCAACAGAATCACCCCAGGCATCGCGACTGCAACCGAAGAGCCTGTACATGTGTTTCTCCCCGGTCAGAAATATTAATAAAGATCCGCAATCAAATGTGGCTGAACCCTCTCCAAATCTCTGCCCAATTTTTTTTCCAACAAAATATGCCCTGTTCCCTCGTGAAGAAAGCATTCCCTTTGCAAGCTCAATTCAAACCATTGGGAAATTCTACGCCTGTCAAGTCTAAACAAAAAACAAGTATCGCAGGTGTAGCTCGGGAAACAACTAGGTCAAAAGTTTCCATCACGGTTCAATATCCATCAAAAACTATAACAAAAGAGCTGGGTAAAGAACTAGCACCCCTTGGTAGAGCCATCGCTTTTGGACCGGACGATCGTATAGCCCGGGCGGTGATGAAAACCACAACACTTAAATTTAACAGATTTAAATACAATTGTCAATTGTAATATACAACCCTGACCAAAAAGATGTGGGACAATGTTGTTTCGACTACATACATGTAATAACAAACTTTTGACCAATATTTATCTTGTTCCTGGATGCATCCCCCCCCCCCCCCCCCCCCCTCGTTGTGATGGTAAATCAAGATTTTGTAGGTAGGCCCTTATCGATTGTGCTACTAAAAGTAGCATATTATGCTACTAGCAGTGCCCGATTATTTTCCAAATTATGCTCAAAATTATGCTCGTTTTTGAAAATGATGCTACCGGTACTTTTTCTTAAAGTATGCTTTACAAAAACACAAAACAAGTCCAAAATTATGATTTATTGTTAATATTTTCTTTATCTTGAGTTACACACTTGCTCTGATAAAACAGAACTAACTACTGCACTTCATTCCAGACTAGAAGCGGTGACTTAATGTTATTTGCTTTTGGTTTGCGTCAGGCTCCGATCTCTAGCAATTTGAGCGGGTTCTGGCCTATCAGGCAGCTGTTCTTCTCGTATCTGTAAGTTGCTCGACGTCATTTTGTTGCCTGTGAAAGCGGGAACTGGGACCGACGCAATCTTTACATCCGGTGTGCCCAGTCCTCTAGAGTCTAGACGACCAACGACGCAGTATTGCGGTAACCTTCTTCTCCCTCCCCCAGACGAATAAGACTGAACCATGGACAGAACTTGAAAATAATCAATCTTAGAGACCAAGCAAGTCATGACTCTGGTAATGTTCCCTTCAAAAAAACTAAAAATATGCCGATTATGCTAGCAGTACTACTTTTATAAAAAGTGCAAAAATTATGCTCGTTTTTCCAAATTATGCCAAAACTTGTGCTAGCACAATCGATAAGGGCCTATTTGCAGGCCCCGAAAATCAACATTTAAATGTTTGATTTCAATATTTAAAAAATTGGGGGGAGGGGAGGGGAATGGGGGTTAAAAAAAACACTCCATAAATTTTTTTTCTGGTCCCATTGGATACAGTAAAAACCCGCGTATAAGAACCTAGAATTTTTGGGTTCAGGCTGAATGGGTTCTTATATTTTGGGGTAGTTTTTCCGAAGTCAGGCTGATTAGGTTCTTAGTAGGTTCTTATTTGTAGGAGTTGTCATAGTGATACCATTCAGAGAACTACTGTAGTACTAGTATGTCATAATGGTTGAACATTTGTATTTTAAACAGCAAAAATGCCAAGCCTGGTTTTTTTAACAATAATAAATTCAGTACCATAGGCTACCATGGTATTTCTCAGAAATTTCACAATTTCTAACAATTAAAATCCAGTATTTTGGCTATAAAATAAGAGTTTTTTTTTGTATAAGAACCTATTTTTCTTTGCCAGGCTAAATAGGTTCTTATATATTTGGGTATTAAAATGCCCAATTTCAGCCTGTAGGTTCTTAAATCACTAGGTTCTTATATGCGGGTTTTTACTGTAGTCCAACAAAATACAGTTTGGGTTTGGAGTGTGTTAATAAATAAAGTCATAGACAGACTGACTTATGGAAACCCGCATGTAAGAACCTAGTATTTTGGGGTACTTGTTAACAATTTAGGCTAATTAGGTTCTTAAATAGGTTGATCTTAATTTTTTAAAGGAGATGTATGTAGTACAGTGTAGCTGTTGACCATAGTATATAACAACCAAGCATGGGTGTGGTCCTCTAATACAGTATATTATCATAAATCATCTGTATTATACTTATCAAGACTTAACTTGTTTTACATGTGACAAAACGGATCCTGTATGATAACTTTTTTATCATTCAAACCAAACACAACAATTGGCTACCTATCATAACTCAAATGACTCTTTCATATAAGAACCTGTTTAACTTTTCCTGGCTAAACAGGTTCTTATATTTTTGGGTACTTAAATGCCAAATTTCTGCCTAAAGGTTCTTAAATCACTAGGTTCTTACACACGGGTTTCTACTGTATAGGCTGATACTCTAGACCAAGACAATAGGCCAAAACAATGGATATTAAAGTATTATATTATGTTCTGCTGGACAACCTTTTTGGCATTGACTGTATATACAGAAGATATTAATTTTATCATCATGGGTGTCTGCCATAAGAGGAGTTGTCTGTATACAGCTGAACATGGCTTTTTAATATTGCTATGTTAAGCTTAAGTAAAGCTAATATTTTAGGAGAAATAACATGTAATAATTGTACAATACCAGCAGCATTATTGTCAAACAAAGATAATTATAAATATCTTTTATTTATACTTTGCACATGTACGTGTTCTAAGATAACATCTTTTCAAAATCTATTCTCGATTTTTGACTTGACTTTTTACTCAACTCATAAATCATCCGACCATAAACAGGTATAAACACGACATACTGGTATCATTGATTGATTTTATTTTTATATATTTTAGTTTTACAAGCTTTAATACTGGAAAACATTTTAAAATTTACTGAAATTCAGCAAAAACAATATTCAAAGTAAGATACATAGCATTCACCAATGTTTTAATAATAACGTGGGCTTCATCTACAGCTACAGCACAGACGTTCTTACTATAAATATCGTTGAGCAGCATCGAGCGCCATTTTTGGTTCATCAGCCAGCTCTCAGGTGAGCCATAAACTATGGAATACCTGCACCCCAGGAGATTTTTTTCATCCTTAGCTGACTCAATATCACTCAGGCTGATAGCACTTATACCAAGCTTATTGAGCTGGGCAACCTGGTCCTTCATTAAACTCACCAAAGTTGAAACAACAACTACAATGTTCTTCTGTATTTGTCCTTCGCCTAGTCGTGGACTCCCTTCTGCCATACAATCAAACACGATTGGGAGCGCCTGGTAAGTTAGGGATTTCCCGCAACCAGTAGGCATATTAATACACACATCACCCTTTCTCTCCGTCATTTTCTGGATCGCTTTACATTGAAATTCGGACAGATTTTTCAGTCTAAAACCTTGCACACTTTATTCAACGCTTCCTCAAACTCCATTTTGAATTAGCTCTCGAGTTACTACATTACGTCACTTTCCAGGATTTGGAAAGTAAATTCTGATTGGTCAATAATTTTTAAACAATGGGGCTTGCATAAAGGAACTCATTAAGTCCCTGGAGGAAGCAGATGTTATTTTTTCGTCGAGTTTAGGAGGGTGAAAAAAAACACGTCTGATATAGCAGTCTACCAGCAAGCTAACCTGGTAATGGGTGATCAACAAGCGATCCCGTAATATATAATGATAATAATAAATATGAGTAATAAGCAAAACACGGATAAATAAATATAAAATAATAAATATAATCATAGTTATTAGAGTGGAATGGTTATGAAACCCGGCAAACTTCAAAGGGCTAACAAAGGCACTGAGATTTATGTTGGAATGGGGTAAGACAAAAGATTGTGCACGGTAACAGTTCATTAGCATCCCCTGGATGACTGAACTCACACGTTTCTATTGGCTAATTGAATAACACATTGGAATTTCTATTGTGTTTTGTGCACGGCAATGGTTGAAAAAAGCTAACAAAGACATACAACAAAGACAATCGCTGGGTTTCATAACCATTACACTCTATTAACTATGATATAATATAATGAAAATCAGCAACATGGTTGCAATCCTTATTGATGGATTAGCTTACTAGCTAGGTACGACAGCAATAAACTCTGTTCAGACGTAGAATTAACAGCAGTTTCAGGAAGTGAATTCCAAACAGGTATAGATCTTACGAAAAATGAAAATTTATGTGCATTTTCAGTAGATGAAAGCCCCGGGAGGGGGACTCCCATATAAAAGGGGTAGGGATGCTCGTCGGACATTTTCGATTTGACTCCTAAGAGGTACTAAAATGGGCGTGGCTCAAGCTTATTTTGACTCCTAAAAGGTACCGATAAAAACATGCCAACATTTTAAACTTTCGATGCCTTTTATTGCTATTACTTGATGTTGTATCATCAAGCACATTCTTCCTTGTTGTTTTCAAAAGCGCTGTCATTCTCTAGCATTCGGTGACACCCGACCCCTAAAAGGTACTGCTTTACATAGAAATGTCTGTGTTTGATCGTGGATACCCTAAGTGGTACCAAACTCCTGATTTTGACCCCTAAAAGGTACGACGAGTATCCATGTACCCCTCACATAAGGGAGTCCCCCCTCCCCCCCCCCCCCCCGGATGAAAGCAAGGCGAACTGGTAGTAATGTATGTACACTAGGTCTTGTACAGAATGCTGATTGTCTCAATAATTCTCGCGGGGTTAAAGGACCAGGGAAACAAGAAACAAACACAACACTCGTCCTTATGTTTGGCACAGTAAGAATTAAGAATTGAAAAGTTATAACTAACTGTATCAAGCGCGTCGTAGTCGTACGACAAACAACTCAAACTGAACATGATATATGGAACCCAATATAGTTGGACTAAGTGACAGGGCTCGACACTAACTTTTAAGACTTGTTGCCACAGTGGAAAAGTAAACTGAGTAACTATTGAACATGTATTAAAAACATACTTTCCAAACCAAGCTTTTTACTTTCCACAGGAAAATTTTACTTTCCAGCGGTAACAGGGTAACTGTTAGTGTCGAGCCCTGAGTGAACCATATAAGGGCGAGAATTAGGCTTTTTGATGAGAGGATCAAAATAGTTCAATTATTGAAGATCACTTGGAAAGCCTATCTTAACTTCACCATACTTGATCTTATAAAACATAGCCAAGTCATTTAGTAGCCTATGTGACTGTAGTGACTGCCAACACAGGTTTGAAAGCATATCTGTAACACATACTGCTATCTCTCTGAAAGTCATTACAAACACACCATGCGGCACAGCGATGAACCGACTCAACACACTGTATATCCTTCTGAGTATAAGGAGACCAGATGTAGTAGCATATTCCACATTTGGGAGAGTAAGGCTCATGTATGCCTACTCTGACAGCCGCACTACAGGTTGTCAAGTTCCTTTGCAAGATGCACAGGATCTGATTGGCTTTCTTTTTTACCCCTTCTACTTGCTTGGACCAATTGAGTGATGTGGTGGTATAGACACCCAGGTATTTCTAATGTGACACCCTCTAAAGAGGTGCCACACATAGTGTAGATGGTTGGGTATGGATCCCTAGGGCTTCAGCGTGATAGACATGACATAGTATTTCTTACTTACATGCGTTACTTATGAGGGGTTATGAGTTATGTTACATGTACTTAACTGTTTTCTTACAGTTACTTACTTATGTTATATATTACGCACATGATACCCAGGGTGGTATAATTAAGATAAGTTAATTTATCAGCGTGATCATCAAAGCGTAGAAATAGAGACACAGAGATACGACCAGTATATTATTTTGATCGTGAAAGTTGTTCAGTTGTGTATATGATTACGATATAAAATCTCATTGTCATACCTGTTCTTCCGCCTGTTTTTTCTGTGTGGCTTCTTGTGTTTCGTTGTCATCATTAACATTTTCTTGTTCTTCGAACATTTATACCTATTTAGTCGCAAAACAAAATAAAATGGCGACTGACGGCTCAATCCGAGAAGGGACTGGTGAAGAGAGATGACTGCCGGTCGGTCTCCGATGGGAAATATTCGGGTAATTATTTACCGCTGACAAAAACAAAATGTATTGACCCTTTGTTTCCCCGAGATCCTCGACGTTCCCCGAGACGGAGTCGAGGGCGAGTGATTTGTTATTACTCGGGCCAGGCCTTTGGCCGGTACGAGTCATAAATCGCAAGTGTTTGCGCTGTTAACCAATCAGATTGCGCCTTCTTTGGAAGTTCTTTTCGCCACCGTACCAATCAGATTGCACTGTGCTGATCAAGTGAACAGTGGACAACATTTCCAGGTTTTTCAAGATGGCTGTTTTTTTTTGTGTAAACCAAAGGTTCCTTCAAGTGCAATACCAATATTTTTGTCTTTTCTAAAGCTGAGAGGTGTTTCACGGGCTTTGGACGGGAATTTATCACATATTATGCGACATGCTTTAAGATATATACTCGTGACAGTCTGCTCAGCGATCAACACTGACCGTATAAAGACAACATCTTGTAAATGTAAGTAGCCGCTAATCTGAACATGATAACCTTTATACTAATTGACTGTCGTTGTGTTGTTATTAACCTCTCGAAAGTATAGTAGAAATGACCCGATTTCTCAGTTCTCTGACTGACTGCCTTATAAAATATTATATGCACATGTATTTAAATGTTTATAAATTAGGGAACGAAAATCTAGCATGCAGTGAGTGAGTTATAAACTGAGTAAGTAATCCTAAATGAAGATTTTTTCAAACGAACGATAAATAACTCTGATGTGGAAATCGCATATTTAACTGTGGCGTGTTATTGACACTGGTAAAAAACAATCTTTCCTAAACACAAGACCAAGGAACAGTTACCACCTAACACAATTATTGACTTTTTATTTTGTTCTATTTCCCGGGTCTATTTACATCTGGCCTGTACCTCTTTGTATTTGATTATTATCTCTGGGTTCAGGCATTCTACAGTACAGTGTATTTAATGTTTTGTTTTTTAGAACTGACATAATGATATTATGTATAGAGTAGTGTATTTATCATTGTAAAATTCATTAATAATTCATTAGGGTACTAGCCAATCCCATGTGCTGAATGATACCACATGATCGCCTCTGTATACCCCCGTACAAACCTGATTAATAAAACATCAGGTTCTGTATCGATATACAGACCCCATGGTCCGCGATACAGACACCATGGTCCGTGATACAGATCCCATGGTCCGCGATACAGACCCCTTGGTCCATTATAGCTCTAGTAGTATTCTGTATCAGGTACAGAATACTAGTGAGGGAAGTCTCACGACCGATCACTGACTTCCCCTATCCCGGGAGGGGTGAAATGACAAAGTACATCTGCTCTCTTATGGACACACCATCTATTCCATGTGGGACCTGTTTTTCTGCATGCTACGCTCTGCTCTCTTATTGCATACACATTGTCTCTTCGATGTGGGATGTTTTTTGTGAGAAACTAATTCATCCCACATCGATAGCAAGGTGGGATAAATCAAAGGTTAAAATTTTATGTTGTGCATATCAATGGATTTTAGTTATCTATTTATTTTACAAGTAAGATAAAATATTCGTGTCCTATCTGTATGGGCTTTACAATGGCTCGCCGAAGTGGCTCGCCATTGTAACATGATGCCCATACAGATCGGACGTGAATATTTTATCTACTACTTATTGCAAGTTTATAAAATAAACTAAATTTGGTCCAGAACTGAGAGAGTATACTTACATGCAAGTGGCACTCTTTCTTTCCCTTCCCCTTTCTTGGTACCATTATATATCCATGCAAGCTAGATCTTGTTTCAGTGTTTTCCATCTGAGGTGGTCCTGGCTTAAGATAACCCCAAGGTTACCTTAAGGACCTACCTTCTCATCATTGTATTTCTTATTATGCCTTATTACTCGTATACATTTCCATCATCTTATGAGAAAATAAATGTAATTGTTGTTGTTGTTCCTCAGTTCTTGGGGTCAGCATCGTCACTTTCACTCGGTCACAATCAGGAGTACGAGTACTTTTAAGAATTATTGGGGAATGAAAATTAATCTTGCTGCGACCCCAATGATAGAAAAAAATGAGTGGACATTGCATGTTTCTTTGTGGCCTGCCATTATAAGTTTCAGTCTCCTTCAAGATGTAGAAAATGAGCACTAGCACAGTGGCAGCTCACTAATACTAGAAAATGGTGGTCTGTAGTTTACGACCCCAATCGAAAATATTGTATTGCGAATTTAGCCTGAATTTCAGCCGTCTCCACTGGTTTGTTATTGAGAATTACAAATAGATGACTTTATTATTTTCACATGTATAACAACATTACCTAACTATTCACAATGAATAGCAACGTTATGTGGAATGTGTTGTTCTAAATTGTTTGATTTCTTGTAGTCGTACTGCACCTGATATAATTACAATGCATCAAATTTGAGTGACTCGATAACGTGCAGACTACTCAAATAACCATTGCACCATACCAAGTTTTTCTATAATTCTAACAACCCTCAAGGAACAATAATATTGAAAAGAAAGTAATTTTAAACTACAGAATTGAAGGAAATTGTGGCTGAAATGTACATGCACAGCATGTATGTATGTGTGTGTTGTGTGTGTATTATGGCTCTATCATTTCCAACGCCCCCCCCTCTCCCCCCCCCCCCCCCTCTTCGGCATAAAATAACCCTAAACCCTAACCTAACCCCCCGGCATACATGGGGCATTTGCACATTGACATTTGACAGACAAGAGCATCAGTAGAGAACCAATTCTCTGGCTACTCTAGCACAAACCATCTTGACACAAAATTATGCTAGAACTCCATGCAGTACATGCTATAGATGGCCCGAGTTAAGGCCACTCAGGGCCTCTTGTTTAACAAATAAAGAAGCCTTAGCCATGTTTTTATATACTATCATAAAACACGATGGGCATTTGAGAACACGAGAGAAATGTTAAAGCACAAGCCGAGTCTTCTCAAATGACCAGTGCTTTTTGATAGTATAAAACATGGATTTAAGGCTTCTTTATCTGTTTTATAATATAGATTTACACGCGCAATGAAACTGAGGAAACCGCCAGTTGAAAACAATAAAACACGGCAAACCATGTTATACACTCTGTTAAAAACATGGCTGAAAAAAATATAAATAAATAAATAAATAAATAGACGAAAGCTACAACAGCAGTGTCGCTACAGCATTTTTAGTATCGTTTTGTCTTTCTTGCATCCTTTTTAGCTACCAATTTCTCTCACGTGGCAGACAACAATAGCCCCTTTTTACTAGCCTGCGTAGCCCGGCGCTGAGAGGGAAAGGGCCGGCGGAAGGAGTCCCCTCTCCCCATTCCCCTCTCTACTTTAGATCCGACTCCGAGTACGTAGTACGAGTACGACTACGACTTTTCCTTGTCCTGCATAGTGCGCATGCGTCAGCACGTGACACAGTCACGCAAATTTGGAAAACTCGTAGCCGGCCTCTCGTAGACTACAAGATTTGCTGAAAATCTCGTTTCCGCGAATACGAACTTGAAAAGATAAGATAATTATTGTCTTTGTAATTAAATTCCGTGTCCTGTAAGAAAGAAACATGACAAAAAACTTAGCCATTAATGTTTTGAATGAAATAAAATAGATCCTGGAGTTTCAAGAACTTTTAGCTCCGTTTCGTTAAAGAATTCCAAGAACTGAAGCAAGTGCACAAGAACTGTGTGCAAAAGCATTGCCAAGTCTGATTCAGAAGAAAACTGTTTATGTGGCAGAATAAATATGAGTCCCAAAATGTTTCTGGATAATTATTACTCGGGCTGCCTGTGGCAGTACCGAGTCTAAAAATGCAAGCCGTTATATATATATATATATATATTTTTTTTTGGTTGGGTGTCGCAAAATTTCTGCGCATGCGTTAAAGGTCAAGTTCACCACTAATCAGATCGCACTGTACTGGTCACGTAACACTCGCCAGGTTAATTTATTTACAGAATTTAATACAGTAAATCAAAATGGTCGACCCGCGAGGGCGAAAGCCTTCCAACAGGCTCAGGATATTTCAACTGGCGCTCTTGTTGACCATAAAAATACATGAACAACCAGGAGCCGTAATACATTCGATCAGCGCTGTTTGGACAGATCCAATGTACATTTAGAAACGTAAGCGAAATACAATATCCAAACACGTTTGGATATCAACGGGTATCGAATTATAATCAAAGGCTAGATTTCGTCAGGCGCGCTCAGATAAGAAAGTTCAAAGCTCTCAGACTAGGCGAGACAAGGAGATATCACTTTCAATGAGTCATTGTCAGAAATATATTCCATCGTGGGCAATTATACAACCTAAGGCATGTTTTACGACAGAATAACCAGAGTCTTTCTACTGGATTGAGAGCTCGAGACATTATACATGTCGGCTAATATGGGGAAAACTGAAACAAAAAATGAACTTTGACGGCAGAAACCCTCAATCGAGCCAAGCGGAATATTTACATGATCCGCTAAGATTTTTACAAATCTTAGTTAAGCAGATGTTTTCAGTGTATGCCAACTGAAATGCGGCAACTACACGAACAAGAAGCATGAACTGCCAGCAAAGAGAGAGGAAAAAATACTTTAAATGCACAGCGCTAGCTGAAGTAGGACATATATATAATATCTGAGACGTTAAATTACGTTACTGTGAAGAGGATCAAAATTCAAGTTTTGTAGCTTGAGACTGTCTTCTGCCGTGACTCGTGAGAGAAATTGGAAAAGATCTAGCTGTTTCATTCAGACACTGGCAAATTTATTGAAAGCTACGGGCTTACTTTATGAGATTATTATTCATTGTGGAATGAAAGGAAACAGGTTAGCTGAAAGTTAAGTTCGAGGTAGGCTTCGACTTTCATTCCGATTCAATGCATATGTGCACGAAGGTGGGATGCTGTCAACAACACTACCAAAAGATCCAAAACGAAAGTTCAGTTACGTAAGTACTGTAAGTAAACTCTTTTTGATTTGAATAAATTTCCTCTCAGTTTGTCTGTTAATGTACTTTTTCTTCTAATTATCGCTTTATTTAACATCTGTGATTTAGAGTATGCGTACCTCAGAATAAATTATTTGAAAGGTCAACTGAACTCTTGTGTCGATAAGCCCAAATGTTTTTTGTGAAACAGTCTGTGAATTTGAGAAGAGGCTTAATAGAAGAGCTTTCTCATTAGGAATTACAATTTTTTTTCTTGCTATGAAATTTATGTTTCATTTCACATTTATTCATACAGTTTTAGCCGGACATTTCCCCGAGTTTTTGATATATTTTCAATCAAATTCAAAGTCTGAATATGTCATTGTATTGCATTTATACACTTGAATTGCCAGTATTCTGTTGTTCGAATCCTGCGTTATCATAGTCATGTCATAAAAGCGATTAATAGACCAGTCTGTTTTTATGACGTTCTCACTGGCGAATTAAAGCACGACTCGTTACTAAGAGGTTTCAAATGAAAGGTTTCAAATTTCATCTTCAATCTCATGTGGCCCGAGTGAAAGCCCAGATGGGCTCTTGTTTTATATCAATTGGCATCGAGTAAACAACATCACAAAATTACAGCTTTCGCGAACTGAACAAACACTAAAAAGCAAAAGTACATTTACGTAGGGAAAGCCGCATACCAGTGTATACAATCAAATTTTCAGGGTGTAATATTCACAAATTATACCCTAAAGTTATGTGGTTTGAAATCTCTTCAGGATCTTTCTGTACCGTTCTAAGCAAATTGTAACTTTGGCCAAATACTTAAAATCGAAATTGTATGATTAATGATTACGTTTGGAAAGGTCAAGTTCAACAGGGTGGTTTACCACCGTTGTAGCGGCGGGAAATTACGCACATTTAAACAAGTTAAGTTTAATTTAGGTTTTGAAAAGTATCTCTCTCATATTTCAAACATTAAAGAGCTTGCAGTTGATAAAATATGGCGAGTAATACAAAAGGCTTTGTCTTTTTTGAAGACTAAGGTGAAATACCCTGGTTGCAGAGGTTTTCTAGAGAGAACAGCCACGGAGAAAGGGCGGCGAACTGCGAGAGGTACTTTGTTGTCGAGTTCTCTTTTCGCAAGTTCGTAAACCGTAAATATCAGGCTCTGTATATAGCTTCCTCCTGCTCCGTTTTCAAAGTTATCTCCTTCGCCTTAACCCTGGTTCTAGAGAGAACACAGCTGCAACAACAACAACAACAACAACAACGCTTTATTTGTACCATGAAATAGCAAATTTACATAAGTAAACATAAGAAAGAAAGAGATATTCTGGAAATCTGGTACTAGCTACCTGAAATAACCATATAGGGCTAGACAAGTCAGGCAGCTAATTATTTTACATACAAGATTTATGGTCAAAGCGAACAAGGGCACAAAGAAACAAGTAGTTGGAAAAAATATTTCTTTATAAAAATAGAGTAAATATATACTTGAGAGAGGATGAGAGAGAGAGGAGAGTTAATATGTATTAATAATGTTAAGTTTAAGTTTCTTTTTGAAAGTTAATCTCTTAAGAGATTTTGTATCGTTATTAATAGAGTTCCATATTTTTGCACCTTGAAATCTAATATTACATTTTCCATAATTTGTTCTTATTGAAGGAAGAGAGTAGGAGGACCTAGAAGCAAGTCTTGTATTATATTTGTGTATTTTGTTGACTGACCTTTTGTTGACTGGCTGCTCGCTTCTTTCTCCGCGGCTGGGTAAAGGTTTCCCTGCTAGCAGAGGTCTCTCTGTCTTGGTAAAATGGAAGGCGAGGGAGAGACCTCTGCCGACATTCGACGCTTTCTCTGTCGCGCATGCGTGAAGTTTCCTTGGCAACAAGTGACGCGTCTCACGTGTACTTATTAGAGAGCTTTAGATCTAGCCTGCGTAGCCCGGCGCTGAGAGGGAAAGGGCCGGCGGAAGGAGAGGGGAACGGCGCTGAGAGGGAAAGGGCCGGCGGAAGGAGTCCCCTCTCCCCATTCCCCATGACCCGGAACCGACGGTCGCGATCTTCCGACATCTAAAATGGTAATTTCAGTGACAGTCATTTGCGTAGGATAAGAGTTTTCCCGTAGTTTTGCCGCAAACAGTTGTTTCAAACTCTTAGAGAATCCCAATTGATAACCAAGAAAGACATATTTTGAACACCGAGAATCAGACTATAATATGCTACAAACACAAGTCACACACACCGAGGCATGGGCTGTCATGTGGTCGCGGGCATGTATATAGACAAGATCGATGGTGACTACTTTTGGACAAGGCATCCGATTCAACTTAGGGATACATGGGCAGAGTTGGAAAGCAGAGACAAAACAGAACGATTTCTCGAACTACTGCTCGGTACGTTAACGGGATGACGCACGATTCAAGAGTCTCTTTTATTCTACTACCGCTAAGTGAAAATCTAGTTGGAATAATTAAACTACACATTTCAAATGCAAGACATTTGGACTACACTACAGCTAAATCGTGAATATAAAGGATAGCCCAGTCCCTACGGTCACACCTAGGTGAAAATGGCCTATTATACAATAATTCCAGTCAGGGTTCCGGAAGTCATTCTCTACCGAGACTGCCTTGATCCGTCTATTAGACCAGCTATTCTTTGACCTTGATGTGAATAAAGGTAGCGGCCTAGTTTTCGTGGATTATAAGAAAGCTTTTGACCTCATTGACCATGAAATCATGTTGAATAAGCTCCATCTCTATGGAATCCAGGGAAATGAACTTGATCTATTCCGGACCTCTCTCTCCTATTGCACGCAGTATGTCAACATAAGCGGTGTAACCTCGTCTTCCAGGAAGGTCGAACTATGAGTACCACAGATTCCGTCCTAGGCCCTATATTGTTTCTCATATTTATCAATTATCTGCCGTGTCAAATCGAGCACTCCATGGTAGATATTTATGCAGATGATACTTAATTTTATTTCTACACTTAGCTGTTCAGCTGAAGTTTCTGCTGCTCCTCATCCAATTGTTGATGAGCTGCAGATCGAAAGACATCACTAATATTGTTACCTGGACCAGAAGTAACAACTATGCTCGTAACAGGTAAATGCCTACATAAGAAGCTGGATTGTAAATGTAGTTCTTTGAACCTGCAGAATTTAGAACAGGTTTCGTCGTTCCAACTACTTGGCTATCATTTCAATTGCAGATTTTACACCAACCTAAAAAGGCAATTGACTAAAGAACTAAGAGAACAGAACCTCCAACTTGACAGCTTAAATGCTGACAGGCAAGTGAGGCTACTAATAAATTACCCTTTTCAGTTCCAAATTTAGCGCTAGTTTCATTCTCAATGACTTTCTTGCTAGTCTAAAAAGGGACCATGGGAGCTCGCTTTTTAAACTAGCGGCAACGTCGTCTCCAATTCTAATTTTGCTGAATATTTTCAAGCCTGCCTTTTCAGCCGCCGATTGGAAACCCTTCTCATCTCGCTTAATCAGTGATGATTGTTGTTTCGTACCGTGATCCTTTCCACCAGCTACGTGCACTTGAACTCGCTCCAAGATCCTACTGCGCTCACGGACAGTACTTTTCACTGCGCCTTCACTACCGATCCTGGGATTCGGGATATGGGCAAAGTAAAGGGGCTGACCGATACCTTTAGTAGAGATAATTCCCGGGGTCTGAATTTGCTTCAACTTTTGCTTCACGACTTCTCTAAAAATCCTCTCTCTTAGCTCCGTTACTGGAACTTCAGGCGCTGTAGATGTTGTCATTTGTGAAAGAAGGCGAGAAGTGGACTGTAACGCGAATGTTACCTTGGGCTTAGAATTGTTTTCCTTCAGGTTTGCATTTGTGTGCTCCAGGGATCGTAAACGCATATCCATATCGTGAACCGATAATTTTATTGCCTTAAATAAGGAAATCCAATCAACATCCGTCTTTATAGGGCTTCCTGTAAAGCATGCCATTTCGGGGAAGTCTCTTAATAGTACAAATCGCCACAAGGGGTTTTGTTCCGAAAGAGTTTGACATCGCTTCGAGGCACGGGAGAAGGACAGAACGTCCAGTAGTGGTAAATACGAAAGAATTACGAACCACAGTTCAACGGGAAGAAGCATCGTGAAGTCACCAGTCAAATTGTGATTCTCATATCCATTTTTTTTACAAAGACCTTCCGTTTATCAGAGTTTCTTATCGCTTTATGCCCCCTCGAATCTACGAGTTGAAGGGCTTGTTTGCCTTCCCTTCTTTGGCATAAAACTGCCTGCCTGCAACTGTTGCACAGCTTTCCACTTCTTTCCCCCACACCAAAGCACTCCTTAAAACTGTTTTCATAAACCTTGCTATCATCAAACCTCGAAGAACTTTTACATAAACAAATACAGCACAAACCTTTCATTGTTTTGGAAAAAAAACTTTATTCCTTCCTTTTAAATACTGTTGTTTACTTCCGGTTCATGTGTTTGTTAGCGCGCGCGAGCGTTAAAAAAATGGCGGGCATTTGCGCGGACGGCTTTTCTAATGAGAAACCGCTGAATTCCATCTTGCGTGAAGGCGCTCTTTTAGCCAATTCCCATGATACCGAGCGGGTAATTAGTTGGCGCTTCTACAAGCTCGTGTAGCAAGTACGGCTCAACACTAGCCTCACTTTCATGCTAACCTTGAGCCCGCACTTGGCTTGTACAGTTGGAAGCGGGGAATGCGAAACTGGGCTATTGACACACAGCGGTCAAACGTCTGCGCATGCGTCTCTTCTTTGGTAAATTACGAAACAATTTGGTAAACTCACAGTTTGAAGTTTGTTCAATTTCCCGTCGACTGTGAAAATAAAAAGCTTAACTTTCACGTATTTTTCTTAACTTTTGGGGGTAGAAGTTCACTGTAATACGTTTTAAGGTAATTTTGCGCGGGAAATCTGACCGTAATATGCACGCGCAGACGTTTGACCGCTGTGTGGGCTATTGATGAATTGTTGCCCGTGCGGTAGAGTCAGCCGGAAGCGAAGATAAACAAAAGGCCGCAAAGCATCACGGTTAGGCCAAAAGACCAAGGGCAGGTTACGGCATGACTTACGGCACGGTTAGGAACTTGTCATTTTATTAGAGGGGGGACTGGTGAAAAAGGCAAAAGGGGGAGGGTCATTCGATTTTGGGTAACCCAAAAGGGGATGGTTACCAAAAATGGAATTGTTGGTTTAATAAGGCCAACTGGGGGGAGGGGTCGCGTGATTTCGTTTTCATTCAGTTGAATAAAATGGAAAGTAACGTGTAGACATTTGGAACTTTTTTATCTGAAAACATGAATGTTCAGTACTATTGTATTTCTTATTTCTCAAAATTTCCTTAAACAACTTTCAATTTGAACACATCATTTGCATAAATATAGATATTTAAATCAAAATATAGTCTGCTTTTATACTGATATACAAGATGTTCGTTGAATACGTTAAAGGATCTTGCAAGATTTCATGTGGGAAGCTCTGTGACTTTTGCAAATCTAGTGAAAAGTGCTGTGTTCAGACTGAGCGCGTTCCAAGGCCGTTCCCTGATCATCAAATCTCAGGAGCCCATAACTAGGAGCGTCCATCCCGCACACTAGGCCTTTGTCACATCGTTTTCACAAGTTAGGTTATTTTTAGAACGGCTTCCCGCTATTGTTGAGTTGCAATTATTCCTAAGGGAATAAAATCACAAAAGCGTAGCAGCGATGTTGTTTGGTTTAACAAAAGTAGCTAATGAGGCATCTTTTGTTCCGCCACAAATGCAACCCACCAATTGGCGGGGAAAATAATCTAAAAATAGCCCAACTTGTAAAAACGCTGTGACACCTGTATGTGAGATATGGACGCTCCTGGTTATGGGCTCCTGAAATCTTCATTACCTTCCACTGCATATAGTACTGAGTACTGACTCCGTCGATCAACAGAAGTATAGATGATTACCTACCTCAATTGAACAAGGCCTGTATGTATCTGCTATTTACAGGACCATTAGCATTGCAAACTTTGCAAAAGAGCTTGTGCTCTCAGAAGGTGTGAAAAAATATTTGGAGCACTTGAAATTGCTCGATCTCAAGAAGGAGAAAAGAAAGAAGGAAAGCGGAATTGAGAAAAGCATCGCCGGGCAAAAACCAGCAAGACATACGACGACTATGATTGGGACTGGTGACAGTTGCTGCATGTATTAGACAAATACTTAAAATATCGTCAACTGAAATCCCATCAAACAAAACTAGATCAGTGAGGTACAAAGACACACAATTAATCACAAAGACAGATAAAGAAGACACATTTCAGTCATCAGATATTGATAGTGAAGATACAAGTGCCGATGAAGTCGATTGTATTCTAGCAGTCGCCATTTTGTTTATGTACGTTAATGAATAATTAGTTTTATGTGCTTTTTTAATTAGTGTCTTGGGAATTTTCGAGCATTTTAGCAAGCTCGTTCCAAGCATTTTAGTGAAGAATTTGAGCATTAAGCATTGGCGTTTTAGCAAAAAAAAGTATATATTGTACTATAAATGCTTGCCTGGCTAATGGCTATCAGCCAATCAGAACCCGCATACTATCTAAATTATTTTATAACATGTTATGATACACGGTTCAACATTGTTTCGTTGGTAGCCTGACAAAAGTGGAGAGGCGTCTGATTTTCTCAGGCTAACATGTTGGCAACAAATGTTGAACCGTGTATCATCGGCTTAAATGTCACCAAAACTAAATATGTTCTTAGGATGTAAATATGTTCTTAGGATGTAAATATGTTCTTAGGATGTAATTATGTTCTTAGGATGTAAATATGTTCTCAGGATGTAAATATGTTCTCAGGATGTAAATATGTTCTCAGGATGTAAATATGTTCTTAGGATGTAAATATGTTCTCAGGATGTAAATACGTTCTCAGGATGTAAATACGTTCTTAGGATGTAAATACGTTCTTAGGATGTAAATATGTTCTTAGGATGTAAATATGTTCTCAGGATGTAAATATGTTCTCAGGATGTAAATATGTTCTTAGGATGTAAATATGTTCTCAGGATGTAAATATGTTCTCAGGATGTAAATATGTTCTTAGGATGTAAATATGTTCTCAGGATGTAAATATGTTCTCAGGATGTAAATATGTTCTCAGGATGTAAATATGTTCTCAGGATGTAAATATGTTCTTAGGATGTAAATACGTTCTTAGGATGTAAATACGTTCTTAGGATGTAAATATGTTCTTAGGAGCCTGATGATGTTAACGGAAATCAAATTGAAAGAATGAAATCCTATACATAAATGTCTTGGTGCAAATATTGACGAACATCTCACATGGAAATCTCATGTCAACCGGCTGTATATCAAAAAATATTGCCAAGATCCTAGGGGTATTAAGTAGATTAAAGTCAAATTTTAATACCTATAGGGTTCTCCGTTAAGTGCACTACGATGAAAATTTACCATTTCGATGTGCCACTTTTTCAGTGTCGATAGGTCAATCAGTGTTAGAAATATCCGAAATAGTAAAATATATTCCCAAATGGGCAATGTTTTTGCATATGAATATGTAAAAACATTGATAGGTCAAAATTTTATCGCAGTGGCACTTTAATAACAAAGTACAAGGCGCTAAACTTACCTCGCCTTGATTACTGTTGCAAAGTGTGGGGCCTGGGTCGGGTGCTATCAAATAAACGTCAAAAAAGACAAAATAGAGCTGCCCGAATGACATCACAAGCTCCAATTATGAACTAGAGCGACGTGCCGGGGCTGTGTAGTTTTAAATGTATCACAGAAACGTACCTGAATAACTAACTGAGACATATATTCACTCCAACAAATCGCATCCACCAACACAATCTGTTCACACTCAAACATTTTCATACCCAGACCAAAATTTAATAGCGAGGCTCGGAAAAATATTTTCTCGTATAGGGTGTAATGCCCTTGAACTCACTTTAATTAAACAGCCAATAAGAATTGGTGTAATGAAAATTAATTAGGAGTTACGTTATCTTTGAAATTTATCTTAATAATTTAAGTTTAATATTGTAATACTTTTATATTAATAGACCACCTCGAAGTTTTCGACGCCATTTTGAAAGGTATGCAATAATTCCTGGCGCGGTTACTCAGTCCCCATACAAACCTTTGTAATTCGGACACGCTTCGTCAAAGCGCTCTGAAGAAAATTATAATTACAGCAAGCTGACCTAATAATTCTACAAGAACCGACAACAGAATCAAAGGTAAGATAATAACGAAGATCAGGAAAAAAAGATAGGAAAGTCCTTTCTTTTAGAGACAGGACAACGACAAACTCTTAAGGTAAGTTTATTTTCTTTATCTGAGAATTTTGTGAAATAATAGCTTGATATATATATACAAAAGTGGTCACACAGTGCAAATACAGATCTTGGGCTGTCTGTGGTACTACATGGAAGTTTGGGATGTACGTACTTCTCGGTAATTGATAAGGAATGTATGGCAGCCTGTGGTGATTAATAGCTAAAAAGATGTGTTTTTTTGCCGGAAGGAAACGACTGACTGGATTTATCAAATCTTTAAACTAATGGGCTTCTATGGGCCCTGAGTTTGAAACGCGAAGGCCGGAAAGGTGAGAAAACCTTTTATGTTTGGTCCCCATACATTTCTTGTATTAAAGTGTTGGCCATTTTTAAATGCCCTGCAAAAGCTATGCATTAATGAGATATCCGCCATTTTGTCCGTGATTTCTGGTAATGGTGGAGGATGACAGAAGAAAGGGCTAAGGGAGGAAAACAGGCTGGCGATGGAAGTTAATTCGAAGAGTCACGCGTGAACTAGATGTGCGGATAGCCTCGAACAATATTTGAGGCGTGACTGCCTAGAATTAAGAGGTATACCAGTTCCTGTTTAAGATAGAGTACAATGCCATAATCTCGAAGATAGTCAGACCATTCAGTGGAGTTATTAAACAACTGAAATTGATATTAGTTAGCCACCGGCTCAAGCCTGATTTCAAACCTGCAAGGACCAGCAATTATATTATTGTAAATTTGTAAGGCGGTATGATTATCACACATCTGCATTTGATTAGCATTAGGATGCTAGCATCTTTAATATTGATACTTCGAACATACAAAAGTAATAATACAAGATAAAATACAACAAGCGTCCCTCCAATCCATACAAACGAGAACTGTGATTGGTTAGATACATTGTTCTCAGGGACGGAAAGATTGTGATATCGTATGGTCAACTAGAAAGGGGGTACGTATGGCGATTCTTCAAAGTAGTATCATCTGTACTAAAAGATCGCTTTCTCAAGATAACATCACCGACTGATGAGCAAGACAAAGCGTTATTTGGCGTTATAAATCGGAAATGGCCTACCGACTGGTCATGGCAAGTCGATAATTTTTCAGTTGCTACCAGATATAAGCAAATAATTATCATTGAGAGGGTTCAGTTATCCACGGAACGCAATAGTTATTGTTATCTGCCCTCTAAAATCATTGGCGGAGTCTGCTTCGCAGCCAGTAGCTGATCTTTCTCCGCGGCTGTTCTCTCTAGAAAACCTCTGGAACCAGGGTAATCATTTCGCGGCTAAATACAGGAATGGCTCCAACCTCTGACCATAACTAAAACCCGAACCCGAAAATATACCCTAACCAGTGAACATGTACCCTAACCAGTGAACATGTACCCTAACCAGTAAACATGTACCCTAACCAGTGAACATAAGTTCCCAGGTAAACGACGGCGTTTTAGGCTCTTTCTCGATATATCAACCACTGAAATAGGGTGTGTCTCTATATCACTGAAATATATATATACCACTGTGTCTAGACCCTGTAGAAAGCATAGATCGTGTAGAGAGTATAGATCGTGTAGATAGCGTAGATCGTATAGAGAGCGGCATAGATCGTGTAGAGAGCATAGATCGTGTAGAGAGCATAGATCGTGTAGAGAGCATAGAGAGCATAGATCGTGTAGAGAGCATAGATCGTGTAGAGAGCGTAGATCGTGTAGAGAGCATAGAGAGCATAGATCGTGTAGAGAGCATAGATCGTGTAGAGAGCATTATATAGAACCGACGTGTAGAGAGCATAGAGAGCGTAGATCGTATAGAGAGCATAGATCGTGTAGAGAGCATAGAGAGCATAGATCGTGTAGAGAGCATAGATCGTGTAGAGAGCATAGAGAGCATAGATCGTGTAGAGAGCATAGAGAGCATAGATCGTGTAGAGAGCGTAGATCGTGTAGAGAGCATAGACCATAGATCGTGTAGAGAGCGTAGATCGTGTAGAGAGCATAGATCGTGTAGAGAGCATAGATCGTGTAGAGAGCGTAGATCGTGTAGAGAACATAGATCGTATAGAGCATAGATCTATACGATCTATGCTCTCTATACGATCTACGCTATCTACACGATCTATACTCTCTACACGATCTATGCTTTCTACAGGGTCTAGACACAGTGGTATATATATATTTCAGTGATATAGAGACACACCCTATTTCAGTGGTTGATATATCGAGAAAGAGCCGGGTTTTAGGGCTAAAATATCACAGGTAAACGCGTTTCGCGAAAATGGCGAAGCCATGACAACTTAGAGCACATGTCACATAACATCACTGTAGATCTGTCATCGTATCTGTAGATATGTACGTATTAGCTCAATTATCTCAGTGTAGTTTTACTAAAAATATTTTGCAATTATGCGGAATTGACAAAACATTCCATTAAAACAAATAGATAATTTTGCGAAACACATAAAATCGAAATTTCTTGGAAAACTAATGTTTCACGTGGGCAGTCTGACCTGCATGATACTAACATTGGCGAAAAATTGCGCACTTTCCGTTTAGTTAAGTCAAATGTGGGTTATGAGCGGTACCTGAATGATATTGCCAATATACATCACAGACAAGCTGATACCAAACTGAGAATTCAGTTCTGCACACAAATTACCGGTTGATACAGGACGCTATAAGAAAATCGCTTATGATGCTCGTGTTTGTCCCATATGTGCAGTTGATAAGGTTGGTGATGAGTTTCACTATGCAATGGAATATGATTTATTTTTATACAGTGAATTTGCAAACAGAGACTTTTCTTAGTAATTGTTGTTCCTTTGATAAGAGGTCACTGTTCTTATATATTCTGTCAGATCAATTAAAGACAAATCTATAATGTTATTGTCAGCTAAATTTTTTCAGGATGTTTTGAAATTGGCGAGCAGCCTTTTTTAATATCTCGCAGGCACGATGAACCTCGGTCTCCCGCGTGCAACAGGAGTTCAAGGGCGCACGTGATAACCACTACCAACCTACGGACCGCTGACCGGATTTCAGTGGTAGGCAGACATGAATTACTACCAAACTGTATTGTGTTAATAATAATGGCCATATTTAAATAGCGCCATATCACCACAGTCTCATGGCGCTTTACATGTTACTGACATATCGCATCAGTGATTTGTTTCGGACTGCTTACGGCGCTAATAGCTGCCACGCAGTTTACAATATTGAGTATGTGGTTATAGTGCAATAGCCAGGCTGCTGTACCGGGTGACAATCCCCTGCTCTTTTTCGAGTAGTACAACAGGTTCTTTCGCGTCCCCTTCAAACACTGATTAGAAGTAGGAGACAAGGCTAATAAACGTCCCTGCCCAAGGACGCAGCCGGGATTCAAAACCCCGACCTCCCGTACTCTATACCACTGAGCTAACCATATATTTGCACCTATCTTATTATATAACTCTGAAATTTGGGGTGCTTATGATAGTATGAATTTTCATAAATGGGAATCAGACCCAATCGAACGACTCCACACCCAATTCTTTAAATATTATCTGGGATTAAATAAAAGAGCGCCCAATGTAGCATCTCGTAATGAGGTAGGTAGACTGTCTTTGAAATCTACAATTTATCGCAATATGTTACATTTTTGGTTACATCTCAAACAACTTCTCAAACAACTTCTCAAACAGTGTCTTCTTATCTCAAATGATTTAGCATCCTCCAATAAAACAAGTTTTATGTTATCAATAAATAAAATTTTAAACTTATTCGACGCACTTGATAATGGACAAGAACATAACATCGACAACAAATGTATACCTAAAGTAACGCAAAACATTATTCATGAATCAAAATTACATCAATTAAAACTCATTGAAATAAACAGAAAACTCGAATTTTACTCACTATTCAAGCATGATACCAGCAGCTCTATATATTTTAACCAAATTAAGAATACGGAGCATAGAAGAATGCTTACGAAATCAAGATGTGGTAATCACAACCTCAGAATAGAAACCGGTAGACACTCCAACCCTAGAATCCCCCTCGAGCAAAGAACATGCCAACAATGTCAATCAAACTATATTGAGAATGAAATGCACTTCATATTTCACTGTGACATATATAATAGAATTAGAAACCAATTCTTTGAAGACATATGTCAGAAATATAAACACTTTAGAAACTTAGATATCAAAGAAAAGACCCTATTTTTATTCAACAATATTGACCCTCTTATTTGCAAAAAAAACCTGGACATTTCATTTTTGAAGCCTTTCAGTTACGGAATCGGTTAATTACACCAAAAACAGTTTAATAATAAACTGAAACAATTACTTGTTCAATCATTTATTATATTATTATTGTAATTAGTTTATGAATAAATTTATTAGGGAGCGGTCATTAATTACTGGGGGGGGGGGGGGGGGGGGGGGGGGGGAGGGCCGGTAAAATATCTAAAACGAGGACCCAAAAATGTTGGCCCTCCCCAAAACATTAGCCCAAAAAATCTTGAGCCCTCCCAAAAACATCAAAAAATGACGTCTTTTTTTTTAACAAAAGAGGAAAGCATTTCTTCTTGTTTTACTCCTGAAAACCTCGTTATCAAGCAGAATGTTTGAGGTCTCGAACGTTGTCCATTAGCAGCATCCAGCACGCGCTGATTGC